>OX422214.1:65310928-65773007 GCA_949130495.1 Sambucus nigra
TTATCCAGAAAATACAAAACGAAGTGCAACCATTATTGCTGACCTGTTCTGTATGTCTTTCTTCAGCAGCAATACATCAAGAAGAGAGCTGAGAAAAGAAAGTGTACTTCCGCTTCTCCGAATAACATCATGACGTAGGTCAGACTTCTGATGAGTCATTGTTTTCTTTTTCTTCTTCCCAAAAATTGAACCAGGAGGGCAAACTTCTTGCTCCATAACAAAATCAAGCATCTGGCCAACAGTTGAGCATGTAATCTGCAATATTTAGAAAAAGCATTAGATGGCAATATTGAAGAACACAGAAAGATTTAAAGTGTGAACCAATTAGAACCACCACACTATCAAACCCTGATGAGAGTGACCACAACAGTAATATACAAATAGGCTATGAAATTCCCTCTTTGTTCTGATGTTGGACTGTTTTTACCTGAAACTTATTATTGTTTCAATATGTAATGATGGAACGTATTGCAATTTGTTCCCAACAGTTAACGCAGAATATCTTGAACCTCAAAGCTGCACATCAATCAATATGAACTTCCAAATTCCTTATGCCCCAGGATTCTCATCTTAAAGAGATTTCCAGGATGTCTCATAAAATATGTAGGGAAGAGTCTACCTAGCAATGATGCTATTGACCAACAGGTTACACTTTTTTAGATCAGTTCCAACAAATCTATTGATAATGTAGTTTGAAAATTATACTTTACACAATTTTTAAAAAAATGTGATTAGTTTGAAGAACTCTAATAATCAGATTATACAGAGATATGGCTGTGAAGAATAGCTCATTTAGGTTGTAGAGTATCTTTTAGAACACAATGTGAGATTCTATTAACCATGATGCATCTAATTAGATAACAATGTGCAAATTTCGGTCAGAGTAAAACCGATTCTTACAATATTTCACAATCAGGAATTATCAAGATAAAGACAGTCAAATCCTCACATATAGCGCAGGAAATGAATACCAGAGGAAATCAAGTCATACTTGAAAGTAACAAAAATAAAAAGCGTAGCATTATGCAATTTGACCAGGAGAGGAAAAGAGGCAAACATTTATTCTCAGCAACGCCTCTCTGGTGGCATTTTGTATATCAGCATTGGCAGACCGAAACAGGAACACAAGTTCTCGAAAGAAAATTTCCTGCCATGACATAAAACAAATTCAATCCAGGAAATAATATATTAAATCAATTGTAAATTCATTTCCCTTAAATAGCTTGTTAAATTATGTCAATTAATGATCACAAACTACAACAGCAAAAGAAGTTTTCAGATCAGTTGCTCCAAGGAGAGATATTATTTTTGGTGATATATAACTGCCACAGCGTCAGTAGAGAAGGGACAGAATGTGGAAAGAACTGAAGTTAAATTGTCACTACTAGTATGATAAAGTAAAATTCAATGCAGACCCAAAGGCCGTCCCTCCCCACCAAAATACATACACGCACATATATAGGCCTTGACTACAGGGTTTAGAAATGTTTAAATGAAGAAGACTTTAAATAAAGGAAATTAAAAAATTCTAATGCATTTTCCATGCATAAAGACATGGAGAGAGAGGGGGGGGGAGCTACTCCTATTAAGAATTATAAACCATCTATTTACATGGACGTAGGTGTGTGTATTGTGTATGTGAGTACATGTATATGTTTAAGCGTCAGATTCATCCAATCCATATATCTAAATTCTGGCAATGCCACATATTCTCATTTTTTATAACTCATTAAAACTCTTGGGCTAAAAATGTGTTCTATACCATATAGAGTGTCCATGAGACTTCACTCATTTCCAGCAATTATATAAAGGAAGATCATATCAAGAGAAATTTATGCACAAATTTACTGTCTTAATCGACCATTAAAATTTTTATTGATGTAAACTTTCTTTTAGTCATCAACGAGACTTCAGAGTGCTAAAGTAAACTTGTAAAACAATACGCATAGCCTCAGCGAATAAATGAAGGTAACCTGTGTCTCAGTCTTCAAACCTCCATATAAGGAACTGCTGAGACTTCGCAGAACAGTTACACAAGGCTGTACAATTGCAGGGTCTTCAGAGGACATACCATCCACCTGGATGTGGAGGAAAAACAAAAGCAACACATAAGCATGCATCTCTTGAAAGCAATAATTCTCAAGGCCCCGATGGGTTCCGCGAGTATACTGGTTGTATTTTACCTACTTAACGTTAAACTTTTTGTTCGTATAGAAATGTCAGTAAGTGCTGTATAGGTGAAAATACTATTCACCATTTTACTTCTAACCTACGTAAAAGAATTTCACTCTGAACCAAACGGAGCCTAAGAGAGTAATTACAAATAAAGACCACAGATTGCAAATGATATTTACTTGCAAAGCCTTCAATAAGGGATCTTCAAGAACACGCCCGCCATGTGACAAAGCAGAGGTAGTACAGCACTGTATCAGACACAGAATCAGATTCAAGCGGAACCTTTTCATGTATAATGGAAAAACAATATTTAGAAGCAAGTTAACTGACCTCCAATAAAAGGCATAGGATTTGAACTTCATTCTCGGACAATTTATGACACGATTTATCATACCCAAGATGATATTGATGACGTCTCTTCAAAAGTTCATTTAGCAATAACTCAACATCTTTAGCGAGCATAACTCCACCTCCCACTCCTTTGAGCAATGATAGAATCATTAGCTGACACAACATAAAATAATAGAGTCAAGTCCTAAAAGATTTCTCTCCATAAAGAAGAACAATCTGACAATTGTACAGCACTTGAACTGTATCTGGCAAATGAAAGAACCAACTCGCCCAGGCTAACCTTTCCATATGCAGAAAGTCTAAGGGCAGACCCCAAAAGGAAACACAGTATTTCAACTTTTGTAGACTGATCAAACCTGAAAAGTATGCCAAACCTGATTGTTAACCAAAATAACTTTCACATAAATTAGATATGGTTATGAACTATTTCTGATACAAAAAGAATATGGTTATGAGCTTTTGATTGAGAAAATTTGAGCTGAACAATTTACGCATCCAGAAAAGTTGCACAATACCAAATGCACTTATTTTCTTGGCAGAAAACAGAGAAATTGCGAAAATAAAAAATAAATACAGGATTATACTTAATTTCTAAAAAAATATATTATAGCAAAAAAGAACAACACTAAAAGTTAGAACTTAAAACTTTGTAAACAAACTTCACCAATTTCAAATGAGTATTGATACATGTACCAACACTTAGCACCTACAGTGATTTTGTGGTGTTGTATGATGGTGGGACAAACCCACATTATTGTAAAATCCTATGGAGGCACTGTTGGCGCACAATTGGTGCCGAGTGTAGAGGCATATAGTTTTATGCATTTCAAATACTAGAAACTTAAAAAATAATAGGAAGGTTGAAATGCCAATTAGATAGAGCAATGATCTTTAATATTAAAACAATAATTTGTAGAAAATAGCATAACTGTGAGCTATTGTCAATTACAGATCATACTGATAGAGATTTCAGAACATATGTCCTTGTTTCACACACTCTTATACTCAACTGCAAATGCTGCAACTAATCAAGAAAAACGACCTTACATGCAACTAAATGTTTGGTGCAATGATAGCCAGTTTAGAGACAGACAAATTCAAGGCACTTGAGACCAACATTTCCATTGCGGAGTGTTGGTATAACAAGGACATTTGTATCCACTGTAGTAATGATCATTAAGAAAATTCACATAAAACATAAGATGGTAACCTCTGTCCAATATTCTGTGGCACTAAAAGACTATCATGTGAAGAGCTGAGCAAAGTTGTAAAAAAAGATGGGAGAATGTTCTTGTCCGATGAAATAAGCCTCTTTTGTTGAACCATTAAACCCAAAAGTTCCCCAAGAAATGGACTCCAAACTGCACTTTTTCCTGTAAAAATCTCTGGATTAGAATTGATCCATAATTGAAGGAAAATAAGGGAGTACTGAAAAAGCATAGTGGGAGAGTTATTTTGATAGAAGAAAATACCATTTTTACCCCTAGCAATATTTACAAGGGGCCACAGTGTGAATAGCCCTTCAATGCAGCTCATTGCAGCCACGCGTACATCCTGAAAAGGAAAGAATATTAGTCCAAGTGCCCAACGAAATGAAAATTTTGATGATGCAACTAAAGCATATAAATAGACATCCAAAGACACAAAATAAAGTTTAGGGTTTTTTTTTTAATTTAGATAATTTAATTTTAATCATAAAAATGATTCAGAATACAATAAAAAAAATTCAATTTCTAAATAACTAATCATTTTCTGATTTTTTAAAATTATTTGGTATTTTAAACGGTCACGTGTCAAACACATGACCGTCATGTTTAACTGGAAATTAGCAGAAAAGGTACTAAAGTCAATCATAAAAATAAAATAAAAATCAATCTCTAAATAATTAATAATTTTCTAATTTTTAAACATTATTTGGTATTTTAAATGGTCACGTGTCAAACACATGACCGTAGTGTTTAACTGGAAATTAGCGGAAAAGGTACTAAAGTCAATAAACATTAGTGAGGGGTACTAAAGTGTAAGAGCCCATACTATGGAGTATGGAAGAATATAAAAATAAAAATAAAAATAAAATAAAATAATATATATATATATATATATATATATATATATATATATATATATATATATATATATATATATATATATATATATAAACATCATTAGCATTTTTAGGAAGAAAACATGAAAAATGTGACTATTATTTTTTAAAAGGGGTCTCACTAAGGTCGCCTAGAGCACAGGTAGAGTAAAAGCTTATAAAACCTGGTTATCACTGCACAGTGGAACAAGAACTGAAGGAAATTCAGCAAGGAGCTGAAGATGTAAGCTCTCCTCTGAATGAGAACAAAGAAACGCGAAAGACTGAAGGCTCTCAACTTGAACAGCAGAACCAACACCTGAAAGATAAACAATGATTAAATATTTTCCAGATGTCCAAATTATCATGAAAATAACAAGATAAATGTACATCCAATTGAAAAAAATTCCAAAGCAATTTCTAATGAATCGTTGGTTTGTTTTCGTATATATTTGGATCAAATAAGATTATCTATATCCATACAATAGGATCGGATATAAAATGGTCATATCAAAATCCGATCCGTAGACAAGCCTACATAGATGAGTTAGCTACTCTTCATTCAGTTAGACATGGATATCCTCAAGATCCAATATTGGCAATCCTACCCATGGCATCCAACATAATTGATCAATCTTCTGAAATTGTAATATGTTCCTTAATAAGCATTAGACATGCAACTACAACAGAATATATAGTGAGTGGAAGCCATAACCCGAACCCTCTTCAGTAAAAAGTTTGGACAGAAACCGGACTGGTGAGATCTTGCATTTTGTAACCAAATATTGAATATGCTTCTTGAAAATGAGCTTTGGCTGAGATGCAAAGAAGACAAAAAGATCCTGAAGTTTGCAGACCCACTTCCCATTCTCATCCTGCAACAAATATAAGCTCGGGTTTAGCAGACTAGTTCATAACCACCTGGAAGTAGGGATACTTTTAGGGCTGCAAACAAACCGAGCTGAACCAAGGTCGAGCTGAGCCTAATCGAGATAGATCCTTAAACGAGCTTCAGATCAGGTTCAAGCTTTGTTTATTTGCTTAACGAACGAACCGATCTCGAGTTTTTAATTAGCCGAGCTCGAGCAGTACTTGGTTTTGAGGGGCCTAAATGAGCTTGTATACGCCTTAGGTGACTAAACGAGCCGAGTTCGAACCGAACCTAATCAAGCGCAATTTTATAAACAAGCTCAATCTCGAGATTGAGCTCGGTTCGTTTCCTTAAGCTCAAGCTGTTCGCGAACAGCTCGGTTCATGTGCAGCCCTAGATACTTTTCACTAAACAAATAAATAAACTAGGTAAAGAAATAAGGGTTAAATAACATGTGTCACTAACCAAAGAATCCTTCTCAGGTGCTGTTGTGATAAAGGCCTCTAGTAACCTCAAAAACAAGCTAATTAAAATCTTAGCATTCATCTCTTTAAAATTGGTGTCAGAGAGGTGATCAAGGAATCCTTTGCAATCCCCATCCTGCATTCTTGTGTATGACTGTACATCATATAACAGAGTCAGGTAGCAAAAAATAGCTACAGAAATATTGAAATGAAACAGCATAGAATAACTTTTAAATTCATTATTGTACCTCTTCTGCAGCTACTACATTTCCCACATACGCGTCCCACTCGGTTTTTAGAAAAGGAAAGGAAGTTTCAAATAATGCTGAGAATTTGGCATCATCTGACGTGTGAAGAAAAGCAAAAAATGAAATTCAGCACCTCTATACAATAAACAAAAAGGCAGTAACAATGACAAATGATTTAGACAACCGAAAGGGGTAGCAGTACAATCAAAAAAGGTAAAGCAGTGTTAATTGAACTAGTAGATTATGTTTGAGCATTATTATGGAAATCCTACACATACCCCCAAATGTTCATCTCAGTAACATAAAACACGATCAGAGTCAATTATAAGTTATTTTTTTTGTATAATTCTTGCCTCAAGAAAAAAGACCTCTTAACAAATTGTAACTATATTGTTTAGTTTGTTAGCTTGATCCCGTGTCGAAACAGTCTGAATCGAGTTTTATATTTAGGGTTAGATGCCTGATATCACTTGGGTTTAGTTCATCTCAGGCGGATTTATTGGAAAACACAACAGTCAAACACTCCTCTGTCCTTTTCACTCATTTAAACCCTAATTGCTTCTTCAATCCGAATGACTTTTGGACCAAGTTTTGTGGACTTCTGCGTAAGCCGTACATTAAACTAAGTATCATCTTCTACCTTCCATAACAGAGTGGGATCTATCAAACCAAGTGTCCATCCCTTGTGTTAATGTTCAAGAGGTGAGAACTGACTTTATCTCTATCCAATCTAAGCATCTAACAGTGGAGTCGTGCTTCGTAAATCTTGGAGCGGCTTTGTGGAGTCAAAGCTTGGAGTGTACGGTACAGTTCGTGCATAATCACAAATCATCAGTGAAGTGGAGAGCCGTGTCAAACCTAAGGGAGTCAGGCTAGGTATATGTCAAGTTCTGTAAAACAACATATTAATTTAATGCATCTGTTGAGTTGCGTGATTTTTTTCCTTGTTAGTGAGGTTTTTCCATGTATAACTTGGCCTTCTTTCATACACGTTTATGTGCGCACGCGTACGCATGTGTTAAAAAATTATTTGCATACATTTTCTAAATACAATATATAGATAGATAGATAGATAGACATTACTCCCTTGAGTATCACTGGGAGAATCCTTTGATTTGTTCACTAAGTAAACTGTTCGATCTACTCAATGAACAAACCATCGATTTATTTACATATTAACACGTAATATGTATACGGTATAATTTATAATATATATATATATATATATATATATATGTATGTATTGTAATGTATTAATATAAACTAATAAAGAAGTTTGGACTTGTGTTAGAATATTTTTTGCACTGATTTTAAATACAAATTTTATTTAAAGATTTTACAGAAGTTGTATTGTTTCTGTTTTGTAGTGATTTGTTGATATGGGTAGGAAGAATTCAGGTTGGAATTATGGAACTGGAGTTGAGGGAGGTAGTAATAAGTATGTGCATGTTGAATGCAAATTTTGTAAGAAAAATTGTGAAGGTGGAATTACCCGACTGAAAAATGATTGTGAGAAACCATGTTAATGCTGAGCCATGTACAAACGTACCAGATGTAGTTAAAGAAGAGATTGCATCATCTATATAAAAATACCAAACAATCCGATTATGCAGGGGTTCCATCCCCTAAATGATACTATAATAGTTTATTGATACAGTTGATGGGACTGTTTATCAACATTGTATTGATGATGATTGATGATTGATGATTGATGATTGATGATTGATGATTGATGAAACAATGTCTCTACTCATGTATTATGATTATACTTTGTTATGTTTGTTATGATTTTGACAAGAGGATGAACTATTTATACATGATAAATATTTTTTAAGATTGTTTTGATGATAGATTATTTTTATGGTTTTCATAATTTTTTATATTTATTATTTTTCAAATCGAGGCTACAGCCTCGCTCGGCCTAGAGGTTATAGACTCGCCTAGTCCAGGGAAAATGCCTCAAGGCCCTTTTAGCTTTTTCGAACATTGTGGGGGCCATAGCCCCATAGTCTTAAATAGGACGGCGTTATCAGTTTGTGTTTATATACACAGATATTATATATATATATATATATATTTGTGTGTTTGTTTCTAGGTCCATTTTGGCAGGTATTAAATTTGCAGCATCTGACCCAAAACCAATGAGCAATAGGTGGAGGTGCCTGAGGTTCCTTCACATATTGTGGTGCAAGGCTTTAATTTCCTAATGTGGGATTTATATTTTTTCAACAACAGGTACTTGGTAGAAGCTACAGGTCAAGCAATGCCGCCAATTAGCCACCTACAGTATCGCTTTTATGCAAATTATTAATATGCTGGTTGGTTGATAAGAATTATGTATGTCACAACAAACCATGGTAGCAGTAAAACCACAACAATGAATGTACATAATAAACTGGTGAGTGTGAAGTGACATTGATTACAAATAAAATTAAAAGTAAAGAAAGAAAAAAGATGGAAAAGAGTACCACTCTTCGACAACATGAAAGACTGCAATAAAACCAAGAAGAAAAGTGTTTTCGACAGCTCCAAAACATTGCAGCATTCAACAAGCCAAGGCATATATTCATCAGGTTGCATTGAGAATGTTTCTGCCAACCTACTAATATTATCCACATTAATTGAAGATATGCGTCCGCGCTCCGATTTCTGCATTGATTTCAAGAATACGCACTTTAGTATATTTAGTGGCATGATAGAAACAGAAGTTTTTTTATACACATTTCCGACACTCGCCGAAACATAAACATTAAACATTAGCAGAAGAGATATGCCTTTCTTTTAACACACAAAGAAGTAATATTGTTAGATGAACCCATACTTCATCATAGCAAAAACAAAACAAAGAAAAAAATTTATTGAAGTGTGCGAAGAAGAGAAAGCAATCATCATAATTATGTAAATTTACATTACAACCACATGAATTAACACGAGTCCTAAGTTTCAAAATTTACGTTACAACCATAGAAAAAACATGTGTTTTTTACCCCAAAAAAATTGTCTTATATAGAGAAAACGTGTGTTCTTATTAACGTGTTACTCATTATTGATATCCTTACTAATATTTCATCGTCATGTTTGTGTGCATGTGTGTCCATGTTATGTAATATCCGTCTTCCGCATGTTCGTGTTCATGCTTCTTTAAAAGCTAGATTGAACTGGAAAATTAAACTTTCTACTTAGTTGACACAATTATTTGAAAATATTTTCCATATCTCATTCTGATGTAGAAATAAAATGATGCACATAATACGGGGGTATATTTGTACATTTCCTCTTTTGGCACACTTGTGACTTGTTCTATTTTATTACATTAGATTGTATAGGTAGTCTAGTGGGATTTGGAAGGTACCAATAGTATAATACTAGAACCTTCTAGAATTAGTAAACACCTTCTAGGGAATATTCCCCTATATATGTACACATTCCCCAATGGGGTCATTCAATCAATACATTAGTGAGAGTTTGTGCTGAGTTGTAATTCTTTCTTTTTGGTGCCATCGGCACGTCACGTCATAAAAAGGCTAAGAAAAAAGAAAACTAAACAAAGACTTTATTATAACTTTACAATTTTAGAAAAACTTATGGGAATCCATTGTTATTTTTCTTTTATTTCTATTTTCTATTTTTAGTTCTTTTTAGGTCTTTTCTTTCCTTTTAATTAGTCTCCAAGCATGTTTGGGACTAATTAGGCATTCTTTTATTTTTAGTTGGTCCTTTTAGTCATTTTAGTTAATTACTTAATTAGCAAGTAATCCACCCCATATAAATAGCCCAGTTGTACTTACTTTTCCATTCTTGAATATAAGACATCTTTTGATTCTCTCTCTAAAAGTTAGGGTTTGATTTGTTTCTTTTAGCCATTGACGTGTAGTTTACGTCAAAATTGGTAACAGAGCGGGTGTTGCTCCAAGCATTGTTGTTCGTGTATATTGGTGTGTAGAGAATCAAAAAATCGTACACTACTCGTAATGGCTCCAAGAATATGCAAGACTCAATGCAAGAATTGAAAGAACAAATGGATCGCAAAGTAGAAGAGGTGTTACGATGACAACAAGAACAATTTGATGCTTTCTTGCAACAATTCTCCAAAATTCAAAACCCTAACCCCACAAACGACCCACCGGCATCAAATTTCCGAATACCCGAGAAACAATCCGAAGGAGACTTCAACCCGAACCCAGTGGGTCAATATGCTGACCATATCCCTAGGCAATTTTCAGCCCCAGAAATTCATCTTCCTGAAAAAAAATTCCATCGACAGGACCCAGACCACCATTCGTGGCCAACCTCCCTCCCCCTGCTGCCGATCTACTTAACCCAGGAGACCAACACCCTAACCCCTTCTCCGGTAAATTTACGATAACGATTAACCCCAGTGTACCCCCATCCGCTCCCTATTGTCCTGTCGGCACCCTAAACTCCCAAAACCCTATTGTTCGAGTTGAAACCCTAGTCCAGAAATCACATCGACGTCATTCCAACCCCGGAAAACCTCATAAGTCCAGCGATCACCCTACCGAACACCTACCTTATTTTTTTTACACCAAGAAAGCCCTAACCCGACCTTATTCTGCCCTAGAGTCCTCCCCCCTCCCTAGGCAGCCCAACCACTGCGATCCTACCCAGAATACTACCCCAGTCCTCTATCCGTCTCCCTCAGCAACGAAAGAAAATCAAGAAAACCAAACCCTTATGGCTACATTTTTTAGGTTTCTTGAAAGTAGGTACGCAAGTCGCGTACAAGGGCGCCTCCCGCATCAAATTGAAGAATCCTTGGAAGGATGCCAGACCACGCTGATCGCCTACCTTGCAAGTTCGAGGACGAACTTTTTCGAAGCCGGGGAGAGTGATGGGAATCCATTGTTATTTTTCTTTTATTTCTATTTTTTATTTTTAGTTCTTTTTAGGCATTCTTTCCTTTTAATTAGTCTCCAAGCATGTTTGGGACTAATTAGGCATTCTCTTATTTTTAGTTGATCCTTTTAGTCATTTTAGTTAATTACTTGATTAGCAAGTAATCCACCCCATATAGATAGCCCATGTAATCTCATTTCTAGTTACTTTTTCATTCTTGAATATAAGACATCTTTTGATTCTCTCTCTAAAAGTTAGGGTTTGGTTTGTTTCTTTTAACCATTGACATGTAGTTTACATCAACAACATTGCAGCCGATGGTCAGGGACCATGACATGGGGACACAGCTACATGTTATATAATGCTAGTAACAACTTCATATTTTTGTTGTAAAACTTGTTCGACATGTAACAAATTCAACGTAATGTGTGGTCTGGTAAAATTAGTACGAGAAAGATAATAACAAATGGGAAGGTTTAAAATAATATTTACCTTCTGCTCTGAGCTGGACAGAGTGAGGAGATTCCGATAAAAAGGCCACTTTAATTCCTTGGCTGAATCTAAAGCCATCACATTTAGCCTCTGAGTCTGCACATGCAGCATAGGATTACAAATTGACAAACACCGAACAACAACAAAAGAATATCATAATTTTATGACTTCTAGGATGAAAGCTCAGATTAAAAAGGAAACAGAACCTTTGGTGATATTAAAATTAAAGGAAACAACATCGAGCAAAGTTGTTTTGTATATTCATCCCGATCTTTGAAGCTTGAAATAGCATTCTCCAAACATGACACAGCAACGTCACAAGCTAGAGTTGCATTATCTGATGCAACTGCAAAAGAAACGAGAACCACAATTTTATACAAGAAAAAACATCCATCCTCAAATCACATAATAAGTTCTGCCACTTACAAGCAATTAAAAAAATCTGAATTCTTAAAACAATTCACAAAAACTGACTAAAGAAAAACCATGATTCCCAGTCCCTCCAACATCACATTCTTAATCCTCCTCCTTTTCTTCAAAAACTCTTTTATTTTTTCCAAACACACCTCCCATATCAAAGCCATCATACCAGCCCTCCAAAGACTCCTTACCATCTTTTTGGTTCCATAATCAATAAAATATACCCCAAATAATTGGGAAAAGGCTTTGTTGAGTTGAGTACAATCAAAAAAATATATCAATATAGCGTTCCTTCCATGAAGAAGATGATCCCCTTCCACCCTGAACTCAAAAACTTCTTCCACAAAAATGGGGAATATGTAGAATGCAAAATTAAATGATCCACATCACCGCCTCCTTTTTTACACAAAATACAACATGCAGGAGATAAAGGCATGCAAAAACTGAATCTGATACCCAACTATCACTTTCCTCTCTAATCAGTCAATTCAAAACCTTCGGCCCCAAACCCCAAGTCCTAGTGCTTATACAAAATGAAAATACTGAAAATATCAACTCTACTATCGCATCTTCTCTTTAAAATATGTTCACACTCCACCACCTCTTTGTTCATAAATAAATTCACTTCCCTTCATCTACAATTATTTGCCCGTTCTTCGATTCATGTAGTTGTTACCGTTACCTTCTGATTCCATATGATGTAGGCATGTCCTACATCAAATTACCTTCTTTTCAACCACTCCCCCCTTCCCCACACCCACACACCAAAAACCATTGAACCCCTCCTATTGTTTTATGCACTTAAAACCTTCCCAACCTTGTGAACCACATTTCACTCTCCAAATTAAATGACTTCCTACACTTGAGATGCTTTAACATCGTGTTCTCAAACCTAAAACATGATGATTAGACATCACCCATTACAGAGCTTCCCATCCAATATCCAACAAAAAGGTCAGGATACCGGGGTCTCCTAGAAAAACCCAACTAATCCCTGAGGGCGTGAGCAGACCCTCCAATCAAACGGCCAGGACATAATACACGAGGTGTCCCCACAAGGGTGTACACATCTGTGGGGATTCGAACACTTGATAAACGCTTCATGGGGTGATAAGCAGGGCCCGTCCTACCGCCAAACTAACCCATAGGGGTTGAAAGTGGGCAATTATTGGGATTTTCATCATCATATTTCCATGACATATCGGAGGCTGATCCCTTAACTAGTTTTCTGGTCCTTAGAAGAAGAACAGTCAGGTTGCCCCTACTTCCTTATGGTTTTGAGGTTGGTGGAAATTGAGTACATAAACCCTCTTCACCACTCAAACTCCCCTTTTATTGGTAAATTTGTTTGCTAACCTTTTGTTCATATTTAGTCAACCACAGAAACAAAAAAGACTATATAGAGATATATATCAGAAACTTGAGCAGTAGTAGTTCCCATCGAACCCCATCAATAAATATGCCAATTACCAATCCTAAGATTTCACAATCCTTTTTTATTTGTAGCCCCTTTTGTTTATGGTGGGGAGTGGTGTTTGCTTTGTTCTGTATATGCTTTGTTCTGTATATGCTTTGTATATACGGGTTCGCCCCCTTTATGGCTATTCTTCAATAATGTCAAGACACATCAAATTAATTAAATACTACTTCAAAATGAAAAATCTGGTAGAACATAATATGAAAATCTTGAACAGTGGACTTTTCATCTATCAAATTTGATTATAATCAATACTAATGAACATGCACTATGCCACACAACAAACAGACCCATGTATGTACCCAGCAACCTAATAAATGTTCCTCTTTTATTATAGATCATTTTAATATATATACAATATGCATTAGCTTGGTGAAATCAACCATAACAATAAGTGAGTCAAAATGGACAGTTTAAAAAAAATATAATGTTTATTATTATTGCATATTGCTGAAAGGGAGCTTCTGAATGCAAAAAAAAATTATACTTTTTCTACCTTCCAAATTTCCCCTCATTACACAGTTTCACGGAGATGGTTAGCACCCAAAGCATGAATGAAAATAATTGCACATTATGCTTAAAGTATTTTAGATGTGAGTTTGCATAATTTGTGAAGTACCCTTAGCAACCACCCTTAGTTAATCTATTATCAAGATGTTAACGAGAGAAAAAAGGTGAAGTTCAATCAATTCTTTTTTTTTTTTGGAAAAAAGTAATGGTCAATGATTAACTTGTCAAAATGGATGACATTTTTGGGAGGTCCCAATAACAAAAAGTAAAGGTGGACCAATTTCGAGGGACCGAGAAGAAAAATCAATACAGATGATAACCACGGATTTAGAATTTAAATTGAAGCACACTCACTTGACAGTAAGATGCTCATGCATCTTTGTAGAACATTCTGAACTGCATCAAGAAGACATGAAGAGCTTATGAATTGACATAATCCATCTAGCTTTAGAGCTGCCTGAACCACACTGAGGTCATCATCACGAAGCCGGCGCAGCACTGCCTCTTGGATACTAACAAGCCTCTGGGCAAGAAGAGGGGGAGAGAGAGAGAAAGCATATCAACACCAAGGATATTGAAAGAACTTAGGATGAAAAATATATATATAAACCCAGCATAATAACCTGTGAATCAGCCTCTTCAGCTTTTAAAATGCCAACTGCATCCAAACCCGTAAGTGTGATACGCCGAACCTCAGCCTATACCATATAATAATGCAATTAACAATATCAAGAAGAATCCCACATAAAATAATATAAATATACAAACTGAAGCACGCATCTATTATTATAAAAAGCGTGTGCATGCATTTTTATAGAGGTAATCAATTCCAATTCTTCAATGATCTAACAAATAGTACCTTTGGGTGTTCCAGTGCAAACCATATTTTTGAATCTGAAATTGGAAGCGACAAATTCAGATTTCCATCCAACATCTTGCACAGAACCTCGTAAACAGAACCCTCTTTTTTGGATTGCGCTTTGGTATCCTATAAGGGAGGAGGATGAAAGGATAGATAATATGGGCCTTATAGAATAAAGTAAAGAAAACAAAGGCAACAAAAATAAAGAGAGACAAGAGAGAAAGGAAGGATCAACAAACCTCGAGGAAAGTATGAACTGCTCCCCGTAGTTCAACTGGGTAATTTTTATTAATAGAAACCAAAATTTGCTTTGCCCGGGTTCCTAATAATTAGCCAAATTGCACAATGAGAAAATAGAGCTAACAGCTTGACACAACAACAACAGAAAAGGAATACTAAACAAGTCCAAGTGTTCGTTAATTAGACTCCCCCACCCCCGAACATTCATGAGGTACAAGGAGGGATATGTTCAAATATTAAACATTTAGGAAGGTATCTCTACATACCGTATTATCTCAGGGAGTAAAGTCAAAGAAGAATAAGTAACCATGCATGTCTATAATTCGAAAATAAATTTTTAAAAAATGGAAAAACACTTGGCAGTCGTATCTGTTCCAATAAATAAACAAAACTAACCTGATTCAGCTGATGTGGAATCACTCTTTTTATTGGATAACCTCACACAATTATAAAGGAGCTTAGAGACCATACGACTAACTAAGCTCTTCACAGGAACTGCCTCTATTACCGATAACAAAGCACTTTGGCACATATTATCAACAAGACTGTAAAAGTAAAATCAAAAAAGCTTAGAAGTGCAATGAACAAAAGAAATATCTACAACGGCAAAGAAGTAAAATTAACATGTCTAACCTGTACTGAAGAAGAGATTCCAGAAAGATAGCCAGAAATTTATCAATATTGAATGCCTTCGCCAGCCCAGAAAGAACCCCGGAAAGATCACTTCAAAATTAAAATTGAAATTTAGTATGCACTTATACAAGAACATTTTTATTTAGATTTGCAAAAAAAAATGCTGAAAATGCTATGGATGAGTGCGAATATTTAGAACCATTGGAGATTACCTGATTTCCATTAGGATGTCCATTGCCTTCTTGGGAAGTATTTCAACAGATTGAAGCTAGCAAAATTAATTCCAAAAGCAAAACCAAGGTCAATGTGCAAATTTATAATAGATTACAGTCAATCAAGTAATTGGTTTATTGATATTAATGACGAATAATTCTGCATAATTTAAGCAGCGGGAATATTTTTATGGTTATTAGATATTAAAATCTACCAAGACAATTTGGGTTTGGGGGTGTAGGCCTTCAATATTCATCAACAAAGCAAGGAGGAGAAAGAAAACATATAATGCAGAAATAGAAAACCAATCACTGCTTATAATTTCATTTTATATTTTTTACAGGTAAAGTTGTAACTTACAACATACTAAATATACCTGAACAAGGGTGATCAAGGCCATAAATGACGCACGAAACAATGGCAGGTCAGTTGTTTCATTTGTATCGTCTCGAGCAACGGCAGCAATTGACCGAATCAAGCTATTGACAAGATTTGGGGATAAAGCTGCCTTATTAGCCAGTAAACCAACAATCATCAAAACACCAGCCTGTTGACAGAATAATAAGGATTCCAGTCAGTAAGGGACAATAAGTACTATTAACCGAGAAACTAATAGCTTGATAGAGAGAAGGCAAAGCTAAGGCAAACCATGCAGCCTACCTTGCGGATTCATAGTTTCTGTGATGAACTCAATAAAATCAAAGGTTTTTTTCTACTTTACCCCTTAGATGATTCGGTAATTGAGATCTTCCTTACATGTTCATTAATTAGAGTTTAATTCACCCACCCACCCCACCCCACGGCATGCAACAAAAAATGCATAAGGTACGAGTGGGTTGATGCACATGCAGAGGTAACTCTAATTAAGAAACATGTAGGAGGTATCTCTAAATACAAAACTATCTGAGGGTGAGGTCGAAAATCCTAAAATCAATGACTTAAATGAAAAGGAAAAGAAAGAAAGTCGACTATGCTAGCAACCCAAGAGGAAAGAGGAACTTTAAAGATGACATGAAATAACTAGGAATACAACTAAGGACTGGCTGGACCTAAATAAGTCTCCTTTCTACAAAAACAACCCTTTAGCCAACCAAGAAAAGATTCCTAGAGACTTTTCCAACAGCCGGGGCCCAAAAGCCCCCAGTACATGGATTCCCACCAAAAGACAAAGCCCAAAATGTTTAGGGCCAAGCTCCTATTCTGCATCCCACCCCACTAGACAATCTAATCAACTTTTTATCCTAAATGTTAATAACTGCAACCAAACTTTTGGATATTTTCATTTTGAGACCCAAAATTTTACCAAAATAATCTATTGCCCCCTCTAAAATTTGAAAATAACTCTTAACCCCCATCCACCCAAAAAAAAGGTGATTTCGTCCGCAAATTGCAAATGGGACAATAGCCAAATCTTGTCTTTCCCTAGTTCAAAATCATTAATTAGGTTCCCATTACATGTCCTTCCCATCAATCTCCCTAACACATCCACAATGAGCACAAAGAAAAAGGGAGAAAGGATCTACTTGTCTCAAACCCCTAGAGGATCTTCCTTTGAAAAAAACTTGTGTCTTGTCAACTGGTATCCTCAAACACCTCCTTTAAACTCAAGGATGTATAAGCATGTGACAAGGCTAATTAGACTAAAGGTTAAAATCTTCTAGACTCAAGGAAGACAATTTTTTGGAATCAAACAAAGGTATGTGACATTAGTTTTTGCACTGACTATCATACAATTCCTCAAACATCCTTTATAAATCTTCTTTAATCATTTCCCGCAGTCCTTCAAGGATGCAATTAAAAATTCATCAGGACCTGCGGCCTTATCTCCCTCAGACTCCCTCAAGGTCAACAGCTATTTGAGCTCAAACAGCGAAGCTTTGCAGTTTGATCTCAAAACAGCCACGACTTTGCCAACTCTGTATGATAAATTTACCCTATCATAATACTCTATAATTCTGTACCTTCATAGATCCTCTTACAGCTCAAAATAAATCCATTTTACTTTCACCTATTCCTAAACAGGGCATGGCATTGGTGAATTCTTGGCTGACCCTTTTCTTCCAACTATTATATATATTCTTATACATAAAGGTTTCATACCAAAAGAAAATCAGCTACGAATAATGAACCAAATGGGTAAGTAATAGAAATTCTTCCTATACTATTAGGACTCAAGGATTGATTCTTGTGCTGTCAATCCGTAATTTATTTTTTGGAGGCTGTTTTATCCTGGGGGTGACGGGGCTGCACACTGTCGGCACAATTGGAGGCAGAGCCGCGAAACACCTTAAAGAGAGCGACCTAGTCCGCGACTCAGCCGTGTTCTTGACTGTCCAGTTCCGGTTTTCTTATATTTATTCTGCCCCAGATTTATTCGCTCCAAAAATTGGGTAATTTCGTTCCTGAATTTAATTCTGCATTTAATTATTTAAATTGCTGCAACAACAATTTTAAGGTGTGTCTTAATTCTGCCATGGACGAAATTAATTCCAGTAACCTAAATAAGCCTTTCAAATATGAAGGCACTCATTTTAAACGTTGGAGCAAAAAATTGCTATTTTATTTAACTACGAAAAAGGTCGCATCATGTGTTCAATTTGACAAACCCGTAGTTAATAATCCACCTACTGTTGAGGAAAGCAAAACAATTAGAACTTGGGAGGAAAATGATTTTTTGTGCAAGAACTATATTCTGAATGCTCTAAGTGACGAACTTTATGACTATTATGCCAATTATAAAACTGCGAAAGATGTTTGGGACGCACTTTTTAAAAAATATGACACGGAGGAGGCGGGTGCTAAAAAATATGCAGTCAGCCGTTATTTGAAATTTCAAATGACGGATGACAAATCTGTTGTTGCTCAAACCCATGATTTGCAAATGATTGCCCATGAAATTATTTCCGAGGGCATGGTCTTAGATGAGCAATTTCAGGTGGCTGTGATTATTGATAAATTGCCTCCACTGTTCAAAGAATTTAAAAATATTTTGAGGCATAAGTCTAAAGAATTCTCACTAGAGTCATTAATTACTAAATTGAGAATTGAGGAGGAATCCCGAAAACAGGACTATAAAGATGAAATTCTTGTTGTGTCTAACAACAAAAATCAGAAAAAGAACCACACTCCAGTTGTTTTAAAGGCAAACGGAAAAAATATGAAAAATCAGAAAAAGAGCCACAACCAGAATTTTAAAAATCAGACTCAGACTCAGAATAAGTATAAGAACCCTGGAAATGGACAGTCTAGCAACTCGGGACAGTTTCTCTGTTTCAAGTGTGGCAAGCCTGGACATATGGCTCGCAAATGTCGCAATGTGCCACAAGCACAAGCGAATTTGACCGAAGAGGACCTATGTGCTATGATTTCAGAAATCAACATGGTTAGCGGTGCCGAAGGGTGGTGGTTGGATACTGGCGCTTCCCGCCATATCTGTTATGACCGTAGTCTATTTAAGACTTATTCTGAGACTGCAGATAAGAAGGTGTTGTTGGGTGATTCTCACTCCACCGAGGTTGCTGGTACTGGAAATGTGGAATTGAAGTTCACTTCGGGAAAGACTATTATCCTCAAAGATGTTCTTCACACTCCCGAGATAAGGAAAAATTTGGTTTCGGGTTATCTTCTCAACAAAGCTGGCTTTACTCAAACTATTGGTGCTGATTTATTTACTTTGACCAAAAATGGAATTTTTGTAGGCAAGGGTTATGCCACTGATGGGATGTTTAAATTGAATGTTGATGCAATGAATAAAATTTCTCCTTCTGCTTATATTGCTTGTTCATTTAATATTTGGCATGCTAGGCTTTGTCATGTTAATAAACGACTTGTTAAAAATATGAGCACTTTAGGATTAATTCCCGAATTATCATTAAATGATTTTGAAAAATGTGAATGGTGTAGTCAAGCAAAAATCACTAAGACACCACATAAATCTGTTTTTAGAGAATCTGAACCACTTGATTTAATTCATTCGGATATTTGTGAATTGGATGGTGTCACAACTAGAAATGGCAAACGTTATTTTATAACTTTTATTGATGATTGTTCCGATTATTCATTTGTGTATTTAATGAAAAATAAAAGTGAAGCGTTTGACATGTTTAAAATTTTCCTTAATGAAATTGAAAATCAATTTAATCGGAAAATAAAAAGGTTACGTAGTGATAGAGGCACCGAATATGATTCTGGACCATTTATTGAATTTTATAAAACCCACGGTATTATTCACGAAAAAACTGCCCCTTATTCGCCCGAAATGAACGGTAAAGCCGAAAGAAAAAATAGGACATTAACTGAATTAGTAGTGGCTATTTTATTAAATTCCGGGGCTGCCTCACATTGGTGGGGTGAAATTATTTTGACTGTGTGTCACGTGCTTAATAGAATTCCTAAGACTAAAATGAAAATATCTCCTTATGAAATTTGGAAAAATATTAAGCCCAACGTGTCATACTTTAGAACGTGGGGGTGCTTAGCCTATGTACGTATACCCGACCCTAAAAGGTCTAAATTGGCAAGTAGAGCATATGAGTGTGTTTTTATAGGCTATGCTATTAATAGCAAAGCATACCGATTTTATGACTTGAAAAATCAAGTAATTATTGAATCAAATGACGCCGATTTTTATGAAGATAAATTTCCTTTTAAATTGAGGAATAGTGGGGGCGAGTCATCCACTAATATTTCTTTAAATAAAAATAAAGAAAATAATGAATCCATTTTAGAAATTCGAAAAAGTAAAAGGGCTCGTGTAGAAAAAGATTTTGGTCCCGACTTTTATGCTTACACCTTAGAGGAGGATCCTAACACTATTCAAGAAGCTTTATCTTCTTTAGATGCCGATTTATGGCAAGAGGCTATTAATGATGAAATGGATTCTTTGGAAACAAATAAAACTTGGCATTTAGTGGATCTTCCTCCTGGATGTAAAACTATTGGATGTAAATGGATTCTTAAAAAGAAATTAAAACCTGATGGCACTGTTGAAAAATATAAGGCACGTCTTGTTGCTAAAGGTTTTAGGCAAAGAGAAAATGTAGACTTTTTTGATACATTTTCACCCGTGACTAGAATAACGTCTATACGTGTACTATTTGCTATAGCTGCCTTAAATGATTTAATTGTACACCAAATGGATGTTAAAACTGCATTTTTAAATGGAGAATTAGAAGAAGAGATTTATATGGATCAACCTGAAGGTTTTATTGTACACGGTCAAGAAAATAAAGTATGTAAATTAGATAAATCTCTTTATGGACTCAAACAGGCACCTAAACAATGGCATGATAAATTTGATAGCTTAGTCATCACTAATGGGTTTAAAATTAATGAAAGTGACAAATGCATTTATTATAAATATGTTGAGAACATTTGCACTATCATATGTCTTTATGTTGATGACTTGCTTATTTTTGGTTCCAATAATCATGCCGTAGAAAATGTTAAATCATTATTATGTGCCAACTTTGATATGAAGGATTTGGGTGAAGCTAGTGTAATATTAGGAATTAATATTACTAGGTCAGAAAAGGGACTTTCTTTGGATCAATCTCATTACATTGAGAAAGTTCTAAAGAAATATAATTACTTTGACTGTAAACCTGCTAGTACTCCATTTGACCCTAGTGTAAAGTTATTTAAGAACACTGGCGACAGTGTAAACCAAAATGCTTATGCAAGCATTATTGGTAGCTTACGTTATGCTACAGATTGCACTAGACCTGACATAGCTTATGCTGTGGGAGTACTATGTAGATTTACTAGTAGACCTAGTATGGAGCATTGGCATGCTATTGAGAGGGTCATGCGGTACCTTAAAAGGACGATGAACCTCGGATTACACTATAATAAGCATCCCGCTGTCCTTGAAGGATTTAGTGATGCAGATTGGAACACCCTATCTGATGATTCTAAGGCTACTAGTGGATATATATTTAGCATCGCTGGTGGTGCAGTTTCTTGGAAATCTAAGAAACAAACTATTTTGGCTTAATCCACTATGGAGTCTGAGATGATAGCGCTAGCTGCTGCTAGTGAAGAGGCAGGTTGGTTAAGAAACCTCCTGTCAGATATCCCATTATGGGAAAGACCGATTCCAGCCGTTTTGATTCATTGTGATAGTACCGCGGCTATTGCAAAAGTTGAGAACCGTTATTATAACGGTAAGAAACGACAAATACGTCGTAAGCACAGTACTGTTAGAGAATTTATCTCTACGGGTGCTGTGAGGGTGGATCATATACGGTCTGAACAGAACTTAGCTGATCCTTTGACGAAAGGACTAGCTAGGGAAAAGGTGTGGAACACCACGAGAGGGATGGGACTAAAGCCCTTGGATAAATGAGTCATTTGTGATGGTAACCCAACATATAGACTGGAGATCCCAAGAAATATGTTCAAAGGGTAATAACAAGTCACAAGTGATATGGGTTGAATCATGCGATTATTAATTAACATAGAACGGGGTTTTACTCCGAGTCCATCCCTATGGAGCATGATATCCTGAAGCGAGTTAAGGATGAGTTATGATAACTCTTAATGAGATCTATAGCTCTATTTTGAGTGGGGTACTTAGCTACAGGAGTATTCTTGATAGACTCACCTATGTGAATGTGGAAGTGTGGCCGCTTCCTATGGATATTTTGGGCAAATTCCTAAAGCGTTCACTATACTGGGATAGAAGCACATGGCCGTAACGTGCTAGCTATTAGACTTACACCCAAGTAGGGTTGTGTGTGGGATGTTGTCAGAGATAGAGTTCAAAACCACGGTTACTCTAGTATATTCTGAATCATCTTTACTACGTAAAGGTTCAAGTCGAAAGACACCTTTGCTTATGCACAACTCTATAGATTAATGCTCGATAAAAATGTTTTCAAATTTTGAAAGTGGGGGATTGTTGGGAAACAGCTGTTCTAACAGCTACATTGAAATACAAGAATATCTATTTATTAGATATATGCTTAATATGAACCATCTTGTACTCCACATGATCCAAGTATAAGAACACTATATATAGTGATAAGAAAAGATGAATATGCGAACATCTTAAGTAGTCTCAACTGAGCTACTAAATACAGTTGACTTGGAATTATTTTTTGTTGGAGTACTACGAAGGTTTATAATTAAAAAAAAAAAAAAAGAGGTGCATTCTTATGCTATTGAGAAAGGTTATGTGTTTTGATAAAATCACGAACCTAGAATTGATTCTGAATTAATAATGGATATGTGTTTAACACATATTATGATGCTATTTTTTGGAACTCCTAGATATATTAATTATTGGCTTAATTAATGATGGAGTATATGGTGATACCATTGGCTATGGCTGGTGAGTAAATGAAAGGTTAAAAAAATCTATTATAAGATACCATTTATGGTAGAGATTGACACAGTCATTTTATTCACAACAATAGATCCATGGCTATTGTAAAATATTAGAACCGTTATCATAACGGCAAGAACGATAAATATGTCGTAATCACAACATAGTTTTAGAATTTAAAACTAATGAGTTGTGTGTGTGGATTATGATTGGACTGATGAGAATAGAACCTGACTTGTCCTTTAATGAAAGAACTAGTGCAGGAGAAGGTGTTTTTAACATCTAGAAAGGGATCGGACTAAAGCCCGTTGATATTGAATCATTTGTGGTGGTAACCCAACCTATAGACTGGAGATCCCAAGAAATAGGTTCAAAGGGTAATAACAAGTCACAATGATATGGGTTGAATCATGATAATTATTAGTTACGGAGTTTTACTCCGAGTCCATCTCTATGGAGCATGATATCCTGAAGCGAGTTAAGGTTGAGTTAATTATAACTCTTAATGATGATCTATAGCTCTATTTTGAGTGGGGTACCTAGCTACAGGAATATCCTTGATAGACTCACCTATGTGGATGTGGAAGTATGGCCGCTTCCTATGGTAATTTTGGGCAAATTCCCTAGAGCGTTCACATACTGGGATAAAAGCACATGGCCGTAACGTGCTGGCTTGAGGACTACACCCAAGTAGGGTTGTGTGTGGGATGTTGTCAGAGATAGAGTTCAAAACTACGAGTTACTCTAGTATAATCTGAATCATCTTTACTACGTAAAGGTTCAAATCGAAAGACACCTTTGCTTATGCACAATTCTATTAATTATTATTGCTCAATAAATTTTCAAAATTTACTAGTGGGGGATTGTTTCTGATGAGAGTGTTTTAAAATCCAAGTGGGGGATTGTTGACAGAATGTATTTTAATACACAATTGGGAGATATTATGCACCCACTATACCCACTTAAACAAGTGGGAGACCAACAATACCCACTACTTCCAATTTTTTTGCCCGAAAAATTCAACCACTTTTATACCCACTAAGCCACTTGTGTACCCACTAGCCACTTCCCATTAAAAAGAGGCTCATCCGGCCAAAATGGCATAGAGAGTTTTTGAGAAAGTTTGAGAGCTCAAGTTTCTTAAGAGCAAGAAAAGAACAAAAAAAATTATTAGCTCAAGCCTTGATATTGAGCAAAATATTTGGTTGAGATAAAAGAGAAACTCATAAATGTTCTTTCATAAAAATTTTAGAACAGTTTGTCCCCCCAAACTGAAATTGTAGAATTGAGCAATTAATTTGGAATGGGTGTTAGAAGACATATAACCACGGTGCATGGTTATATGATACAGAAGTGATTTTGGGTTTGTTTTATCCTGGGGACGGCGTGACTGTAGACTACCTGCACAAAGAGGGTAGAGCCGCGAAACGTCTTAAAGAGAGCGACCTAGTCCGCGACTCAACCCAAGAATCGTCTACGACGAATTTATAAACGATTGAGGTAATATTGTTTATTTTTATTGTGCAGTAATTATTTGGTATTCATGCATGAGGTTCATATTTTGCGATAATCATATGAGGTAATAATTTAATTTTGAGCAGTAGACTTAAAATTAATTTATGATTCTATTTTTCGATTTCTCCATAAAACTCTTTGACGTGATTTTTTTTTAATCACAATATATAAAGTGTACCAACAGAATTGGAGCGGACAAAAAAGATTGCTACAACAATTATTGTTGTTGAAGACGAATGAAATCTCGGTAGAGACTACTAATCAGTGTTCTAAAAGGTGTAAAGGGCAAGGCCTAGGCGTGATGCGTGAGGTCCAAGCCTCGCATATGCAAAAGGCTTGGAATGAGGCGGTCAACGGAGGGTCAACGGGAAAAGTGTGCCTAGGCGCGTATTTTTAACACTTAAAAAAAGGACTGAGCCCAAACAACACCGTTTGGGGTTGTTTTATGTTTAATAACATTCAACTTCTCTCATTCATTTGACCGTAACAAAGACAGACGGCCGAAAAGAAAGGGAAAATAAAAAAAAGAAAAGCCGAACCTCTAAACCCTAACCGAAAACCTCTCGAACCCCCACAACCTACAGACGAGTAGAAATCGACAACTACTACACATTTTTTTCCTTTTTTCTCCTTTTCAAATGTATATAGTTGGTCCCTTCATTGATTTCTTTTTTTCTTCTAAATATATACATATATATATTAATACATATATATATATATATATATATATATATATAGAGAGAGAGAGAGAGAGAGACAGGCTCCTATACACACCAAGTTTTATACCGATTTTTTTAAAATAGTAAAAAAATTATTTTTGAGTTGAATTTTTTTATATGGTATTTAAGCATTTCAACGAACCCGTATAAAAAATATCAGCTCAAAATAACTCTTTTTGCTATTTTTAAAACTTTAAAAGCCGTGAAAATTTGACCGATTTGTTAAAAATAGCAAAAAGAGTTATTTTGAGCTGATTTTTTTTATATGGGTCCCTTGAAATGTTTAAATATCGCATAAAAAAATTCAACTCAAAAATATTTTTTTTAATATTTTTTTAAAATAGGTTTGCGCCAAAAAGTATGTAAACGTGGTATGTATGAGAGCCTGCATATATATATATATATATATTTTTTAATATGTAAACGATATATTTTTTAATATGTAAACGTGGTATGTATGAGAGCCTGCATATATATATATATATATATGCTTTATACTTTTGTGGGTTTTGCAAGAACAAAAATGTGAAAATCTGTTTTTGTCGATAATTTGGACTTGGGATTTTGTTTATATTTCATTTTGTTTTGTAAGTTTTGTTTATGTAGGCAGTAGCTTTGAGCTGTGGGCTTTGCTCATTTGGGGCAGTAGCTTTTTTTTCTATTTGGGCAGTAGCTTTTTTTTCTACTTGGGCAGTAGCTTATTGTAGGTCTTAAAATAATTCAAAAATAATATAAAAAGGGGAAACGCCTAATTACGTCTAGGCGCTCCTAATGCTTGAGGCTTCACCTCTACGCCTAGACCACACCTCGCCCCTTTTAGAACATTGCTATTAATGATTTAAAACAACCACCAAAGACTGAAAAGAAACAGGTAGTTTCCCATGCTTATTGAAGCCTCACTAACCGGTGATGATTTTCTTACTCCACTTGTTTTAAATCAGCATGCAACCAGGGAATAGGTTTGACCTCTCTTTATCGGAATAGTTCTATTTCATTTTTCTAACAAAATAATTAATGATGAAAAAGGGAAAATGTAGGGAAAAACATCAAGGTCGGAGATAAAAATAACTAAGAGTCCACAATAACTAATCAACTATGAAATTATCACACTTACCTTATGATCCGGACCTCCTTTGACACCGGGCTTGAAACCAGAAAGAACGTAAGGAAGAATTCTCTGTACGACATTACTGTCAATAGCTGTGAGAGAACCCAAAACCTCAATAACAACTGCCGTACAGAAGCAAATCACGGGCCTTGATGGCTGAAACTTCTGCGTAGGTGAAGCCTAGAAAAAGGGAATATTTCAATACAGGAAGAATTAATAACTGTGGAAAGAGGAGAAATTTATAACAAAATTACGCATCGATGTACAATTCAGATGAATAGCAGAGACTTACAAAGTTGCATAAAACTTCCAAAACCGCCATATCACGAATACATTGTTGCACTATAACCTTCCTAGGTGGTGGTGCACCCGAAACTTTAACACCATCAAGAAACTTCCATTTACTATTGCTAATCCATGAAAGAGAATGAAATCAGTATATGAAAACCCCAACAAACTAACGCCCTGTGCATAAGGAGGTAGGATAAAATACCTCATCTCATGTTTGGCGTGGGATGGGATGGGATCGGATTTAAGTAAGCTATATAATCCAAGCAAGTCTCTTGTCCACTAGTTGTAAGATAAAACCATCCCAACTAGGATGGTGTGATTACTTTATCCCACTGGAGTGGATAACACATATCCTATCCCACCCTCTTATTTAAACGGGTCCTAAACTACCAGCAAACAAATTATGAGAAACAAGTTTTCTTACCCTGTATCAAGCAATTGCACTATTCGAACAAAAACATGAGTATCATGGTAAGGCAAAGTGCATAAAATCAGTTCCTCTGTGTTATACACATGAATCCTACAAGTCCATCAACAATCAATTAAAACACAATTTAGTTTACCAAAATCAAGATACATGATATAATAATATGTAACTCCATAAAAATAAAATGAACAGCTGTTAAGCAAAAGTGTTTACTTGTATCTACGTATCAAGTACTCAAGCGTCTTCAGTGCTGAAGGTAAATGAAAATATCCAGATAGTAACTGCAAGTATGAACTAATTGAGGCATTAATTCTATTATTATCCTCTATGCCCATCAACTCTCTGTCCACTTCCCGGCTCTTGTGACTAAACAAGTCATTCTTATAGCTTACAAATCTTTCATCTGTACTTATAAGCACCTCCAAACCTGAAAAAGTCAAATGAAAAGAAAAGAAAAAGAATGCCAATTTAAGTACTAAACTAAAAAGTTTCCAATGCTCTGTTTGGTATTATAGATCTTTATAGTTATTAACCCAAAAAAGTAATGAGCTATGTTCAGCTGAGGGTTTAATTATATGGTATATTTTAGCTAAGATTGAGCTATATAACATTCAGGGTGTGTTTAGTTGGCGTTACATTATTTACTATGGAAATACTACTTTTTACTCAATTTTTACTTTGTAGTCTGTTCCAAAATCTATTTATGCAAAAAATAAGTTAACAATTTTATTTCAATTTTATGGTACCTGAGATAGCGATGGATAGGAGGGCATCAAGATCAATATCTGCAGCTTCTTTAGGGTCAAATAAAATTGAAGGCCGGGTAAAGGGTCGCTTGAGTGGCTCCAAGTCCGCTTTTATCACTGACTTGATGGCCTGTAATTGAGAAGCAATTGACGCCGCCATTGCTGCTATGCAAGTCAATCAACATTATTCAGGTTTTCAAAGAAAAGGTATACCAATCCATAATGAACAAAATTACATTTAATTTATCCAATAAAATGAATTTACTTCCAAAGATGAAAAAGAAATGTTTTGACAAATTGACAACTAAAAAAATGGCAAACACCTCCCATAGGAGGTATTACAAACCATTAGTAACAATTGACTTCAGTTCTTCAAGAATCATAGCCAAAGTAAATCTTAAATAGACTTTGAGCCAGTCAAACCCATAGGCAGTCTAGGGCGCCACAGCCATACATATATGCCATGTTCGAAATTGCGTTTGAGGCTATAGCCTCAAGGCAAGGCTACCCATTGCCAAGGTGAGCCTATAGTCTCAACGGCTACTTTTAAAACCATAGCAAATTGATATAGCGGTAGCCCCAAGGCGAAGCACTTTGAGGACATTTGAGGCGTAAGCCTCAAATATATGCTACAGCCATAATTTTTAAGCATAAAAATAACAAACTTACCTCGGTTTTTAAAACCCTATCTCATGCAAACTTTATGGAGCTTATTTTCTTCGATTTTATTAAGTATTATTGCAATTTGTTCTCTTAACAAGCCTTCGATTTATTTACACATTGACCTTTAATGTAACATTTAATTATAATGAGTATAATATATATGTGCGTGTATAATTAAGCCATGTAATGTGTATAAACTAATAAAGAAGTTTATGTTGGTTGTATTGACGGTGGATGATATAATTTCTTTTGTTATGAATTAAGATGATGCGTTGTTAGTTTTATTACGAGGATGAAGATGAACTATTTATATCTTAGTTTGACATTGATTATGTATATTTTTACAATGGTTGTGATGATAGTTTGTTTTTATAATTTTATTAGTATTTTTTTTTTAAATTCAATTTTTTTATTTCGCAGAAAAAGGCTATAGCCTCATTCCGCCTGCAAGCTATAGCCTCGCCTTGTATGTGGAAAATGCCTTGAGGCTGCTTTTATTTTTTTCAAACATTGCATATATGTGCGTATAATGTTTATTAATGTGAGAAAATTACAAATTGGATGATTCGGGCTTTATGGAATTTCCACTATAAAATAAATCTAATCCCGCAAAGGATTGTTCATGGAATTACTATCGAGATTCTTCGGACCATATTTCCTAGTATCATCCCGATGTTCATTGATAAACCATCATTTTCTTAGTTAGGTAGGCCCACATCTCTCTATCTTGACCGTGGAGAGATGAACACTTAATCGTGGAGAGATGAACGCGAGCAAAAGCTGCTCGAATGCATAAAAGTTTAACTGTGGCTCTCAATTTGATGACACAGATATACAATGAATAGTTTAGTTCCTTTCTCCTGTTTTGACAATTGTTTTTTACTGTAAATTGTTTTTCCTTGTAAGACTTTCAACACGTACCCCAACGCCCATGAATCACCTACACTCGAGGACACCTCTTGGACGCACCTAGAGAGTATTTTAATTTTTTCTTTTATTTTTTGACAGCCTTGAACACCCTTGGGGAATGCTAGACAGCATTCTCAAGGACTATAATATAAGAGTAATTCTACGTCAACTCAAAATTTCGACTCATTTTGTGCAACATGCTTTTGCATTGGTTCGTGTATCACTCGAAACACCAACCAATGCAAATACAACACGTCGCACAAAATTAGTCAGACCTACTCATAACATAATTACCCTCATCAGAAAAACGGGTTCAAAATGTACTCTCTTTTTTGCAGAAACGCTTACTTTCCAGATAAAAGAATAAACGTACAATATCTGTAAACTATTAGAACAATATTAAGTTTTTATATAGTAATATATATGAAAATATAAATTCAAGTTTACGTGTCCCCAGCGTCTATGTGTGTCCTATATATTGCACACGTATCCGTGTTAGTGCTAATAGCTCGATGCTTATATGACTTCAACAAGTTCCAAAAATCAAAATTTTACTCTAGTAAAATTGACATTCACATGCATTTAAATGTTATGAAGCTCATAAAACTACAACTTAATAAGAAATTTTTCCCCAAATGCATACAACTTATACCAGTGAGTAAAATATAATGTAAGGGTACATAAAATTACACCATGGGAACAATTTAAGTTCTGAAAGAACCAACTAATTCAATTCAAATTTTCAATTCCCAAACCAAATTCTTTCGATTCAAAATTCACGACAAAATTGCCTCTTAAACTCACAAAACCAAGCAAAAATAAATATTTTGACATTCATACAAAAATAAAACAACTTTTGAGATATTATTATTATTACATACCTAAATGAAGAATCGCGGTTATCTGAGAGAGGTTTTTTTGGGGGGTGGCGATAGTTAGGTTTAAGGTTTAGCTATGGGGGAGTGATAAGCAGCAAAAACGAAGGGCTTTGGGGGGGCTTAGGGTTTTAGGTTTTCTCTTTCAAGTCAACAAAAAGTTTTAAGAGTTTTATATTTTAGGAAAGGTTTCATTTATACCTTGTGTTTTTGTAATATTCTAGATATGTGTCTTGTGTTTTACAAATTATCACAAAAAGGTGGTATGTCTATACAAATCTTCATTTTATCATTTTTATTAGTCTATTAAATAAGTGATGATTTACAAATAATCTCTTTCGTATGAATAAAAAGTTATGTTTTAGTGTTAATTTCGTGATTAGATTAGCTCCGAATGAAAAATTAAATTTAACCTTTAGGAATTGAGTGTCGGTGGGGCATAATCCATTGTCGGGGGTTCGGTGGTGGTAGGCCCTGAAAAAAAATTAGGCTTGTTTTTATATTTTTATAAATATTTAATCAATAATTTATATTTTTAGACAAGTAGGTTCCACTGGAGGCACCACATTTTCGCGAGTTTTTTTATAATATTTTTCCATAACTGAAATTGCAAGTTTAAATATAAAATTATTTTAACTCACCAGGCATTACATTATAAAAAAATGTAAGTTTAAATCATAACAAATCATGAAATCAAATAAATTTAAATCATAAAAAAATGGGGCAACAAATCTAAATAAAAAAAAATTGCAAGTTTAAGTTTAAACAATAAATCTAAACAAACAACAATAGTTGGATAGAGGGGATCCTTACAGATTACAATGGCAATGGAGAAAAAGGCAGTGGTCGGAGACGGAGGTGTTGAGCAGGGTATGAGCAGGGTAGTGCCCGGAGCTGGCGCCGGAGGTGTTTGGTTGAGGAGGTTGACACGGAGCGAAGATTGCAAGCCGTTTTCTTTTGTAACGAGGCAATGGAGACTAGAGTGGGCACTCTGTTTTTTGTTTTAACTAAGAGAGAGACGATATTTAGGTTAAGTTTTTTTAATATTTCAATTTTGAACCTTCTTTTTATTATAATTAAATTGTATCCCAAATTCAGTAAAAAAAAATTAATTTAAATTGTTGGGTGAGGCAAGTGCTATCCCACCCTACAAAGTGGCTCCGCTACTGCCTCCAAAGGCTAGTGCGTGATAGGCGTCGTTATGGAAATCTCGTCAGTGTGTATTGACTTAACACCGTGATTTTTTTTAGACGAATATACCTTATTTATCTTCTTCCCCTATGCATCGTCATCATGACTTTTATTTTTATTTTTTAAAGTATTTTAGACAAAATCCTAATATAATATTATTGTGTTAAACTTAAACCCAAATTTGCTTAATAATTAGACATGACGCCAAGAAGACAAACGTCATCAATCTTTTATCCATTCCTTTTACATTTTGTCCAAAACATCCTCCATATTTTATTACCCTTTAAAGATATTATCTATATCTTATATTTCTCTTTTTATCTCCTCGCACCCCTATTTACAAGCTCTCTCACACAATCTCTTTATTTGTTTATCTCTCTCACACACGCATGTATACTCTCTCCCCCACCCCACCCATATGTCTTTTATATTTGGTTCTCATCACACCCAGCACCACCACCACCACATACACACATAATCATCACCGCCATGTTTTTCCCCTACCCCTATAGCAACTCCCCCCCCCCCCCCCCCCCCCCCCCCCCCCCCCCGCGCCCCTACTCCTAAATGTAAATCCACAAGATGAAGAACCCTAAAACCACATATCTAAAACAAATTATCATTAAAATCGAAAACTTTAATAAACCTTATTACCGAGCTTTCAATATAAACACTAAATTAACTAACCCATTACCGAGCTTCCAACAAACTCCATTAACAACATGAACAAACCCAAAGCTTGGAATTTATGTTCGTAGTTTTGAATGAATATTCCTACATTAACTCACCTGAAATTCCAACATAAATTTGAAAGAATAAAAAACTTAAACCCATATATTTAAAATAGGAATCCCATTACCAAGCTTCAAATTTGAATTATATCTTTTGCAAATTTCATTTTTTTGTTTTCAATTTTAAAAGCTGATCTTTCAATTTCAAGAATCATTGTTTCATTATGGGGGTAGGACATAGATCTTTTCCAATCATTTTAAAATAAAGATCATGGTTACAAAAATGCTTTATATTTGGTTTAAATATGTTATTTCATATTAATTTAGGTTAACAAAGCTCGGTGGGAATTTTAGTGGTGTAAATTTGGGTTGATCACGGGGAGATTGAAATCCCGGTTATAGCACTATTAAAAAGTTCACAACCTAAATAGGAGCTTTACTTCCTGTCATAACACTTACAATGCAATCCTAGTAGTTTATATCAAAATACGAGAAACTTGTGCGATGGTTCGGGATCTTGTGTAATAGCTCAATAGAGAACTATGATCGGTACATCCCAGGAATGTATTGAACAAGATCACCTGTGAGATTTGAGTCTAAGGGTTGTCTAGATTAGACTAGTGAAATCTCACATCATTTGCAAAGGTGCATAAATTTTTAATCCTTAAAATTACGATGATTGGGATGATTATGTAATTGTTGCTTTAATTGTTATGGGTGCGATTTAATTTTAGATTGAATCAATGATCCCCGTATACTAGCTAACAATTATATGAGTAGGTATGAGATCATAATTCGGATGAATCCATATCCAGGGTAAACCATGGATTGTGATGCCCCTTTGATGGACTTATATGTTTTGTTTATACCAAGTAAAGCTCGGTCTATAGATTATTTTATAATCCTAGTGGAGTCGCAAACAAGTTAAGTCAAAGAATCAAGGAATTTGATTAGATGTGGGTTAAAAATGATTAACAACAAATTGGTTTGACCAATAAGGTATCGTACACTTAACGTGGGAAATCATATTATTTACTATAATCAATGATGATGTTGAAAACAGCACCACCCTTTAAGGTGTTTGTAATCTCAACTCAGTGTTAACAATGGCGGTATAAAGGTATATAGTAGAAGGAGGTGAGGAGAAGAGGATTCACACCGGAATATAAGTGGTTCAGCCAATCAGACCTACGTCCATTGTGCAAGTGTGTGATTAGTATCACTGCATGAGGGCTCTAATGACCATAGATACAAATTCTCAAGCTTTCTCTCTCTACTATGTATTTAGACAGAGGTTCAGCTAGGGTTGCTGATTTCGAATCCTTTTTAAGGTAGATGATGACCTCTATATATAGTGCCTGGGGGTGTAGTGTACCCCCCAAGCATGCAATGAGTATGTGCATGAGGATCGAACCAGTATGAGAATGACACCTGACTGATCTTATGTAGATAATGATGAGCTCAATATTCCCTCATGTGTGGGGGGGGGGGATGATTCGGTTATAACTGATTTGTGTACACGTGTTCCTAGCCCCACATATGCGCAGAAGAGCTCGGCCATCTGTGATTGGTCACAACCTCGGCCTGGAAGAGAACGAGGTGGTGACCTTGGTTCAGTGGGAGAGCCGAAGTATGACATGTTGAGCTATGACGTCGGCCTGGGCCGAGTTAGTGGTGGCAAAGCAGCTACGTCGGCCGATACCTAGCCGAGATTGAAGCTGATGGTGAGTAACCTCTTCATCTTTCGAGCCGAGGTTGTAATCCTTGGAAGACCAGGTGGATAACCTCCCATGGATCATGGATGACCTCACTTGCCGAGGTAGCAGGAACGTCGGTTGGTCCATAGCCGACCTTTCTTGGGACGAGACCGCTGGTTGATGAGCTGGGACCCCTTCAACCTCGGCCATCCTCATGGGCCGAGGGGGTATATTCAGGGAATATCAATCACCCCCTAGCCCTTAGTTACCTGTGTGATCAGGTGCCTAAGGGGTATGTTGGTCCGAGGTGGAATTTCTGTAGGTGTTTATACTTTTTTGACATGTGTCAGTAGCTGAAGTGGTTAGCGTGCCTAACAAGGGTAATGATGTTGGTTGTCTTTTGGGCTCCCAAGGAAATGATGGGCCTTGGGACGCGTGCATTGAGTGTCGAGCATTATACCCCTCTTTCTTCTCTTTCTTCTTCATTTATGTAATCCTCGCCTGTAATTTTTTCTACCTCTCTCTCTCTAAAAGAACTCCGGTTTGAAGCTCACTGGGTGGTTGCTCATTGCAATCCCTTCTTTCCTCCTTACCACTTTTCTTCAGGTATCTTTTACCATCCCTTCTTCTTCATTTTTGTTGCCTTGTTCTTATTTTTGCATTTTTCGGTGAACCTATGAGTTTTCTGGTGAATTGTTCATTCATTGTTCTTGCTTAAAAACCCAGTTTTGATCCTTAGTCAAATTACCAACATTATTTGTTTAGAAGAGTCACAAGTGTAGGGTCTGCCTTATATGCTCAGACCCCTTTTCCAACTCTTAGAGGAATTCCCCTCTCTTAGGGATAAGACCTTAGACAAAATTAGACAAATAGAAAGAGCTCAAGAGGAATCTCGTAGGGCAGAGGCGTTTCCCCTCAGGCCTATTTTTCCACCACCTCTGAAGGTCATATACCCTGAACCATCTGAGCCAGTTATCCGAGTAGAGGTCCCAGCTGAACCCTCTCCAATGTCTGTGTCTGAGTCATCCACCTCAGACCCTATGTTTGTGGACTCCTTCCGAGAGGCCATGGACTTCTCAAATCAACAAGATCAGGTCCCTGATCAGGCAGAGGTTTCCAGTCGGGCCTCGTCTCACAAAAGTTCAAGCACATCAACCTATTCCTCAGAGGTTGAAATTATTGGACCAAGTGTGGCTGTTCCACCAATTCTTGAAGCCATTCCTCTATCGGCAGTCACAGGGGTTGAGTTCGCTCAGAGGTTTCCATGTGGTGCCCCATCGTCTGCTCGGGCCGACGTTGAGCTAGATGATGATGATGGTGTTGAGAGTGATGTTGACACCTCTGAGGCGGCCGAGATTGAGAGTACAGTCAGTGAGGTCGACCTTCTGCCTTCAGACATCTATATTCCATAAGTCCCTCTATAAAACTCAGGAGACCTCTGAGGGAAGAGAGGGCTTATGATGGCCGAGATGGGGAAATCTGCCTATATGAACAGATGTTCAAGTTGGGATTTCGTCTGACCATCCATCCCATCATCAGGGCTATATTGGTCTATATCAACTTGGCTCCTTCCCAGTTGTCACCCAATGCTTGGAGGGTGATAATTGGAGCCATTGTCCTATGGAGGGTTGTCCATCACTCAGACCTTCCTGTCCAAGTCTTTATAGGATGTTATGTCCCTTCATCTGCCAGAAACCATCCGAGCTATTATCATTTCTTAGCTCGGAAGTCAAACAAAAAGATGCTTCAGATTACCCAAACCTCAAATCATAACTGGAAGCCACGTTACTTCTTTGCATCAGGGCCATGGGAATTTGGTCCATGTGCCCCCTCTTCCTCATTAGAGCCGAGAATACCCCTGAGATGGGGAAAGGTTACAATGGCTGCTAGGGCCGACCCTGGGCTAAGCCAAAATAATCTTCAGAAGGTTAAAGACCTTCAGGACCATGGGGAGCATGGTCTGCTTGTCAAATTCGAGCACCTGATGACCCCCTATTACCTTCCTGAGACAGGGCTTGGGGGGAGTCCTCTGACAACTTCATAAGTGTCTTTTTATTACAACAAGTTATACCTCTGAATTTATGTATATCTGATACTCTAACTCAGATCTTTTTATCCTGCAGAGCGCCCAAAAGGAATATCTGACGAGTTGTGAGAGATGGCAGCTCCAAGTCTAACGAAGCTCGTCAAAAAGGTAGGTTTGAATGCTCCTCCTCCCCCTCCTTCCACCTCGAGGGCTGAGGCCACCAAAAAGAGGAAGGTTGCCGACCCTGCCCCTGAGGATCAAAGGCAGAAGAAGAAAGGGGGGATCGTGCCATCCCCATTTCTTTTGAGGATGCCTTGATTACTCGTCTTGAGCAATTAAAGATTGGTGATAGTGTCATTGGCCAAAGTATGAAGGCCTTGGATGCTATCGGCGGTGTCATGACCGAGTATGACAAGCTCTTTTGCCGGTCCCTTAATAAGCCCCTACTGGTTGAATTCTCTCTTCATTTTACTATTCAGGTAAGACCTTTAACTCTTGCTTCTGAATTTGTTCAAGTGTAACATCGGCATCGAACCACATCATATTTTAGACTGACTTCTTTGCAAATATTCTGTAGGGTCTCCTCACCATGCATCACTATGTTAACTGGACCTTGGGGAAGCTTCCTCTGATTAAGAAGGGCCAAGAGGCCGAGAAGACTGAAGCCACCTTAAAAGCAGAAGTGGAACGTCTAAAAGCTGCTCTAAAGAAGGCCAAGAACAAGGTGAAGGGACTGTAAAAGGATATGGACAAGCAAAGGGAAGATCATAGTACTGCCATGAAGACTCAGGCTGACTCTCTTTGGAATAAAGTCGATGTGGCTGTTAAGGCTGCCTTGGATGATGCCTCCGAGAAGATCTTGGAGGAGTACAAGGTTTCTGACGAGTTTGTCAACTTCGAATTTGAATCTCTGGAGAGAGGGGTCAAGGCCACTGGTAAGTGGGCTTCCATGGAGGAAAAGGAGTCAGAAAGCCTTGCAGCCGCTGACTTCATCGACCTGGGTTATGTCGACCCCAAGTTTGCTCAGGCCCTGCAGGAGGTTGAAGAGGAGGGGGGTGTTGCACCCACCGAGACTGCCCCTCAAGGAGACACCATGACTGAAGATGTTGGTGCTCAATACGATGGGGTGGAAGTAGACACCCTCGGCCAAGGAAATACAGACGTGACCACTAACCTTGAGGCTGCGAACACTTAAATTTTTGTGAAGTTTTAAGCAATCTTTTGTAACTCTTTATTGTAACCTCTGATAAACACTGTTACTTTAAGATATCATTTTATAACTTAATCTGTTAACCTCTAAGGGGGGCTTTTGTTTCTTCTCTTGCTGAATTATTTATTGGATGATTTTCTTTTCCTTACAATGTATGTTCAGTTCTCAAGTCTCGATACAATGATATCTTTGTTGAGCCAAATGAATGGTTTTTAAGGTATGAGGTCACCCAAGTATGATGTATGACCTCAGACCTTGTCACCAAATCATGATGTTATAAGGTCTGAGGTCATCACCTAAGATGTTACCCCCATAAAATTTTCACCAAATAAATGATGTTAAGGGTCTGAGGTCATCAAGTTATGATGTGTGACCTCAGACCTTGTCACCAAATCATGATGTTATAAGGTCTGAGGTCATCACCTAATATGTTACCCTCATAAAATTTTCACCAAATAAATGATGTTAAGGGTCTGAGGTCATCCAAGTATGATGTCTGACCTCAGACCTTGTCACCAAATCATGATGTTATAAGGTCTGAGGTCATCACCTAAGATGTTACCCTCATAAAATTTTTACCAAATTAATGATGTCACTACAAAAAATAAGCTTTTGAGACGGTGGCCTAATAGTCCCAAAAGATGGTTTATCCGTCTCAAATACTTTTTGGGACGCTATTTGGAACGGTTAGGAGGGGTCTTTTTGATAGGGGGTTATAAATACTTTTTGGGACGCCATAGCCGTCTCAAAAGAGTTTTTTGAGACGGGAACAAATCCGTCTCAAAAGCTCACCATTTTATATGAGCCTTTTGAGACACCAAGAGAGCTGTCCCAAAAGAGTGCTTTTGAGACGGGAATTACTCTGTCTCAAAAGGTTACTGTTTTAGAAGATATTTTTGAGACGACAACATAGCCGTCTTTAATATATTTTTGTGACAGCTTTTACCATCCCAAAAGAGGTGAAAGGATCTTAAAATTTTTGCACCAATATATTGTGAACAATAAAATCTACCACTAAACTTTAATATAGAATTGAATTATATTTAAGACAACACAACACAACGAATAATCATAAAATGTAATGCATAAAATGATTTTCAACCAACACAACGAATCATTTTCATTCAACAATAGTTATAGTTCTTACAAGCATCTTCAAATATTCATCAAAACAAAAATTGTAGTACTAAGTTCAAATATTCGACTTGACAACAAAATACATTAATTTTTTATACTCCAAAACATGAAATGCTTTTATCAAAGTAATCCTGCAGTCTTAAAGCGCACGACCTCCAAAATCACTGATTATCATTGCATGTTATACAAAAATTGTCACCTGCAAAAAAAAATTAGTGTCAACTATGTCAAAATTAATATCCCACTCGGCAATAATACAATGTGTAATGAATCAATGTAGTATATTCTCATCACAAACAATATAAATATCTAACTACTATTATTTTTTTTAAAAATCGGCAGAGTCTCCTTTGTTTATTTATGAAAACCACAGGTAGCCAACCTGTTTTAAACACTAAAATTGATTCTACGAATATAAACCAACGAACAAAAACTTTTGTCCACCATCACAACAAATTTTCACCACCACTATTGAAAATTTAACTTCAAAAGAGAATTTTCCACCTGAAAATCTCTCAATGTATATAAGTAATTATATGTATGAACTATATATTATTACCTAAAATTGATCCAACATTGACCCAGAATTTTCCAACATAGAACCCTGGGAAGGAGCGTGAGAAGCAATATTTCCTTTCCGTGAAAAGGACCAGGAACTTACTCCAGAGGATAGAGAACGTGGTGCCGATCTTGGAATGGCATACGTAAAAAGGTTCATAGTGTCTTCAGGAGAAAGTGTGGTGGAAACCAGCAGGTCCTGGAACAAGATTAACGAGTAGCATGGTGTGTTCCCGTCACATAATTCTAATGCTTTGACTAGTGACTGAACTTCAATTGCAACCTCTCGCCCTACAGTCAACATCTGCACAGTTCCATGCTCCTTTAAAGATTCACGGAAATTTAGAACTGGATTTTTTTCCCAATAAGAAAATCAGTTAAATAATCCATGATGAACAAATACAACTGAGTTCGGATAAGTCCTCCACTAGGTTCTTTATCAAGTAATGCTCTTATAGATCCATCAAACATAACAAAAAGAGAGTATACTTCCTTCAGGACACTTCTTAACGCATCAATTCGCCAAATTATGTCTCCTTACTTTTCTCCACGACCATCCATATATCTGGCTCTGCCTCATAAAAACATGAGAAATGCATCTCTTCTTCTATGACCTTGCAAGTTGCCTCTGGAGAGAAAATTCTTATAAAAGTGATAAGTCCCTCGCTGAGAACTATCACAGAAAGCTGGGTAAAAAATGGGAGATCAGCAGGAAAGAAAAACAAAATCTTATCCATCCCGTGCCCTTCATGTTGACCCCGTCTCAAATCAACTATGCAAAACTTTAATGCTTCATTGATAGTGGTAGCATATGACAAACCCATTACAGTTTTTAATTTATACCCCTCTGTGCAGAAACGTAGGAAATGCGATGAGAGTGGAGATGGAAGTTGAAATGGTGTGTAAGAGTGGAGATATCGACAACGACGTTCACAACCATCTGGCCCAACCAGACCCAATTACCAAAACCACAACAAGGTAACGTACCTAACCTTCTTATCATTGGCATCCACATAAACCTATGTCATCGTCATAATTATTATCCCCTCTTGTGAGGATGTCAACTTCTCCGGTATCTTTTCGTTTACGAACCTTAATTACACGATGGACAATTGGGACATTTGGGTATTGTTGGGATGGGAACTTTGAAATCTGGCCTAGTTTTATATATAGTTTTTTTAGGAACATGACTTTTAGGTACGGACGAAGAAGGATTAAATGACTATTAAGTTGGGAGAGTATAAATACCAAAAAGTGGATAGAAATATATTTGATTAAATGGGCAATATTGAAATTTAACTGCCATACCTTAATGATTCTTGGACTGGCACAAGTCTTCTTTGGATAAGAATTGTTCCCATTTGCATGTAGAGATGAATATGGGATTTTAACCTCTACCCAGTCATCTTCATTATTGCCAATGTTAATTTCACTTGTGAATTTATCTTCTACTACTTCTCCATCAGACCCCTTCAAAGGGGCACAAATACTTCCTTCAATATCAGTTGTGTGGAGTAACTCTTACTCTCTAGAAGCAATGTCGCAATGAATAGTGCATAGGTACTCATTGCTACTCTTCACTGTAGGTGCATAATATATCTCATATATATGCACTGTACTTCGAACATAGACCTGGCGGATCTCATGCTTTTGAGTAAAACTTACAGCAATTAAAGAAATTTCAGTCAGTCAAAAAAAGTATGTCACGTTGAAGAAAACACAAAATCAAAGGTGTTAAAAATTTGCAAAGAGATTACTGCAGATTGAAAGATAGGATGGTGAACAATTACAGTATATATAGAAATAATACAAGTACAAATAACAATACTTTACTGAATAGGCAAATAATAGGAAGACCAAACAAGCACTAAACACCATTGTATGTATGATCTGTGAGTAATGGATGCTCAAACACTAATACACACAATGCAAGGTACTTCTTAAGGATCAAAAAGTGTACATCTCTCAAGTTATTATGAAGAAGACAGTATGAAAAACATTATTTTACCCTCAGCACTGTAATTAATTCATACTTTGGTAGATGTATGGTTTGTGTATAGTAAATGTTGAGAATGAATGTTTAAATAGAGGCTTGAGGTTGGAGTGAAGACTCAAACATATAGACTGCTTAGATTCAACTTGCATTAAATGAGAGGGAAATCGTGATAGAACATATCTGATCATTTAATCATTTGGTTCAACAAAAATGAACTTTTTGGAATATACTTTTAGACATGATGTTGATCTAGTGCGAGAGAGTATGTCCGTGTGTGCGAGAGAGTATCCCCTTTTTTGAGCATATAAAGTCTATAAAGAGAAAATCAGGATCTAAAATTGGGCCAAACATAAGAAATCAAATGAATGCCAAATATTTAAGGGCATAAAGTTGCAGTTCATAATCCACTTTTTAGAAGAATCACAAGATCCTCGAATAAAGTTTCTACAATATCGTATCTTCAAAAGTCTTAAAATTCAACTTTATATGCTAGAATGCTAGGGCTTTGGTAACATATCTACTTCTAAAAGAATTAAGAAATTTATCAGTATGTATAATTTTCCTTTTATTCCTTTAATTAAGCCTAAAGGTGATACTTCCATGATTTATAAATATCAGTTTAAATGGGGTTTTGTTGTTTCATGTTTCAAAAGTTCTCATAAAATTTGGTTTTTATGGAAATTTGATATGATTGTGGAAGTTCTTCATGATGATGACCAATTGTTATGCTTAAAGGTTCATCATCACTCCTTTGTAGAAGTAGTTTTGTTATTGTGTATGCAAGATGCACTAGAGAAGATTAAAATGAGTTATGTGATAAGCTTATTATTCAATCTTCCAGGTATGCTCAATTACCTCACTTAGTGATTGGTGATTTTAATGTCGTTTACTCTCAAAATGAAAAGATATGTGGTAATGTTATAGATTTTCAATCGGTCCAAGACGTCAATGATACAATTTATTCTTATGGCCTGTTTGGTATGAGTTATAAGGGTTCAAAGTTTACGTGGTGTAATAATAGAAAAGAATATGATATTATATTTACAAGATTGGATAGAGGGTTACATAATTTGATGTGGTCTTCCTTTTTTCCAAAATTTTCTCTTTAACATCGGAATATGTCCCATTCAGATTATGCTCCTTTGCTCCCACCTATTTGGTCTGTTATGAATGAGATTACTGGGCTATTTAAATTTCAAAGAGTGTGGTGTTATCATAAGGAGATTAACGAAATTATTGATAAGTCTCAGTCCTTATATTTAGCCGACTCTCCAATGCAGGTCTTTGCCCAAAAGTTGAAGCGATTGAAATCAGTTCTAAGGGACTGGAATAAAAATTATTTTAGAGATGTTTTTTAGAGTGTAAAGGATTTGAAATATGACATTCTAAATAAAAAAAAGTATTTGAAGATGATCCCTTAGACACTAATAGAATTCAACTGAATGAAGCCAAGTCTAAGATTACTGTGGCTTTGAAGATGGTAGAAATTTTCTAGCAGTAGAAGTCGTGGTTGAATTTTCAAACTCCAGTGAAAACGTTAGTAAATACAGATCTTATTCAGAGTCACAAGGACAATAACACAAAGGTTAACTGGGGTATTTCCAAGAGATATTTTACAGGATCACATTGACAAAATCAATTCATTAGAGATTGATTTTGAAGAAACAAAAATTATAGAAATTTTAGATTTATCTCATGATGCAACAGAGCTTCCAATAAAAGGCAATAAGTCCTATTATGACTGCCTTTCACATTCTGACAATGAAAAGTCTATTGTTAGAGAAACTCCCTTCATAGAAGAGTTAATAATTTTCTCTAAAAATTTGGATGCAAGATTAAAAAAGTCAAAAAAGAAAAAAGATGATATATTGACAACTCGAAAATAGGCCTTATCAAATCAGTCCAACAGTAATTCTAAAGAAGGCTTAAAGAAGAGCAATCAAGTCACATACATAATGTTTAGGAGGATTACAAGAGCCAATGTCAAGAACTCCAGAGATTTTTTTCCAAAATTCAAATGATCAGTACAATAATATGGAATGCAAGGGGAGTAGGTAACAAATCAACAAAAAGAAGACTGAAATTGCTCTATAAGTCCCATTCTCATCCTTTCACTGCTATTTTAGAACCTAAAATTGATAATTACAAAATAGAGAATATTAGAAGAATTCTTAATTTTGAAGGTTGTGGGTCCAATATCAACAATAAAATTTAGTGGTTTTGGAGATATGGTGTCCTTTGTAACACTATATCTGACAGTGATCGAAATGTTTTAATAGACCTCATGCATCCCAACCTTCCAACTAAAATTTATATAAACTTAGTCTATGCAAAATGCACTAAATTAGAAAGGTTAGATCTATAGGAGGACGTAGCTAGGTGATCGAAATAGCTCAGGTCAGTGAGGACTCACTCACTCACCTACTCCTTATCTATCTAATAGTTTCTTCTATCTACTGAATTCAAAAGGCGACCCGCCGCGCCGAGCTATAAGATAAGATACAACTGTTGAACAAGAACTTAAAATCTATTTCATAACTGGATCTTGGATATTTACTGGTTTTTACATATTGAAGTATAATATTTTAGCGCTGAGTTTTGAATTGGATTGAGGGGTGTAAGGGAAAATGGTGGACAATATGAAGATCGAATTAGTAATTTACCTGAAGAAATTCTTAGCCACATCCTTTCGTTTCTTCCAACACGAGATACGTGGATCTCTACTACCATAAGGCGTAATGCTCGGAAGATTAATATATGGTATCCTCATGGGAGGGCACTCGATTTCCCCAGTATAAACAACTCTTCTTTCAAAGAATTGACAGATAATTCACCTTGTACGTTCAGGGTTCCATCTACCATTTCTTCCTCAAGTCTCAAAATCCTACATCTTTCTCAAGTTAGATTTCTGAATGAGTTTTCTCATTCGAGTGAACTACAGTTAAGCTTACCGTACTTGAAGTATTATGTTTCCTAGGATGAGAATGGAAGAAAGTGAAGGCTGTAGATATTAATGCTCCCATGCTTTGGAGATTGAGGGTCGAAGATGGTTCCTACAAACCTGATAACACAAGCAATTGTGTAGTCAAAATTCACAGTTCAAGAGCGTACATTCGTGATTACGGTCATTAAAACATCAATGGAGTTTATTGAGACGTCATTAGTTCTTGAATATTTTGACTTTGGACAGATTCTAAGAGGCAAGCGTGGCAAAACTATGGAATTTGAAATGGTGCCTCCGTTCCAGTTGTCTCACCTCAAGGTAGTTAAGTTTGATTCCTTTTTGTGGAATCCACCCGAGCTTTGGTTAGGGAAGTTTCTGCTGTAGAATGCAGTTGTTCTATAGGAGATGCAAATTAAAACAAACTACACAATTCTCATAGGATAAATTAAGGGGACAAGATGCAGCTACAAGAATTCCTAAAGGCTGAAGTCATACTTCAGTAATTTTCATTTAAAATGATATTGCATCCATATGTTTTGTACATGATATTAGGAAAACGTCTAAAAATGACTATAAGATTGAAGTTTTTGATATGTGTGGTTGTGTAAACAATGTGCTGAAGAACTATAAGATTCACGACGTTGAGTTTCTACAGAATAGTCGCTTGCAATAAAAAAAAAGATATATATTCATTGTTCAGATTGTGCTATTCAAACCAACCACAACTTTAAAGAAAAAAACTAATTGATCACCTTATATTCATAAAAAATCTAATAAAAAACGTAATATCATTCTACAAATTTTAAATATATAAACAAAGAAATAAATTGAGATGATAGTTTAGCATTTGACAAATGTTAGCAATTAAGTAACAGCATAACACGATCAATCATGGTTTTACTACGAAAATAGTTCAGCATTTGACAAATGTGTAATTGAAATTATACACATTCTACTCCTAAGATCTATAAATAAATTGCAATGCACTTAGTGGTTAATCACATTTGAATCTAATAAAAATATTCCAAATTAATAAAAATTATACACAACTTCAAAAAAATGCTAATAATAGTATGTAAAAGGCCTTGCGGTGCTGATAGGAGTCCCTAACTTGATTTTTTTAGGGTTTTTCCTATTTTTTTATAATAATAATCCAATATAAACTCAATTATCCCCAAATATCAAGTCAAATTTTGATTTGGTTTCAATAAAATTATGGGGGTTGTATTTGATGTAAAATATCACTGTACAATCACAATGCCCATATTGAAACTAAAAAAATTGAAAAAGCTTCTTATGGGTTTTTACAAAACAAACTACAATAGTCAACCCATATACGATACTCAAACAAAATAATATTTTGCCCATATTGAAAAGGCATAAAGACCACCATTCCCAGATTGACTCTAATTGTACAATCGATTTGCAATATTTTGACCTAGTATAAATACAAAACCTAATCAATAGTTAACCCATATATGATACTCAAACAAAATCATATAAAAGAATAACCTTGAGAAGCTACATACGATATGGGTTTGCATTCTTTGTGTATAATTTTTTGCGGCCTCAACTTTCTTTGTGTGACATAGGAAGAGTATTTGCAAATTATCAAAAACTGTATTTTTGGCAATACAGTTTTTGGAATATTTTTAGCAATACAACCTCAACAAAATCATATAAACAAAAATCATATAAACAAAATCAATAGTTAATATTGAGCCCTAAATACGATAGCAATTAAGTACCTTAAAAGAAGCTGCGTGGAGGAGGATGCAGAAGGGTTTGGGGGCGGAGAGGGATGGGCGAAGGGGGTGGAGGCGGGTTGGACGGAGGGGCGGGGGGATTTTTTGAGCAGAGTGAATTCGGGGATTGGCTGAAATTTCTTTTTTTTTTCTTGCCATCTTTTTTGTTTAATGATAATAGAACGTTAAAGCGGGAAGGAAAATTTTTAGGAGGGAGTCATATTTTTTAGCCGTCTATACTATTTGAGATAGAAAATAATAAAGTGTCCTTTTAAAAGGACTTTATAAGACGGGAAGGGTAAGGGGTTTTAAATGCTTGATACTATTTGAGACGTAAAGTAATAGTCTGTCTCTTAACATTATTTTATAAGGCGGGTAATATAAGGGGTTTTAAATACTTATTTTTTTTTAAGACAATTGATTATTTTCGTCTAAAAAAGTATGCTTTAAATACTTAAATTTAGCCGTCTCAAAAACTTCGATCCTAAAAACTACTTTTTTTTTTAGTGTGTTAAGGGTCTGAGGTCATCCAAGTATGATGTCTGACATCAGACCTTGTCACCAAATCATGATGTTATAAGGTTTGAGGTCATCACCTAAGATGTTACCCCCATAAGATTTTCACCAAATTAATGGTTAAGGGTCTGAGGTCATCCAAGTATGATGTTTTACCTCAGACCTTATCACCAAATCATGATGTTATAAGGTCTGAGGTCATCACCAAAGATGTTACCCCCATGAAATTTTCCCATTAGAGCACAATGAACCAATAATTGACATGGAAACTGATCTTCTCATTAATAATCTCTTAATAGGATGATACGTTTACACACTCTCTTTTAACATTCCAGGGATTGGAAAAAGGTTCCCCTCGAGGTTTTCTAACCTGTAGGTTCTGGGTACAACCTCCTCAATTACTCTGTAAAGACCATGCCAATTTGGGTGGAGCTTGTTCGCCTTTTGTAACATCTTCTTCAGCACCAGGTCCCCTACAGCTATGGGCCTTGATTTTACCCTTTGATTGTAGAACTTTACAGTTCTGTGCTCTTAAGCTGCTTGCCTAACTTATGCGTCTTCCCTTTTCTCTTCAATCAAGTCTAGGTCGAGTCTTCTTTCATCTTCATTCTTCTCGGGGTCATAGATCTGAACCCTATGAGTAGGGAGTCCTACCTATGTGGGTATGACGGCCTCTGAGCCATGTGATAACATAAATGGGGTCTCCCCCGTAGGTGTCCTAGCCGTCGTTCTATAGGCCCACAGAACAGCATAAACCTCTTCAGTCCATCTTCCCTCAGCCTCTTCCAACCTCTTCTTGATCCCGTCGAGGATTGTTCTGTTGGTGACTTTGATCTGACCGTTTACCCGAGGTCGGCCAGTAGAAGAGAAAAATTGCATTATCCCAATTTTTTCGCAATATTTTTCTAGGGAATAATTCTTGAACTGGGTTCCGTTGTCCGAAATGAGGGTATTTGGGAGGCCATGTCAGCATATGATGTTCTTTCAAATAAATTGGAAGGTTTTCTGCTATGTAATCGTGATCATCGGCTCTGTCTCTACCCACTTGGAGAAGTAATCAATGGCAACTATCAGTAATCGGTAATTATTTACGGCCCTTAGCAGGGAACCTACTAAGTCAATCCCCCATACTGCGAATGGTTAAGGGGAACCGATAGATGTCATCGGTTGATGAGGTTGATGGGGGATTACGGAGAATCTTTGACATTTGTCGCACCTCTTCACGTAAGCTGCAACATCTTTTGCCAAGGTCGGCCACCAATATCCTTGCGTGAGAATCCTGTTTGCCAAAGGTCTCCCTCCGATGTGACTGGAGCAAGAACCCTCATGCACCTCCTGTAGGACGTGGGGAACTTCGATGGGATGAACGCATCTGAAAAGAGGTAATAGGAATCCCTTCCTATACATGGCATCTCCTACTATTGAGAACTTTGCTGCTCTATATCTCAATTTCCTCCTCTCTAACTTTGCCTCCAATAGCACTCCCTCTCTGATGTATCTGATAAGGGGATCCATCCATTAGTCGCCTAGGCTCAAATTGAGGTAAGGGTTATTGACCTCTTCCTCTTCGATGGTTGCTCTGGGTAAGATCTCAACAGGGACCGTCCTTCTAATATCTGTCTTCATTACCGAAGCTAGCCTCGCTAATGCGTCTGCATGACTGTTGTTTTGCCTGGGTATTCTCTTCATCTTTATGTAATACCCCGTACTTTTGGCTATATTTATTTTTGGGATTAATTAATTAAATGCGTATTAATTGGAAATTAATCCGGGTTAAAATACTAGCGAGATGCGAGTTGGTATTTGAAATACTAGCGAGATGCGAGTTGGTATTTGATTATATGTACATATATGATTATATATGAATCTGAAATTATGAAATTTGTCGTGAGATTTATATACGGCAATTTGGGAATTTTGTTGAGACGCGTGTGACCGCCGCGTCATGGTATATTATTTTAATTATAAAAGTGATTTTTATTTCTATTATCCGTATGGTCGTTTTGAGTGCGCCAACGCGTCCGGAAGGGTCGAGATAGTCGGAAAACACTAGCCGGGGGTGTAGTTTGGGTCCCGGGGTATTTTTAGGTCATACCGGCAACATAAAGGGTATTTTGGTAATTTCGTATTTTGGGAAATTAAAAGTGACGAAAATTGGCTAATTACATCTGATGTGGATTTGACCCACTAAGCCACTAACCAACCCATATTAACCTAGAGGGCTACGTAGGTTATTAGAATTAGGTTTTCTAATATCTTCCCAAAGCAAACCCTAGCCACCATTAGAGGAAAGCTTGGAGAGAGAGATAGAAAGGAAATTCTGCAGAAAGAGAGGAAGAGAGCTTCATCATCGTCATCAAAATCAGAGATAAACTCGAGGCAAGTGACTTAATTTCATTTAATTACTGAGAATGTTCTTTCCATGTTAGATAATTCGAATTTATGTTTGTTCTTGGTGAAATATGAGAACCCATGTAGTTTAGAAGTTAGAACTTGAAAATCTCGAGGAGAATTGCATGTAGAATGATAGGTAGAGGATTATTCTCATGATATCTGTGATTGGAAGAAATTAAAACGGATTTATATTGGGTTAATTCATGATTCAAAAAGTTAGGGTTCATGTTCTTGAGAAATTGGGGAAAAGTGTAGAGATTTTTGATTTATTGATGTTTAGGACGAATTAATTCCTTAAAACATGTTAGGATGTGACTATATATGTTTAGGATTGATTAGAGACCTTAAAACATAGTTGGGACGAAGTTTAGAGGAGATTTGAGGAGTAGAAATTGGGTGAAAAACGATTTTGGAATTTCTGGGCTCGCAGCTGGTAGCTCGTTAGAAACCAACCCAGGTCGTTCGAACAAGCTCGTTCGAACGAGCTTCTAACGAGTTGACCAGTCGCTTTTAACGAGGGGCAGTTTCGTTCGATAATATCGTTCGAACGAGATATCGTTAGAAGGTACAGTTCGTTCGAACGAACTGGATCTTGTTCGAACAGTCTCGTTCGAACGAGACTTCTAACGAGCTGACAGTTGACAGTTTCGTTCGAACAGCCTCGTTCGAACGAGACTTCTAACGAGCTGGCAGTTTAGGCCTTTTTGACCTGTTTTGATTTTTGGAGTCCCGTAACTTGTTCGAGGATAGAGATAACATCCCTTTGATGGCGTATTAGTATATTTGGGACATTTGGGTTATATTGAGGAGTAAATTATATACGAGTGATTTAAATAATGGTTAGTACGGGATTGAGACGTGAGTGTTTACTACGAAGTGAGAATAATTATGCCGCGTATAATTATGGACCGGGATAAAATAAGTTGTATATATATTAAGTTGGTACGAGAATGCGATATGTACCAATATATTATAGTGATTACTAAGATGCGTGTTTACTTAGTATTGGTATATGAATTGTGTGTATGACATACCTACCATACTTGCTATCACGGGAGGTTTGCGTTCGCTTAGGGCCCTCTAATCCTTGTGTTGCCCGGATTTAGAATGGTTACCTCGATGAACATAGGTCAGAGAAAGACTTATTGGGATGTTAATAAGTCCGCTGATCGTGGGAGCGTAGGTATGTGCGTGACCCATGTGATGTGACTGTGTTCGCCTCCACTATTTGTGATGTTGTTATCTGAACGATTCCTGAGAGATTCGGAATACGTGATTCCTTACGTACGTGATGTACCGGGATGGATAGCAGAGTATGTGCACCGCAGCTTAGGCTCGGGGTGCTTATATTGTATATTTATGATGTGAATAATATACACTTAATTAATGGGAACCTTCATGTTAATGTTGTGAATATAATTACGGTATTGTTTCGAGAAACATAACGGGTTAGCTGATAGTGAAATATATTGCATATTGAGCATCTGAGATTACGTTAAACCCCTATTTTAGTACGAGCGTTATTATGTTAATAGAACCAAGTAATAAGGGTAGGACCTATGTCAGTCTAGCTAGATATGATGTCTTCGCTAGTGGGTTGTGTTGTTGTAGATGGGTACTTACGTTAGGAGTGCACAGTTAGACGAGAGGTGAGAATATCATGTGAGTGCACGTCCTAACATGTACTTTGCATTTAATGTTTTAAATGTTTTTAAAGCACTTGCAGGTTTTTAAAATATCTCCACATTCGGGCTCTGACCCGTTTGCTTTCAAATCTTTTTTCTTGTAAAACCATTTTAGGTGCCCAGCCACAAGGACACCATGCATAGGATACTCATTCAGGTGACGAGCTGTAGCTGTTTGTGGAAGCTACAGGGATTTGCTTTTAGACGCTTCTATCATTTGGATTCCTGATTCAGTACTCTTCAGTTTTAGGGCATGTTGCCCAGTTTCATTAGAGTTACATTTCCATTACAGTTTTCAGACTTTGGCATGTATTAATTCAGTATTTCGTTACTTATTTCAGTTTTGGGATTTGTAGTGAGGAGTTTTCCTCCAGACTTTATTTACATTATGTGATGGTTATTCTTTTTACTTCAGTATGGTGAATGGTGTTATTATGATTCATTACACTTGTTGCATGTTAATCAGACTTAAATTAAAATTTGGCAACTTACTTTTTAAATACTAGGTGGTTAGTAATCATTAAAATGTTTTCGACAGTGATGCTATTAACTGGACCAACTTGGCATTTTGAATTAATTTAATAAAGGAGTAGCTACCCGGTATTTAATTAGTCGGGGTGTCACAGGTGGTATCAGAGCATCAGGTTCTAGTGTCCTTTAGGATCTGACGGCTTATTATGTTTCCGCTAAGTTTCTTTGATATAGAGCCCTATATTTTAGGACTGTTGTACTCTTTTGTGTATGCTTCGTTCTTCAGCTATCTTAAGTTTATAAACAGCGAACTTATAAACTTTGTTCTTATTTTAGATGCCTCCACGACGTGCACGACGAGTTCCCAGGGATGCAACGCCCGAACCCCAGCCCGCTCCAGTTCAGGGCATGATGAACGCCGCTGAGGTTGCAACTATAGTAGCCCAAGCGGTAAATGCCGCAATTGCCGTTGTTCAGCAGGCACCACCTCAGGCGCCGGTTGCTGCGCCAGTACAGACAAATGCATTCCCGTCTGCTTGGGAGCGTGTACGTGACGCTTTTCAGAAAGCGCATCCGCCAGAGTTTGCAGGTAGCTCAGATGTGGTAGTCTCGAGCCAGTGGAGGAAGGATATGCAGAGGCACTTAAGGATGCATGAGTGCACGGACGTCCAGAAGCAGGTGCTAGCTACTTTTAAGCTAGTTGGATCTGCACTGCAGTGGTGGGAGTCTATTACCACCGTGGAGGAGAGGGACACTCTCACTATTCAGGACTTCTGGGTGCGGTTTGACCGCAAGTACTTTCCGTCGGCTGTTCACACGGAAATGAGGAGGAAACTTATGAATCTGAGGCAAGAGGGTAAGACCGTGGCCGAGTATGAGGCCGAGTTCACGAATCTGTTGAATATCGTTCCAGATGAGATACCAACAGAGAAGAAGAAGATTGAGAAGTTCACGGACGGGTTGACATGGAGGATCCGTCAGCATATGTTAGGGAACCTTTCGTTGGCCACGTATTCTGATGTGGTTAACGCTGCTTTATTACACTGCCAGGACCACCGCTTTCATATGGCTGAGGGCAAGAGGTCGGGAGAGTCTAGCCATCAGGGCAGGACAGGAGGACATGGTGCCGGTGGGGCACAATCTGTCCAGGGGCAGAGACAGGGTGAGCAGGGTTCGCAGCAGGGGGATCAGAAGAGGTTCCAATCAGGGAACTACAGACAGGGACATGGAGGTTTCCGTCAGGGCCATCAGGGTCCAAATGGCCACCAGGGCCAACAGGGGCAGAATGGGCAGCAGTTTCACCAGGGCCAAGGGAGGAACGGTAACGGCCACCAGGGCCGGGGACCGCAGGGGCAGAGAGGAGGGAACTTCCCAGGGAAGTGTTTTGTTTGTGGCAAGACTGGTCATAAGCGACAGGATTGTCCTGATAGGGGCAGGGCCCCACAGCAGCAGCAGCAGGGTGCTCGCCAGGAGCCACAGAGGCCTATGTTTTCGTTGCTCTCCCCGCACCGCCACAGATGGCAGCATTGCCACCCATTCCAGCAGTCCCAGTTCAGCAGGGGCAGCTACAGTATGGACGTGTCTACAACGTCCACCAGGCTGCAGTTCCACAGGCACCGCCCGCGATTGAGGGTACGTTTCCTATCCATGGCACTATGGGTCGGGTATTGTTTGATACGGGTGCTACACATTGTTTTATAGCTACACACTTCGCGAAAGCTTTAGGATTGTTAGCTACGGCAGAGAGCACAGTGACGTGTGTCGACTCACCATTGGGGAGTGGGTCACTTATATTCTTTATATGCCGGGGAGTGGGAGTAGGGATTGGTAGTCTGGTATTACCTGCAGATATGTTGGTATTAGATATGCATGTTCACGATGTGAACATCGGTATGGATTGGCTCGTAGCTTATAGGGCCATGATTGATTGCTTCAGCGGGAGCATTATTTTTGCCATTCCGGGGCAAGAGATGTTCGTAGTGGCGATGCCTCGCCCAGAGGGAGGATCGACCGCTCATCTGTATTACATTGAGGAGGATACCTCTAAGGAGGTAGTGATTCCTTTAGATTCTATCCCAGTAGTCAGGGAGTATTCAGATGTGTTTCAGGAGATACCAGGCTTACCCCCCAGTCGAGAGATAGACTTTGTTATAGACCTATTGCCAGATACGAGGCCTATAGCACGCGCACCGTACCGTATGGCTCCGGCAGAGATGCGAGAGCTACGAGATTAGATAGAGCAGCTGTTAGGTCAGGGTTTTATTCGCAGGAGTACCTCACCTTGGGGCGCTCCAGTTTTGTTTGTGAAGAAGAGGGACGGTTCACTGAGATTGTGTGTGGACTACCGAGAGTTGAATAAGGTCACGATACGGAATAAGTATCCGTTGCCTCGAATCGATGACTTATTCGACCAGTTGAGAGGATCTTCTTTCTTCTCAAAGATTGATTTGAGATCAGGATACCATCAGTTGCGTATCAGGGAGGAGGATGTCTCGAAGACTGCGTTCTTGTCGAGATATGGTTCTTACGAGTTTCGGGTTATGCCTTTCGGTTTGACCAACGCTCCAGCAGTGTTTATGGACTTGATGAACAGAGTGTTCAGGGATTTCCTAGATCAGTTTGTCATTGTCTTCATTGATGACATTCTGGTTTACTCTCAGACAGAGGAGGAGCACGCCGAGCATTTGAGGCAGGTTTTGCAGACACTTCGTCAGAACGAGTTGTATGCAAAATATGAGAAGTGCGGGTTTTGGCTGAAGGAAGTCCAATTTTTGGGACACATTATTTCCGACCAGGGAATATCTGTTGATCCGGGGAAAGTATCCGCGGTGAGGGAGTGGGGACAGCCCACGACACCGACGGAGATTCGTAGTTTCTTGGGCCTAGCAGGATACTACAGGAGGTTTATTCGGGGTTTCTCGGAGATAGCAGGTCCTTTGACACATCTGACTCGTAAGGGTGTGCCCTACATCTGGAGTGATGCCTGTCAGTTGGCATTCGATGAATTGAAGGACAAATTGACCTCAGCACCTGTGTTAGCATTGCCGAGACCGGGAGTTGAGTATTTGGTTTACACCGACGCGTCTTTGCAAGGACTTGGAGGTGTATTGCAGCAGGAGAGACAGGCCATAGCTTATGCTTCCCGTAAGCTTAAGACTCATGAGAAGAATTACCCCACGCATGATTTGGAGTTGGCGGCAGTGGTATTTGCCCTACGGATTTGGAGGCACTATCTTTTGGGGGAGAAGTTCCAACTATTCATGGACCACAAGTCCCTACAGTACCTGTTCACGCAGAAGGAGTTAAATATGCGGCAGCGTAGGTGACTTGAGTTCGTGAAAGACTACCAGTTCGATATCCAGTATCACCCAGGTAAGGCTAACGTGGTAGCAGACGCGTTGAGCCGTAGGCCAACAGATGAGGTGACAGAGGTGTGGAAGGCAAAGTGGAAAGAGTTGGGACACCAGGATGCAGTGGCCCGATCTTTCATGTCGGTGATGACTGTTACACCGCAGATTGTCACAAAGGTAGTACGAGCACAGGCTAATGACTCGTTCTGTCAGGAGCAGATAGTTCGATTACTATCAGAGGGAGCCGAGTCCTATACCGTTAGCTAAGACGGGGGATTACGCTTCAATGGGAGATTGGTGGTTCCGGAAGGGGAGGAATTGCGACACGAGGTGATGGCAGAGTCGCACGGCTCACGGTTCGCGGTACATCCCGAAGGGGATAAAATGTACCAAGACATGAGATGCCAGTATTGGTGGAGCGGTATGAAGAGAGATATCGCTGAGTTTGTTTCGAAATGCGCCACTTGTCAACTTGTAAAAGTGGATCATCAGAGACCGGCAGGATTGCTACAGCCGTTGGAGGTCCCGGTGTGGATGTGGGAGAGCATATCCATGGACTTTATCACGGGGTTGCCTACGTCGCAGAGGGGTCACGACTCCGTTTAGGTAATAGTGGACAGGTTGTCCAAGGTCGCTCACTTTTTACCCGTAAGGACTGACTACACTACGGGACAGTATGCCCAGCTCTTCATTTCAGAGGTTGTGAGACTTCACGGTGTGCCCCTAAATATCGTGTCTGACAGAGACAAGATATTTGTTTCGCGGTTTTGGGAGAGTTTCCAGGAGGCAATGGGCACGGAATTGCGATTGAGTACGGCTTATCATCCGCAGACCGATGGGCAGACCGAGCGCACAAATCAGATGTTGGAAGACAAGCTACGCATGTGCATTATTGACTTTGGGGGTGGATGGGAGCAGTACCTTCCACTGGTAGAGTTTGCTTACAACAACTCTTATCAGTTCACTATTGGCATGGCTCCGTTTGAAGCATTGTACGGTAGGCCTTGTCGTTCCCCAGCATGTTGGTTAGAGGTGGGGGACAACAAACTACTTGGGCCGGATGTGATTCAGGATACTTCGGCAAGGATTGAGTTGATTCGGAGTCGCATTCGGGTAGCTCAAGACAGGCAGAAGAGTTATGCTGATGCGAAGAGATTTTTCAGGGAGTTTCAAGTGGGGGACCAGGTTTTGCTCAGAGTATCTCCTATGAAGGGGATTATGCGATTCGGGAAGAAGGGGAAGTTGGCACCAAGGTATGTGGGGCAGTTTCCTATTATTGAGCGGATCGGACCGGTTGCGTATAGACTTGGGTTACCGGAGCATTTGCATCGGATTCACGATGTGTTCCATATTTCCTCGCTGAGAAAATACCTTAGAGATAATTTGGCTCATTCTCACATTGCTGTGGAGGACATCGATCTCCAGCCGGATAGCTCCTACGAGGAGGGGCCGATTGCTATTTTGGACCGAAGCGAGAGGAAACTGCGGTCAAAGATAGTTCCGTTAGTGCGTGTTCAGTGGCGACATCACAATGTCGAGGAGTCCACATGCGAGCGCGAGGATGAGATGTGCGAACGTTATCCAGAGTTATTTTTAGCAGGTACTTTCTAGTTTCGAATTTCGGGACGAAATTCAGTTATTAGGGGGGAAGTATGTAATACCCCGTACTTTTGGCTATATTTATTTTTGGGATTAATTAATTAAATGCGTATTAATTGGAAATTAATCCGGGTTAAAATACTAGCGAGATGCGAGTTGGTATTTGAAATACTAGCGAGATGCGAGTTGGTATTTGATTATATGTACATATATGATTATATATGAATCTGAAATTATGAAATTTGTCGTGAGATTTATATACGGCAATTTGGGAATTTTGTTGAGACGCGTGTGACCGTCGCGTCATGGTATATTATTTTAATTATAAAAGTGATTTTTATTTCTATTATCCGTATGGTCGTTTTGAGTGCGCCAACGCGTCCGGAAGGGTCGAGATAGTCGGAAAACACTAGCCGGGGGTGTAGTTTGGGTCCGGGGGTATTTTTAGGCCATACCGGCAACATAAAGGGTATTTTGGTAATTTCGTATTTTGGGAAATTAAAAGTGACGAAAATTGGCTAATTACATCTGATGTGGATTTGACCCACTAAGCCACTAACCAACCCATATTAACCTAGAGGGCTACGTAGGTTATTAGAATTAGGTTTTCTAATATCTTCCCAAAGCAAACCCTAGCCACCATTAGAGCAAAGCTTGGAGAGAGAGATAGAAAGGAAATTCTGCAGAAAGAGAGGAAGAGAGCTTCATCATCGTCATCAAAATCAGAGATAAACTCGAGGCAAGTGACTTAATTTCATTTAATTACTGAGAATGTTCTTTCCATGTTAGATAATTCGAATTTATGTTTGTTCTTGGTGAAATATGAGAACCCATGTAGTTTAGAACTTAGAACTTGAAAATCTCGAGGAGAATTGCATGTAGAATGATAGGTAGAGGATTATTCTCATGATATCTGTGATTGGAAGAAATTAAAACGGATTTATATTGGGTTAATTCATGATTCAAAAAGTTAGGGTTCATGTTCTTGAGAAATTGGGGAAAAGTGTAGAGATTTTTGATTTATTGATGTTTAGGACGAATTAATTCCTTAAAACATGTTAGGATGTGACTATATATGTTTAGGATTGATTAGAGACCTTAAAACATAGTTGGGACGAAGTTTAGAGGAGATTTGAGGAGTAGAAATTGGGTGAAAAACGATTTTGGAATTTCTGGGCTCGCAGCTGGTAGCTCGTTAGAAACCAACCCAGGTCGTTCGAACGAGCTCGTTCGAACGAGCTTCTAACGAGTTGACCAGTCGCTTTTAACGAGGGGCAGTTTCGTTCGATAATATCGTTCGAACGAGATATCGTTAGAAGGTACAGTTCGTTCGAACGAACTGGATCTCGTTCGAACAGTCTCGTTCGAACGAGACTTCTAACGAGCTGACAGTTGACAGTTTCGTTCGAACAGCCTCGTTCGAACGAGACTTCTAACGAGCTGGCAGTTTAGGCCTTTTTGACCTGTTTTGATTTTTGGAGTCCCGTAACTTGTTCGAGGATAGAGATAACATCCCTTTGATGGCGTATTAGTATATTTGGGACATTTGGGTTATATTGAGGAGTAAATTATATACGAGTGATTTAAATAATGGTTAGTACGGGATTGAGACGTGAGTGTTTACTACGAAGTGAGAATAATTATGCCGCGTATAATTATGGACCGGGATAAAATAAGTTGTATATATATTAAGTTGGTACGAGAATGCGATATGTACCAATATATTATAGTGATTACTAAGATGCGTGTTTACTTAGTATTGGTATATGAATTGTGTGTATGACATACCTACCATACTTGCTATCACGGGAGGTTTGCGTTCGCTTAGGGCCCTCTAATCCTTGTGTTGCCCGGATTTAGACTGGTTACCTCGATGAACATAGGTCAGAGAAAGACTTATTGGGATGTTAATAAGTCCGCTGATCGTGGGAGCGTAGGTATGTGCGTGACCCATGTGATGTGACTGTGTTCGCCTCCACTATTTGTGATGTTGTTATCTGAACGATTCCTGAGAGATTCGGAATACGTGATTCCTTACGTACGTGATGTACCGGGATGGATAGCAGAGTATGTGCACCGCAGCTTAGGCTCGGGGTGCTTATATTGTATATTTATGATGTGAATAATATACACTTAATTAATGGGAACCTTCATGTTAATGTTGTGAATATAATTACGGTATTGTTTCAAGAAACATAACGGGTTAGCTGATAGTGAAATATATTGCATATTGAGCATCTGAGATTACGTTAAACCCCTATTTTAGTACGAGCGTTATTATGTTAATAGAACCAAGTAATAAGGGTAGGACCTATGTCAGTCTAGCTAGATATGATGTCTTCGCTAGTGGGTTGTGTTGTTGTAGATGGGTACTTACGTTAGGAGTGCACAGTTAGACGAGAGGTGAGAATATCATGTGAGTGCACGTCCTAACATGTACTTTGCATTTAATGTTTTAAATGTTTTTAAAGCACTTGCAGGTTTTTAAAATATCTCCACATTCGGGCTCTGACCCGTTTGCTTTCAAATCTTTTTTCTTGTAAAACCATTTTAGGTGCCCAGCCACAAGGACACCATGCATAGGATACTCATTCAGGTGACGAGCTGTAGCTGTTTGTGGAAGCTACAGGGATTTGCTTTTAGACGCTTCTATCATTTGGATTCCTGATTCAGTACTCTTCAGTTTTAGGGCATGTTGCCCAGTTTCATTAGTGTTACATTTCCATTACAGTTTTCAGACTTTGGCATGTATTAATTCAGTATTTCGTTACTTATTTCAGTTTTGGGATTTGTAGTGAGGAGTTTTCCTCCAGACTTTATTTACATTATGTGATGGTTATTCTTTTTACTTCAGTATGGTGAATGGTGTTATTATGATTCATTACACTTGTTGCATGTTAATCAGACTTAAATTAAAATTTGGCAACTTACTTTTTAAATACTAGGTGGTTAGTAATCATTAAAATGTTTTCGACAGTGATGCTATTAACTTGACCAACTTGGCATTTTGAATTAATTTAATAAAGGAGTAGCTACCCGGTATTTAATTAGTCGGGGTGTCACACTTTACCTCTTCGAAGCCTTGCAGTATCGCTCTCACCCTCTTCAGGTATTTGGCCATCCTTTCGTCCTTGGCCTCATAAACTCCCAATACTTGATTAACAACCAACCTTGAGTCACTGTGAAGGAGGAGGAGTCTTGTACTAATGGTCCTTTCCAAGGAGAGGCCTGCTATCATGGACTCGTATTCTGATTCGTTGTTTGATGCCTTGAAGTTAAACCTTAGGTAATATTTGATGTTAGTACCATCCGGGGCTGAGAGTATCAACCCCGCACCGCTCCTACTTTTGTAAGAGGACCCGTCGACAAAGAGGTTCCAAATGTCTCTATCTGATGAGAAACCACCTTTTAATATTTTTCCTTGTCTGAAGAGGTACCGGTCTTCCTCATTCTCGGCCACTCTGTTCCTGGTCCCCCTGGATACAACCTCTTCCGGATCTCGGAAGACGTTCACGTTTGACCCTTCTGCAGCTTCTTGATTATTGTCAACTTCGACCTCTTCCCATGTGAACTCTGCAACGAAGTCTGCAAGCGCCTGGCCTTTGATGGCCGTCCTAGGCTGATAGGTAAGATCATACTCCCCTAGTTCAATGGCCCACGCCATCAATCTTCTCGACTTCTTAGGTTTATGGAGGACCTGTCTTAGTGGGGAGTTCGTGAGGATGACCATAGAATGGGCTTGAAAGTAGGGCTTCATCTTCCTTGAAGCGTGTATCAAGGCGTATGCCAACTTTTCCGTCCGAGGATAATTCTGCTCTGCCCCTTGAAGGGCTTTACTGTTGAAGTTTACGGGCCTTTGGATCCCAATGTCTTCCCATACTATGGTTGCACTTATAGTTGATTCAGAGACCGCTAGATAAACAAACAGCTTTTCTCCCGCTATTGTCCGAGATAAGAGCAAGGCAGACCCAAGGTATGACTTGAGTTGATCAAAAGTCTCGTCACACTTTTTGTCCCACTTGAAGGCCTTTCTAAGCACCTTGAAGAACGGAAGACACTTGTCGGCCGCCTTGGAAACAAATCTATTGAGTGCAACCACTCTTCTAGTGAGCCTATGAACGTCCTTGATACTCCTAGGTGTCTTCATGTCGAGCAAAGCCTTGATTTTCTCAGGGTTCGCCTCTATTCCTCTTTAATTGACGACGAATCCAAGAAATTTCCCAGCTCCTAGCCCGAAGACACACTTTGCCTGGTTGAGTTTCATCCTGTACAGGTCCATGGTATTGAAGGTTTTTTCCAAGTCTGCCACATGAGTGCAGGCCTTTAAGCTCTTCGTCAGCATATCGTCTACATACACTTCCATGGTCTTGCCTATTTGGTCTTCGAACATCTTATTCACCAGACGTTGATATGTTGCCCCCGCATTTTTCAATCCGAAGGGCATCACCTTGTAGCAATACGTCCCTTTGTCAGTAATGAAGGCTGTCTTTTCTAAGTCTTCAGCATCCATGAAGATCTGATTGTAGCCTGAATACGCGTCCATGAAGGTGTCTTTTCCCACAAATGATGCCAAAATGATGATGCTGGAAACAGCACCACCCTTCAAGGTGTTTGTAAGCTAAACTCAGTGTTAACAATGGCAGTATAAAGGTATATAGTAGAAGGAGGTGAGGAGAAGAGGATTCACACCGGAATATAAGTGGTTTAGCCAATCAGGCCTACGTCCACTGTGCAAGTGTGTGATTAGTATCACTGTATGAGGGCTCTAATGGCCATAGATACAAACTCTCAAGCTTTCTCTCTTTACTGTGTATTTAGACAGAGTTTCAGCTAGGGTTGCTGATTTCGGATCCTTTTCAAGGTAGATGACGACCTCTATATATAGTGCTTAGGGGGTGTAGTGTACCCCCAAGCATGCAATGAGTATGTGCATGAGGATCGAACCAGTATGAGAATGACACCTGGCTGATCCTATGTAGATAATGATGAGCTCAATATTCCCTCATATGGGGGGAATGATTCGGTTATAACTGATTTGTGTACACGTGTTCCTAGCCCCACATATGCGCAGAAGAGCTCGGTCATCTGTGATTGGTCACAACCTCGGACTGGAAGAGGACGAGGTGGTGACCTTGGTTCAGTGGGAGAGCCGAAGTATGACATATTGAGCTATGACGTCGGCCTGGGCCGAGTTAGTGGTGGCAAAGCAGCTACGTCGGCCGATACCTAGCCGAGATTGATGCTGATGGGGGGTAACCTCTTCATCTTCCGAGCCGAGGTTGTGATCCTTGGAAGACCAGGTGGATAACCTCCCCTGGATCATGGATGACCTCACTTGCCGAGGTAGCAGGAACGTCGGCTGGTCCATAGCTGACCTTTCTTGGGACGAGACCGCTGGTTGATGAGCTGGGACCCCTCCAACCTCAACCATCCTCATGGGCCGAGGTTGATGTCTCTGAGCCGAGGGGGTATATTCAGGGCATATCAATCAACTTTGCAAATAAGACCTCATTACATCTGAGTGATTTATGAGATAATTAAGGTGGAGTTTTTAGTGGAATTAGCTATTATTAAATAGAAAAAAAATGGATTACGACAATGGTATTTGAGCTTTTCGAGTATTTATTTTAAGTTAATTTAATTATTTATCTTGGGTCCATAGTATAGTCCACCCAAGTAGTTAGGCCCAAAACTCTCAAGAAATCCAGTTTGACCCAAGCCCACCTTTCATACTTGTATATAAAGGTGTGAGGAGAGTTTTTTTATGACAATGACTGGTCAACGGGGTTTGAAAGGGGTTAGATAAAATACTATTCACCTTTTTTGTGAAGAGGCTTATAAGGAAATGATCATATCTCACTCATAAGAAAAGGTTTTCATTTTAAAAAGTTCCCACACACCTACCTAGATTTGGGTAAGATCATACAATAAAAGATCCAAGCTTTACAAAAGGTTTAACAAGGTTTTTAGAGACCTTTGAAATGGAAGAAGCTTCATCTTCATCATCATATAATTTTTCCTCATATGAATCGCGACAAGATTTGTTGTGGTATGAATTATTGAAACCCTAAATTTAATCTTTAAACCTAGTTCTTATTTTTTATTTTTCATGCATGATTAATCAAAGATCTTTAGGGTTAAAATTTTCTGCATTTAAATTTTAATCTCGTGTTGTTTTTCCCAACGAATACACCTAGCATATTAGTTATCTATAAAACCCTATCACAAGATCTATGCAATATACCATAAATTTCCATAAAACTACGTTATACGAATAGGTGTTTTGCACCGGTGCCAAATAAAACCCTTGCTAAGGTTCCATAAATATAAAACGTATCGTCCACCACCTGGACCTATCCCTAGGCCCTCCAATTGGGGTTGTGTAATATGATAAATATGTCCATACTAATTTTTGGATGTTTTTACTCAACTGGGGGGTGCGAGTAGTGATGTTATCGACTGTTGTTATTCTTGCTGCCGAGGCTTAAATACTCGTTGTCCCTGGACATGTCTCTCACCCTGATAGTCCTGCCCCTATTGGCCCTGCCCCAGGTCTGGCTGGCCCTGTCTCTACTGCCCCTCAATTTATACCCTTGGGAAAACCCAAGATATATGTCCACTGCCTACAGATCTAAAGCACACTCCATCAAATGGGGTTGTGGGTGCCCCTGATGTCTCTGCTACTATGGATGTTGCAGCTGCTACTGTCCATGTCTGGCCTGTACAACTGTTTTTGACGTCTCTCTTATCCAGGTAAAAAAATGCCTCCATTACCCTTGGCCTTACTGGCCTTGCGCACCACGTTTGTCACCTCCAGAACACGCCTCAGGCCCACTAGATTGTTCCACCTTCTATGTCTTCCTCTTATGGCCCTTTATATCTTTTCAGTGCATAAGTGCAAAATCTACCACCTGAGTGTAGGTGGTAAAGGTTGGATTACCCCAAAAGAACCTTTTTGATGGGCCACACTAAACCCTTCATAAACCTCCTCGTGTTATTCTCCTATGTATCAACCTCATCCCGTGCAAAAAGAGACAAAGTAGTAAACTCCTGCTCATACTCAGCCGCGGTACAGGATCTCTACTCAAGTAGAATAAACTGAGTCTTCTTTTTGTCTGAAACATACTCCGGGAAGTACTTGGCATCAAATTGAACCACAAACTCCTCATAGGTTATACTATCTTTGTCCCCCACATGTGATATACTCTCCCGCCACTCGAGAGCATCCTCAACCCATCGAAATGTATCTAGTACCTCTTTTTACACCTCCGTGAAACTTAACAATGTCAAATGCCTCTCAATATCCTAACGCCGCTATTGCGCAACAATGGGATCAGTATAAGCTGCAAATGTAGGTGGTTTGTTCTTTGTGAATTCTCCCATCCAATGTGGTGGTACTAAAGGTTGAGGTATTACAGGAGGCACCTCCTATGTGCCTACTACCAAGCCTATCTAGACTACCTGGTTCGTCAAATCTGATAAATGTTGTACCCCAAAGTGATATTGCCCTTGGGCATCAGGGGCTGGAATACCAGGCATAAATGACACCTGACGTGTGAGGATTGTAGGCTCAAGTTCCCCCGCAGGCTCTCTCACCTGACGAACTTTCCTCCTAGGCGGCATTCAAAAATGAAGATAGAAATCCTATTAGTAATTAAACATATATAAGAATAAAAATAAAGGCACGTATCAAAGAACGTTAGGAAAAGTCTAGCATGACCGTCCAAAACAACACCGACGTCGAAAGATTCACTACCGACCTCACCACGTCACACCCGAAATGATCCTTGAACCTAGAGCTCTAATACCATTTATAACACCCCGACCCGAATTTGTGGGTTGCCCGTAGCCAACCCGATCCTAATCGAGTCGTCAGGTGTGAAGTGTAATGAAATAACCTAAATAATGTTGTTAGTTCGGTTTTATTTTAATTAACATTTCACTTATTAACATGTAATTCCAAATTCAGGATAAACTAAATGATGGACCCATGGGGATCACCCCAGAACCCAAGTAAACGAAGCTACTAACGTAAAACATAAATAAAATATACTCACCTGTAAAACGCCCTCAGATGCCGTGACAAAGTGGGGATGTGAGCCTATGCCCAGTGGAACTTATACAAGCAGTATAAAACCGAATGACAAACAGGAATACTCACACGCTATAACCACATGTATGCGAAAACATGTATATAACTACATACGTATACCTTTAAAAAATATATGTTCCAATGCATTAATCAGTTCAATTTTGACAATCTCAGTTGCCCAGAATAAGTGACCTTAATCTTATTAACGGTTTTCATTATTCATATTTGTCATTACTCACTCAGTTTAACACACTCGGTTCAACACTTGAAACCTTTACACTTAAGCAAAACCATCCCTTTACCATAATTTATCCTTTATTCAATTTAATATCCTTTAGTATTTTCATTGAAAACCGCTAATTCAACACACGCATTCTCCGTGTTGGAAATAGTTATTTAAGCTTTGAAAATCCTTTTTATAACACACTCTTGTGTTAAATACGAGTTTCACCATTTAGGTCGCTTAACCACCCATGTATCCACCTCATTTACCCTTCGTCCTTACCTTATGGACATTAATGGATTTACGCTTTAGCTTGTCCATTTAGCCTTTACCGGCAAATTTATTTCGTCATTCAAGTTAGGTTGTATTTACACATTTACCACACAACCCATTTCTTGATTTGTGTTCCACATTTCATTTAACGTTTTCTCGGAATCAACCTATACCGCATATTTATACGAGCTCTACACCGTTGGCTATGCTCACCATATGCTTTGGCCAGGGGTTTAGGGCTTTTCACTAAAGGGATGCGGGACCTTCTTGCTTTATCCCGGTGTCATCCGAGTACCTTTAATGTGTTTTAACATTTTACAAATGTTCACATTATTTCCTTTTCTTTTTACCCGGTCGAAGCCAAAACTCGAGACTTTACCGTCCCAATTTGTGTTATACTTTAAACTTTATCATTTTGCGTCCTTTATAATTTAACCATGATTTTTATTTCAAAAATCATACTCATTTTATACAACTCTGTGTAACACCCTTTCCAGTATTTTTATTTCACTAAAATGTTCCACTTTAAATAGAATTACCATTTTACCCATTTGTTTCTAGATCACCTTTTCACTCCACTTCACAAGTGTTAATTTAACCTAAAAACGCTATCAAGTCATGCACATCAACTTATTAAGTGTTTTAACCCCTTAACCCCTTTCACATTTGGAGTACTCCCTAACTTAATTTAAAGCACCTTTTAATTCCAAGAGTGTTAATGTTTCATAACCTTGGTAAGTTATACTCACTAACTATCCCGTGTTTAGCCATTAACCCTTAATTAATATTTTTCACCCGCATTCATATTCCTTTACTTCTTTATTCAAGAAATACATCTATACTTAAGACTATTTTTATAAGAAAATTTCCATTTCTTGTATTCAACATGTACTCTTTTAATTTCTTACACATTATGTCTTTTAGTCCAATTACACATACTTTGAAGACTAAATTCCCAACCTTTACGATCTCTTGTTTAAACCCAACAAAAATCTTACTACATGGTTTAACTATATTTTTCGCCAATTCTTTACCAAAGAAATGTTCTTTTCCAAATATTTTATTCCATGAAATATTTAACACCAATATTTATAGAATGCCCATTTCCACAAAATATATTATCTTTCAATATTCTCAAACCTTGAAATATTTACTTATTCTTCATTTTTTTCCTCAACAAAATTTTATTTCTAATAAAAATATTTATTATTTCTTTTCACTAAAAAAATATGTCAAAAATGGTATCTCCTGCATTTTTATTTCCATAAAAATGTCTACTATTTCTTTATACACTCAAATGCCATTTTCTTACATTTTTGTTTGCAAACACACAAGAATCACATTTTCTAGCATTTTTTAATCCCTAAAAATGTCCTTTTTCAGATTTAATGTAAAGCATACCAAAATAATATTTGCCAACATTTTTATTCCATAAAAATGTCTAAATTTCAGATTTAGTAGAAAATACATAACAGTATTATTTCTAACATTTTTAATATATGACAATGGTTAAATTAAAATTTAATAGCAAATACACAACACTAATATTCTCTAGCATTTTTATTTTATAAAAATGTTATCTACTTATATCCTGAATTTTTCCCTATTCAAGGTTCATTTTAAATCATCTCCTTGATACTATAGAAATCAACCAACAATCTACTGATGCAAATCTATCAAACCTACATATCTTTGGCCTAATATACACAAATAACAAACTGAAATTTTGCTCATCAATAAATGATATGCCAAGTATAGCCTTGTCCAAGATCAAGACACGTTGGCCAAGGTCGACCATGATCGGTCCATCTGGAATTGGGGAATTACGACTCGGCCCGGAATGACTCAACCAACAATGGCTCGGCCAGGACTGACTCGACCGGCAGATCAGCACAGGGGTCTCGGCCTCGACCTTGAGAGTTAGTTGGTGTGTCCCACTACATTAATGCTATGGATTGTAGATCCTCATCCTCGCCCTTCCTCAAGCCTATGAAGACAGGCCGAGACTACTCAGCATGACAGGTGTCAATTCTCCAGTGGTCTATGTATCAACAATCTGACCTCGTCCATGATGGTCGCCACAAGTCAGACAACTAGCATGACGCGTGCATTTGGAGATGCGTGGGCCGCAGATTCCACGGGTACTAAAATCATTAAAATAACATCTCCTTCACACGTGAGGGAATATTTGATAATCATGACCTACATGTGACAGAGACAACTGACACTTCCTCATTGTCTAAGAACATTTTGTGCATGCTTATTACATGCTTGGGGGTACACTACACCCCCTAAGCATTATAAATACTTGTCTTCCACTTCATTGTAAAGCATCGATTATTCACAACCCTAACAGAACTCTATCAAAATACTTAGTGGAGAGAGAAAAGCTTGAGTGTTGTATTTACAGGACATTAATGCCCTTATTACAGTGAAAACCACCGTTCATACTGAACAATGGACGTAGGCTCCGGTTGAACCACTTAAATCTGGTATTATCTTCTTCTTTGCCCCATCCCCGTCCACTGTTATACTACTGTATTTCCACCATTATTGTATTGGTTATAGCTTATTCATCACTTTGATCTGGTGATACCAATTCTGGTATCATCAGTCTGGCACCATCTGTGGGAACGAGATAGCCATTCTCTTCCTTTTTTCTGCAGCCGCTCTACCGAATTCTCTGGCGGTGGTATAACCTCATCCTTAGTTGAGCTTGAACCACCATTGAAAGAGCTTTGGTTTGAGCTTTAGCTCATTTTCTTCTCTTCCAGCTTACTACCAGTACCTCACTTAATTTTTGCGGTCACCAAAATTCTCCAATGGCAACAGATCCACCAACTATAGGTGGTCCTAGTACTAACCCAGCCCCTCCCCATTCAAAAATGGCTGAGGTGGTTGTGGCCTTGCGCTTCTTAGTAGGCAAAAAGCGACAGATGCAAGCGACACTTGCTACTTTTAATCATAATATCGCAGTTAGACTTATCGGTGTCGAAAATCAGCTCATAACTCCGGTAGCTAAAGATGGTGCTCCAGATCCGTTGGCCAGGGGACCACCTCAGGTTCCATTTAAAGGTCTTCCTCCTTAATATAGGTGCAGATACGTGGCCGACCCAAGGCGTTTACGCCTGGGGTGGCATGGTCAAGAATGCCCAGATGATAAGGATGAGCAGTATGACGACGAGGATGAGAAGGAATGTTAGGAGCCTTAAGAAATTTCTAGAGGCATTGTGCGACCAATTCAACTAAGCCGAGCGGAGTGTGGTAGGCCGATCCAAGAGTGCAGTGATTAGGCATAAATTCTTCCTAATTTATCCCTTAATTTAGTTACTTTTAGCACCTCGAACAACGTAATCTATTTGAATTTATCTCATAATCTTGCACTGACTTATCCTAACGAGTACACTGAGTTTCTGGTATTTCGTATGAATTTTATAGGTATTTGATGTCAAGAAACGAAAGAAGGAGACCGGAAGAATAAAGAAAGACAAGAAGGACAGTCAAAAGGGCAAAAACGTAATTTTTATCCAGAATTCGGATGAGGTACCTAAAGAGAAGTTGAAGATATCTCATTCACAAGCACATAGGAAGAAACGACATCTCAATCGAAGTCCCAGAACAAAAGATATGAGCAGTCAAAGATGAGAAAAAAGTCAAATAGGTAGACCGGTCTGCCCCTACCCCGGATCGGTCCGCTGTGCCATACTCCAGAAGACCCTGGATCGAAAGAAAACCGAAGAAGGATGAAAAATAAAAGAACCGGTCCGCCCTGGATCGTTCCGCCAGAAAATAAAAAGAACCGATCCGCTTGGAAGGCAAACCGATCCGCCTAAGGCTTGGACCGGTCCGACCATCGAGATTCTCAAATCTTATCTTCTCCTAAAAAGATTCCTAGTGCAGCTGAAACTCTTGAATTGTTGTAAGGTATAAAAACCCGTTTTATTATCATTATTTGCACGGAGAATTTTAGTTAATTTTCCATTCTTTTTCAGAAACCCTAGTTTAGATACAGTTTACAATTTTAAATTCAATAGTGAAGATTGTTCAGAAGTTCTTTGATTACAAGTGTTCTTAATTGCTGCTGTTATTGCTTTGGTAAAATTAGTGAGTTGTTTCTTCTCTTAAATTCTTTTCTACATCATTCCATCTATTGTTCTTAGATTAATCATGTTTTTCTGCAAATCAAACATTGTTTTCATCACTTTCAGCATGCTAGGCTAAATTTTATAAGGCCGGGATACATGAACCCAGCCTGATGTGTTAGTTGCATGTGTATAACATTAATCCTCTGAATTTAGTGATTGATTACGATCGTATTGTGTAGGAACACAACAATTGTAGATATTTATATCTCGTTTGCCTCTGGGTAACCGGGATGATTTAGAATGCAATTTGAGTGTCACTATCGCGATACCGATTTACTCGTCCTCAGATTAAGTATGACGCGGGCTTGAACCTCGTATACGTAATGCTTAGGAGTACTAAATTCTCGGTCAAATTAATCAGTTAAATTTACGATTAGTATTACAACTGCAATACACTAGGGTTGGGGGATTGTATTCCCGTCCTGTTTTTATCATACATAGTTTAAAGTTTTAAATCAGTTTTCATTAGCAGTTTAGGTAATTTAGTATAATTGCATCTTTTGATAATTTCACAATTGCATTTAGTTTAATCATTCCTAAAACCAAATCATTTTCTCTTTTTCTTTTTAGAGTCAAAGTTAGGATTCCTTCTTCTTTTCTCATCGTCACAACTTTATTGTCTTAGTTCCCTGAGGATCGATACCCGACTTATCGGATTATTACTTGAGCGACAGGCTTGCACTTGAGCCTAGAGTGAACGCATTTCTGAGACATATTCTTAGTCGCGTCAAGTTTTTGGCGTCGTTGTCGGGGAACTAGGTAGACTTAGGATTAGATCGAGTCAATCTAAAACTTTGACCAAAAAAATTTCCAAAAATCCAAAAACATAAAAAGAAAAAAAGCACAAAAAGATTCACAACCATCTCTCATAAGCTTTTAATGCAAAATTCTGAACTTACTCCCACACCCCATAATACTCCAACCAGCATTCACGAAAATCCAATATTTGAGTATAACCCCGATAGCACTCACACTCCAAACGCCCCACAGTTCTGGATCCCACCTCCCACACCGTCACACTCAATCTCCAATAACACTCTGTTTTCCTTCTTAGGACACACCTCCGAGCACACTTCGAGCACACCAAGTGAGAGCACCGAGTCGTTAAGTGAGAGAGAGATGTCACAACACAGTAATGCACTTGCCGGTGAGGAAGAGGCCCCGTACTACCCGCTGAGAGAATTTTTATATCCCGAGCGCACTGTCACTCCGGGATGCATTATACTCCCGTATAATGCCGGGAAATTCCGTTTCAAAAATGGGATGATCCAGATGTTACCACATTATCATGGTATGGATTCTGAAAAGTCATATCTCCACATTAGGGAATTTGAGGATGTGTGCGATACTCTCAATGATCAAACTTGCACACAAGAGGTGATCCGCCTCAAACTTTTCCCCTTATCGCTCAAAGATAAAGCTAAGATCTGGCTATGGTCTTTACCTCCAAGATCGATTCCATCTTGGAATGAGTTGCAATCGAGATTTCTCAAGAAATTCTTCCCATCACATCGAACAATCTCTATAAAGGCTCAAATTCAGGCGTTCAGACAATCTCAAAATGAGCCATTTCATCGATGTTACGAGCGTTTCAATGAGTTAGTTACTTCATGCCCCCACCATGGATTTGATTCAGCGCAAATCATCTCTTTTCTCCATAATGGGCTGAATCTTAACTCCAAACAACTTGTTGAAACCATGGGAAGTGGTCCCTTTGCCGACTTAGACGCCCACGATGCTGAGCTTTACCTGAGGTATGTTGCCGAGACTACCCAATTGTGGGATACATCTGACCCTAATGCTCAAAATTAAAATCGTCAAGTGACCACCACTCTGTCAGCGTCCGGCCTATTTCATGTAGAAAAGAGTTCTATAGCGGACAGTCGGATCGATATACTTGAGAAAGAAGTGCGAGACCTACGTGGGATATGCGGAAGAGGACCAACTGGATCCCTACCAAACCCCGTTGAAAAGGTGTGTGCAATTTGTGAGGCGGGTCATTCAACTAAGGAATGCCCGACTATACCCGCCTACAAAGTGATGCTTCATGAGCAAGTTAGTGGTATAGGAGGTTTTAAGGGTAATTTAGGTGCACCGCACGGGAACTCTTACAACCCTTCATGGAAAAACCATCCTGGTTTTAGCTATGGGCAACAACATGTTGCGATGAACCCTACTTCCCATGTTGTCCCTCCTCCACCACAACACTTTCAACAAGCCCCACACATGCAAGGACGTGTGCAAGCACCACCACTTCCAGGAGCATATATCCCGCCACCACGGAGATCTCTCGAGGATACCATGAATCAATTTATCACTAGCCAGACTGCAACTAATGCTAAATATGATCGTCTCATTAGCGACATAAATGTAAATCTATCAAAGATACAATCCTCGTTGAGTGTCCAAGAGAAGAGAAAGTTTCCTGCCCAAGGCCAAAGACCTCCCCAAGGTCAAACTAGTGTTAGTTCCACTTCTACTGAATATCAGGAGCAATGTCAAGCTGTGACCACTCTTCGTAGTGGGAGAGTCGTTGATTTATCTTTTTCCCCACACGACACAATGAAAGATAAGGAGATTTTGCCCGGCACGAAGGAGGCCGAAGATGTCCCCTTAAATGAGAGTGACAAAGAAGACGCTAGTGAGCCCGAGGTAGTAGTGAAACCACCCTCCGCGACACCGTTTCCTCAAAGGTTGATTCCTTCCCATAAAGGAAACCCACGTGAAGATGTGCTAGAAGTGCAAAAACAAGTAAAACTGAATTTACCTTTCCTTGATGCCATTAAGCAAATTCCAGCTTATGCTAAAGTCATCAAAAACTTGTTGACGGTAAAGAGAAAGATGAAGGTAAAGAAGAATATCTTTCTAGCCCAGAACGTGAGCTCCATTCTACTAAATGATCTCCCGCCTAAATTCAAAGATCCCGGTGCATCCACCATTTCCTGCATCATTGGAGAAAATAAAATTGAAAAGGTCTTACTTGATTTGGGAGCAAGCATAAATATCCTCTTGTACTCCATCTATACGGAACTTGATTTGGGCGACCTCAAGCCCACAAAGGTCACTCTCCAATTTGCGAATCGAACAGTGAAGATCCCAAGAGGCATAGTCGAGGACGTGATCGTCCAAGTTGACACTTTCTACTTCCCGGTAGATTTTATCATTCGGGACACGGAGCCCTCCTTCAACTCGAGTAACCATGTTCCCATCATCCTTGGGCACCCTTTCTTAGCTACGGCTAACGTAATCATCAATACTCGGAATGGGCGAATGCAACTCACTTTTGGGAACATGACCTTGGAAACCAACATATTCCACATAGCCTAACATACGGGGGAGGAAGATGATCTTCACGCGGTGAGCTTCATAGATGAGATAGTAGAGGAGTACTTTGAGGAGAATTATTGCGGCGATGACTTAGGATCCTGTCTAGTGTTGAGCCACGAGAGTGAGGGGACGGACACCGACTTCGAGAGGGAGGTTGGGTAGTTGAGAGAGTTACTTGACGAGAGAGCGTCAGACGAGGACGCGAGAGATGTAAGTTGGGTTTCGAGATTCGAGGAGTTACCACCGAGGGATACACGCATGGTTCCCTCCAGCAAAAAAATTCCAACCCTCGAATTGAAGAAACTCCCCTCCCATATTAAATATGCATACCTAGGAGAGGATGAGACATTTCCTGTTGTTGTCTCCTCTAGCCTAGACGACGAGCAGGAGGGTAAATTGTTAAAAATTATGAGGAAGCACCAAAGTGCTTTTGGTTGGTGCATTGCTGATTTGAAGGGGATAAGTCCTTTGATTTGCACTCACAAGATCCATCTCGAAGAGGATGTCAAGCCCTCAAGAGAAATGCAAAGGAGGCTAAATCCCAACATGAAAGAAGTAGTGAGAATCGAGATTATCAAGTTATTGGATGCTGGGATTATCTACCCAATCTCGGATAGCAAGTGGGTGAGCCCCATCCAAGTCGTCCCGAAAAATTCGGGCATGACAGTGATTGAGAATGCCAAGGGACAGCTAGTTCCCCAACGTACCACCACCGGGTGGCGCGTTTGCATTGATTACCGAAAACTCAATGCGGGAACTAGGAAAGACCATTTCCCCTTACCATTCATTGATCAAATGCTTGAGAGAGTAGCGGGCCACCCTTACTATTGCTTCCTTGATGGTTATTCCGGATATAACCAGATTGAGATAGATGTACTTGACCAGGAGAAAACAACCTTCACTTGCCCTTTTGGTACGTTTGCCTATAAACGTATGCCATTCGGCTTGTGTAATGCGCCCGTGACCTTCCAAAGGTGCATGTTGAGCTTATTTAGCGACATGGTCGAGAGAGGACTCGAAGTGTTCATGGACGATTTCAGCATTTTTGGCGCCTCTTTCGATCGTTGTCTAGAAAAATTGGAAAAAGTACTTGCCCGATGTGTGGAAAATAACTTAGTGCTGAATTGGGAGAAATGCCATTTCATGGTCACCGAGGGAATAGTTCTTGGCCACATAGTACATCCAAGGGAATAGAAGTTGATAGGGCAAAAATAGATGTCATAACTGATCTTCCCCCACCAAAATCGCTTAAAGACGTGCGCTCCTTCTTGGGCCACACGGGGTTTTATCGAAGGTTCATTAAGGACTTTAGCGCCATCGCTAGACCCTTAAGCAACCTACTCATGAAGGACACCCCATTCGAATGGAGGAAAGCGTGCCAAAGCTCTTTTAAAAAACTGAAAACCATGCTTGTGTCCGCTCCCATCATGCAAGTTCTGGATTGGTCTTTGCCATTCGAACTTATGTATGATGCTAGCGACTCTGCGATAGGGGCCGTTTTGGGCCAAAGAAAAGATAAGCAAGCTCATGTCATCTACTACGCTAGTCGGACTCTTACCGGATCACAACTCAATTACTCTACTACGGAGAAAGAGTTGCTAGCGTTAGCCTTTGCCCTTGATAAATTCCGATCATATCTTATCGGTTCTCCCATTACTTGCTTCACCGACCACGTGGCATTGAAATACTTACTTGCAAAGAAAGATGCCAAACCGCACCTCATAAGGTGGATCATACTCCTACAAGAGTTCAATCTCTCCACTAGAGATAAGAAAGGAGTAGAAAACGTCGTTGTCGACCACTTATCACGGCTTTCCTCTGACGTACCTAGTGATCCTATACCCATGGACGAATACTTTCCGGATGAGCAAATTTTTGCTGCCTCTTATTTGCCCTAGTTTTCAGATATAGTGAACTACCTTGTCACGGGAGTCGTCCCTCCCGACTGGACACCATAAGATAAGAGGAGGTTTATTACTTGGTCGCGCATGTTCTTCTATGATGATCTGTTCCTTTTTAAATATTGCGCCGACCAAATCATCCGACGATGTGTACCGGATGACGAGATCCCAAAAGTCATCCAGTTTTGTCATTCGAAAGCTTGTGGAGGCCACTTTTTGACGAAAAAGACGGCCGCTAAAAATCTACAATGCGGCCTCTATTGGCCCACCATATTCCTAGATGTAAACGATGCTTGCAAATCATGTAATAGGTGCCAACGGATGGGAGCCATTACTCGACGAGGCATGATGCCTCTTACCCCCATACTCATCATTGAGATCTTCGACTGTTGGGGTATTGACTTCATGGGTCCCTTCCCCCGTCCTTTGGTTTCTTATACATCCTTATCATGGTAGATTATGTTTCTAAATGGGTGGAAGCTATAGCTACCAAGACGAATGACAACAAAGTGGTGATAAAATTCCTGCAGGAACACATAGTTTCCCGCTTCGATGCTCCGAAAACGATAATCAGTGATAATGGTAAGCACTTTTACAATAGGCTATTTGTGAAGCTCATAAGAAAGTATGGTGTCGTTCACAAGGTTAGAACGACTTATCACCCACAAATGAATGGGCAGGCCGAACTAGCAAATCGGTAAATTAAGAACATTCTTGAAAAGACCGTCAATCCTACCCGGAAAGATTGGTCACTTAGATTGAACGATTCGATATGGGCCTATCGCACCGCATATACAAATTAACTCGGTATGTCCCCTTTTCGCTTTGTGTATGGAAAACCTTGCCATCTTCCCGTTGAATTGGAACACAAGGCATATTAGGCAATTAAGCAATTGAATTATGCCATGGATAAAGCCGGTGAATCCCGCAAGCTTCAATTGAATGAATTAGAAGAACTACGCAATGATGCGTATAAGAATGCTAAAATTTCCAAAGAAATGATGAAACTCGCACACGATAACATCATTCGACGCAAAGAGTTTCTTCCCGAGCAAAAAGTTCTTCTCTATAACTCTCGGCTTCATATCTTTCTGAGGAAGTTGCGATCACGATGGTCTAGCCCATTCGTTGTGAAGAATGTTTTCCCCCACGGAGCTGTTGAATTAGGCGATTTAAAAGGGGGAAATACATTCAAAGTGAATGGACAACGCCTAAAGCCATATCTAGAGGCGTGTGTGGAAGAAGTCGACACCATCTGATTATCGGACCCCGTTTACGGGGTAGAGTGAGCTGTTACAGCGAGGTCGTCGCACCCCCGACGCGTATGGGGTGAGAGTCGTGTGTGTAGCGAGCGTCGATAGGATTAGGATACATTCGGGAAAGAGCATTCGCATGTTCGGGAATATTGAGTCAAATCGCGTTGACCATTGGTATCGAGAGGTTTTGGACCAAAATTGATCGGGAGTATGTTGTGAAAGTGAAAATTTTCGGAGAAGAGCGTTCGAAACAAAATTAGGGGGAAAATCCAGCCCAAAAACCCTAGGCCGGACCGGTTCCTTTATTTTAGGGCCGGACCGGTTCGCCCTAGACCGATTCCTTTAATTTTTAAGCGGATCGATCCGCTAGTCGAATTTGCCTGAATTTTAAAGGACCGGACCGGTCCGCCCCTACCCCAGACCGGTCCGCCTTCTGCAGATCTATTTTAACCCTTCCCAAGGTTTACCCCCTTCTCCCCAATCCTCTTCATTCCCTCCAATTTGTCTCCCCAACTCCCAACCCTACCCTTTCCCTCCCAAATTCACCCCCTTTTCCCTCCAAATCCAACCCCTACACCCACCCCTTCACCTATAAATACACACCTATACCCTCCCTTTCTCTTCACACCTTCAACCAAAATCCTCTCTTCTCCCTCCCTAGTTTTCCAAGCAAAAATCCCTCTTGTTATCATGACCCAACGCGCTGCCCCCACCAAGTATGACTCCACCGACATCCACCCCTTAGACCATGAAGAATTCCGCTCCCGCCAAGAGGAGCGATGGTGCCATCGGTTCTTCGATTTGGATCGCAAACTCCATATAGAGCGTGTTGTCCAATGGACCGGACTGCCCAACTCTATCACTACCCTATTTATGGCTAGGGGTTGGTGACGATTCCTCAACGAACCCTATGAAGCGGTCTGGGCAACCGAAGTCCGATCCTTTTATGGCACCCTTGTTCGGACGGGCCAATTCGAGGCCCAAGCTTATGTGGATGGGAATGTCATCCCATTTTCTTTGGCTCTTCTCACGGCCAAGTTAGCTGAATACGATGTTTCGGACGTTCAAGAATTCACCTATCCACGAAACGTCCCCTCGGTCGCCAAAGACGTGATCATGGAACGCATTGCACCGGATTGGGCTTGGACGGGGCAAACCGTCACCGTTGGACGCCTTAATAAGAAGGCACGCCTCACTTTTCAGATTGTGTGTGCCAACATATTACAAACGTCCAACGATTCCCCGATAAGCCACTTTAACCTATCACCTCTTTGACCCCCACACTTCCATCCACTTGGCCCGCACCTTATACACCGATATCATCAACGCGTCCTTGGATGAGAAGGGTACTGCCCCACTTCCCTATGCCCGTTTGATCACTTCTATCCTCAAGGATGCTGGCATAGCGGCACCGCTTGATCATACTCGTATTCCCGGTCTTTTTGGACAAGGGACCCGTACTAAGAGCGCCAAACAGCTAGCTGTCCTACGGGCACGGTGAGGAGATGATAGTGAAGAAGTGACTGCCTCGAGCGAGAGCGATGAGGAAGAAGAGGCAGCCGGTGCGGATGTCGAAATGGGGGATGTTGGTCCGGATGAAGAATTGGCGGACGAAGAAGACGACCCAGATTTTGAGTGGGCGAGTAGCGACCTCACTAACCGAATGGCGACACTTGAGACGAACTTCGATAACTTTTTGACCGATTACCGTCGTGACACGAGCTTGATACTCCGTTTCCAAGCGGACATATATCGACGCCAAGGGGATCCTAATGAGCCACTGACACCCTATTTCTATGACCCTGGTGCGCCCGGTTCTTCACATCCCCCGCCCCAGTGAAGCTTGATGTGTTTATGGCAGTTTTTATTTGTTTTCCCTGTTCACATGATTTAATGTTTTTCCTTGTAATTATACCACAACCTTGTTTGCTATAAAATATGCAATTTTCTCCATTTGTTTGTTTTATTTGTCGCACTTATTATTTTGCCTTGTTTAGATTTTAGTCCCTTTTGCTTGAGGACAATGTAAAAGTCTAAGTTAGGGGGGGTCACAAGTGCGTATTTCTAAAACTTCACAAATTTTCAAAAATGCCCAGAAATTTCCAAAAAAATCATAAAATTTTGAAAACCCCCAAAATATTTTTGTTCAAAATAAATAAGAATTGGAATTCAAAATTTTCAAAAATATCATTAAGTCGGTTTAAAGTCTCAAGTTGTAAAATTCAACATACACAAAGTCGAAATTGACTAAAAATGGAAATTGAGCGAAAATTGACGACTTAACGAATAAGTGGGGAGATTAACAAACCTGGTGAGATTCGAGCCTCTCACTTTTTGCTAGTTTTTAAATCAATACGAGTTAATTGTTAACTCAAAGTTCTTTTCAGCGCCTAAAAAGTCGTCGAGGATCTCAACCCTTTCATTTTGATCGGTTATGAAAAATGTGTGTGATATTGCTTTGAAAAATGTGCCAAAAATGATCTCTAAACTTAAAGTCATCTCGAAACGCATATGGTAACGCAATTGGCATTTTGGACAATGAAGTAGGCCCTCGTTTGTCACCCAAAAATATTGGGCAGAAAAAGTAGTGAAAAATCACCCCTTTTGCAACCTAAATTTAGTCGAATAAATTATCCCGTTCGTTTGACAACCCGAAAAACCCAAATAGCCCGAAATTGCGAAAAATGGAAAAATTCAGAATTTAAGTCCGAAAAGTGCATATAAAGGGGTAAGAAAAAATTAGATATGCTCAACAAAAATAGCAAGAGAAGAAAAGAAGTGAAAAATAGAAAAAAAAAAAAAGAGAAAAAGAAGACAAAATGATCAATAGTCCAGAAAAAGCACAAATGGACACCATAAATGACTTTTTCAATTCCAATCCTTCCTACCATTCTCATTTTACCCCATATATCTTAAAACCCGAAAAAATCCTAACCGAGTCCAAATTGCGAAATTGATTACCGCGTGGAGAGATAATACACCAAAAGATAATATAAGAGATTAAATGCGCGAAGAAGAGGCAAGTTCCCATTTTTAAAACTGTAATCCGTTGATGAGATCCTATCACTATGAAATTTCCGTCTTTCTACTTGTATGCGTAACTCTATGTCCATTACATTTACTCTTTTATCAAGCATACCGAGAGAATAGCCATAATCCGAGAAATTTGTTTGTGAGAGCATTCCGTGAGATTTTGAAATCAAAATGAACTTTCGGGTAAGTAACGTAATGATCAATCGGTGGAAATTGGCGGTTATATTTCCGGCTTCGCGCACACACACCGCGGTTTGAGACTTGTAAACATGACTTGATGATGACTATTTTCTGGGAAAGTTTGAATTGTATAATTTTTAAGTATTTTGAGTTTTTCGTTGAGTCGAATTTTGTGGGTATATTCACTGCAAACCCTCACGAGACACAACTCATCCTACTAGGGTAACCTAGGGGTTTAAAAGATTTTTGCATGCGCTAAATGCAATCGCTTACCCACAAAAAAGGTATTCTATCCCAATAAAATGTTTTTCAAGAGTTACGCCGTGCTAGGATTCTTTTACATTGCTCGGGACGCGCAAAGTTCAAAGTTAGGGGGGTTTGATTTGGCATAAATTCTTCCTAATTTATTCCTTAATTTAGTTACTTTTAGCACCTCGAACAATGTAATCAATTTGACTTTATCTCATAATCTTACTACTGACTTATCCTAACGAGTACATCGAGTTTCTGGTAGCTCGTATGAATTTTGCAGGTATTTGATGTCAAGAAACGAAAGAAGGAGACTGAAAGAATAAAGAAAGACAAAAAGGAAAGTAAAAAGGGCAAAAGCATAATTTTTATCCGGAATTCGGATGAGGTACCTAAAGAGAAGTTAAAGATATCTCACTCACAAGCACAGAGGAAGAAACGGCATCTCAATCGGAGTCCCGGAACAAAAGATATGAGCAGTCAAAGATGAGAAAAAAGTCAAACAGGCAGACCGGTCCGCCCCTACCCCGGATCGATCCGTTGTGCCGTACTCCAGAAGACCTCGGATCGAAAGCAAACCAAAGAAGGGTAAAAAATAAAAGAATCGATCCACCCCGGACCGGTCCACCAGAAAATAAAAAGAACCGATCCGCTTAGGAGGCAAACCGGTCCGCCTAAGGCCCGGCCCGGTCCGTCCATCGAGATTCTCAAATCTTATCTTCTCCTAAAAAGAGTCCTAGTGCAGCTGAAACTCCTGAATTGTTGTAGGGTATAAAAACCCGTTTTATTATCATTATTTGCACGGAGAATTTTAGTTAATTTTCCATTATTTTTCAGAAACCCTAGTTTAGATATAGTTTACAATTTTAAATTCAATAGTGAAGATTGTTCAGAAATTCTTTGATTACAAGTGTTCTTAATTGCTGTTGTTACTGCTTTGGTAAAATTAGTGAGTTGTTTCTTCTCTTAAATTCTTTTCTACATCATTCCATCTATTGTTCTTAGATTAATCATGTTTTTCTGCAAATCAAACACTGTTTTCATCACTTTCAGCATGCTAGATTTTCTAAGGCCGGGATACATGAACCCAGCCTGATGTGTTAGTTGCATGTGTATAACATTAATCCTCTGAATTTAGTGATTGATTACGACCGTATTGTGTAGGAACACAATAAGTGTAGATCTTTATATCTGATTTGCCTCTGGGTAACCGGGATGATTTAGAATGCAATTTGAGTGTCACTACCGCGATACCGATTTAATCATCCTCAGATTAAGTATGACGCGGGCTTGAACCTCGTATACGTAATGTTTGGGAGTACTAAATTCTGGGTCAAATTAATCAGTTAAATTTACGATTAGTATTATAACTGCAATACACTAGGGTTGCGGGATTGTATTCCCGTCCTGTTTTTATCATACATAGTTTAAAGTTTTAAATCAGTTTTCATTAGCAGTTTAGGTAATTTAGTATAATTGCATCTTTTCATAATTTCACAATTGTATTTAGTTTAATCATTCCCAAAACCAAATCATTTTCTCTTTTTCTTTTTAGAGTCAAAGTTAGGATTCCTTCGTCTTTTCCCGTCGTCACAACTTCGTTGTCATAGTTCCCTGAGGATCGATACTCGACTTATCGGATTATTACTTGAGCGACAGGCTTGCACTTGAGCCTAGAGTGAACGTATTTCTGAGACATATTCTTAGTCGCGTCATGTAGACCTTCAACATCAGTGTTGGATAGACTAAGCGGGGGGGCAGCCTTTGATAGGCTAGGCCCAATAGATGATGATATGAGAAATCAACTTTCTAGGTCCCGAAGCATTACCGGCTCCAGAAGAAATGGGAGACGTGATGATCGTTGGCTTTCAAGAGGTCGAGATGAGGAGTAGAGAGAGGTGAATAGCCGACAAAGGACAACTCCTAGAGAGCACTCAGTGCGTATAAATGTCATAGAGGGTACTGGAGATAATATAGGCCAAGCCGAGGATATAATGACAACTAAGAAACCCTGTAATGACTCTATTTAGCGATTGGAAGACAAGATAGGGGACATTTTAAAATGTCGAGACTCCTTGCAGAGGGGTTACTCTGAAGGCTACCCCTTCGTGTCTAGTATCGTTAGTTATCCAACCCCTGCCAAATTTAAGTCGTCAATAGTCACACCCAAGTATAATGGGAGCAGTAATCCACTCCACCACGTGGAGATGTATTAATCAACTACTAACATTTACCCTGTCTCAGATGAGATGAGATGCCATGCCTTCTCAAACACATTGACTGTAGTAGCCCATGTATGGTTCACCTCACTCCCTAAGAACTCAATTAACAATTTCAAATTGCTTGTAAAGAGATTAATCCATAACTTTTGTTTCAGGGTAAGACCCCCCCAAAAAAAAACACACCTGCTGTACGTTAATTAGCGGAAGAATGAGAGTCTGAGGGAGTATATTGAGAGGTTCAGCAAAGAGAAGCTAGAGGTTGAAGATTATGAGGAGAGCGTCACAATAATAGCCCTGATCGAAGGTCTGTAGAAAGGAATGCTACTTTGGAAGGTTACCAAGGACCTACCGAAGTCCATAGCCGAACTCTTGGCAATGGTCGGTAAGGTCATGAATGCCGAAGAGGGTATGGTAGCAAAGAATGAAGATGAAAAAGGAACAAAAAGGAAGGCAAGTTCCAGAAAAAGAATAAGGATGGCGAGAAGTGGCCAGCGGACGATAAGTTTGCCGACTATACACCTCTGACAGTTAGTTATGAGCACATCCTAAATGAGATAAAGAACGATTGATCCCTGAGGTGGCCTAAGAAGTTGAGAGCCCCTCCTCATAAGAGGAACAAGAATCTATGGTGTGAGTTTCACCAAGACCATGGGCACCTGACCGATAAATATTTTGCTCTTAAGGATGAAATTAAGAAAATGTAGAAAGCTAGCAAGTTAAGAAAGTATGTAGACAAGAGCGGGTTTAAAGGTGGCCGAGATGACACCCAATCGAATAAGAAAAATGATAAGTGTGATCCAGATGCTCCAGTGAACCGAGATGATGATGACTCAAATGATGATGGTGAAGACGATCCTAACCTCCATCCTTTGTTTGTTGATTCTAAAGGTCGATTCAATATGATCTCGCATAAGGTCAAAATGATATATAGAGGGCTTGCGGTAAAAGGAAAGGAAATTACAGATAGAAAAGCACTTGTGGTCAAAATGAAGGCTCTTTCACTAAAGCCAAAGACTGTCAACTTAGTTACGGTTGAGCCTGTGAAAGGTAAGAGAACGAAAGTCAGCATGAATACTTTGGTTGTTATTTTTTTAGATTAGATTTTAAAGGAATTATGGCTCCACATGAAGACCCTTTGGTCATCACCCATGGATTCTGGTAGACGACGACAACTCAACCGACGTCATGTTTTAGGATTGTTATAAAGGTCTACAAGGGAGTAAAAAGAGGATGATTTAAAATCACCAACCACTCATCGACTTTAGTGGTGAAAAAGTGGAACTCCTAGGTATCTATGAGATGGAAATGAGAATGGGAAATAGCTGGCTGAAATGCCTTACGAAGAAAATCAGCTTCTTCGTCATGGATGAAAATGTCTACTCGGCCTACAATATAATTCTTGGAAGGGTAGCCCTCAAGGAGTTTAAGGTCGTGACCTCAATAGTCCACCAGATGTTTAAATTCTTGACTCTATATGGGGTATGGGAAGTTCAGGGGGACTAAGTTGAGGCACGCGAATGCTACTTCAACTCAGTTGAGGAGAGGGAGGCATACAAAAGGCCCACTACGACCTACAACATTGATACCTTAGATCCTAGAGATGAAATAAAACTAAAAAACGGTGAGGCCGCTGAGGAGGTAGAATCCATTGTCCTCAATGAGGACGAGATGAAAAAAATTGTCCAAATTGGCAAATCCCTAAAGAAGGAAATTAAGGAAGATCTTATTAGACTATTGAAGAAGAGACCGAGTATCTTTGCTTGGAGCCATCAGGATATGTCAGGCATCGATCCGAAGGTCCTCTTCCATAAACTCAATGTGGACGAGGATACAAAGCTGATCAGACAGAGAAGAAAAGTCTATTCTCAAGAGAAGTATGATGTCATTTGAGAAGATGTGAAGAAGTTATAAAAGGTCGACTTCATCTAGGAAGTTCATTTGCCCTGAATGGCTTGCGAGTGCTGTCGTCGTCCTTAAAGCCAACGACAAGTGGATGATGTGTGTTGATTTTATAGATCTAAACAAAGCCTGCCCCAAAGACAGCTTTCCACTGCCAAGGATAGATCAGATAGTTGATGCTACTGTCGGCCATGAATTAATGAACTTTATAGATGACTACTCAGTATATAATCAAATATTTATGGATCTAACCGATGCAGATAAGACAACTTTCATAACTGACAAGGGGACCTATTGCTACAAGGTCATTCCATTTAGATTAAAAAATGTCGGGGCAACATACCAAAGACTGGTCAACAAGATGTTCGATGAGCAGATTGGGAAGACGATGGAAGTTTATGTCTACGTCATGTTGACAGAGAGCCTTAAGGCCGACACTCACATGGACGACCTTAATTTCACCTTTGATACTATGGATGAATATAGGATGAAACTCAACCACACCAAATGTGTCTTCGGTATGGGGGAAGGCAAGTTATTAGACTTTATTGTGAATCAGAGGGGGATTGAAGCCAACCCCAAAAAGATCAGAGATTTGCTAGAGATGAAGACTCCCACAACAACAGAGGATGTACAAAGGCTAACTAGACAGGTGGCCGCATTAAACATGTTTATGTCTAGAGCTATCGATAAATGCCTTCCTTTTTTTAAAGTGTTAAGAAAAGCTTTCGAGTGGAACGATGAGTGTGATAAAGCTTTCTAAGATTTAAAGTCCTGTCTTGGCTCTCCACTCTTGTTGTCAAGACCAATCCAGGGAGAGAAGTTGTATCTTTATCAAGCGGTGTCAGAATCGGCCATTAGTGTCGTTATTATCAGAGAAGAGGATGGAATTCAAAAGCTAGTGTACTTTAACAGCAAGGCCTTCCAGGGAGCCGAGCAAAGATATCCCAAAATGGAAAAGCTAACATATGCTATGATCCGTGCCTCAAGGAAGATGAAGCCATATTTTTAAGCGCATACCATGATTGTCCTCACCGACTTTACCCTCAGACAGGTCATCCACAAACCTAAGAAATCAGATAAGTTAATGGCTTGGGCATTTGAATTGGGGGAATTCGACATCATCTACCAGTCGAGACCGACCATTAAGGGGCATACCCTAGCTGAGTTCACATAGGATGAGGCCGATATAGAAGAAATTTAAGCTTCAGCTTGTGAGCAGGAAAGTAAGGTGTGTTTTCCCCCAATCGAGGCCAAGACGAGTGCGGCGATAAGTAAGGTGTCTAAGAATGAGGAAGAGAGATGCCTCTTCAAGAATGGAACCCGGGAAGAGGGTAATTTTTTCCAAAAATGGTATTATATAGAGCTTGTTCGTTGATGGATCTTCGTGTGAGAATGGAAGTGGAGCAGGTTAATTATGTCGACCCCGGACGGGATCGATATTGAATATGCACTGAGGTTCAACTTCAAAGCCTCCAATAATGAGTCAAAGTATGAAGCCCTCCTAGCAGGTATCTCCCTTGCCCGGGCACTAAACGTTGGCCAGATCATAGTTCATAGTAATTCCAGATTAATTATGAATCAAATTTTGGGGGTACATGAGGCCAATGAAGATAGAATGGCTAAATATTTGGCAAGGGTAAAAACAACACTGAAGTATTTTAGCGAAGTGAAACTGAAGAAGATACCCCAATTAGACAATGTCCGAGCCGATGCTCTGGCGAGGTTAGCTTTGGCCATAAGAACATAAATTAAAAGAACGGTCTTGGTAAATATCCTCCATTGGCCGACCATTGAATGAGAAGAAAATACTGTACAATTTTTCTTCAACCTGAATATGGGAGCTTTTTGGATGTATCATTCAGTACATTTGAGATGAGGAGCTACTAGAATCTAGAGCCGGGAGAAAGAAACTCAGGTATAAAGCATCTAAGTTCTCCACACAGGAGACATATTATATAAAAAAGGGTTCTTACTCCCTCTACTCAGATGTGTCCATCCATCTGAGGTGAAGTACACTTTAAAGGACGTACACGAGGGATATTTCTCTAGTCATATTAGAGGGAGGTCATTAGCAAAGAGGATAATCACTCAAGGATACCGGTGGCCAACGCTGGCCAAAGATGCAGTTGCATATGTTAAGAAGTGTGATAAGTGTAAAAGGTTTGCCACCATACCCCATCAACCTCTTACTCTCATCACTTCTCCATGGCCATTTGTAGTTTAGGGGATTAATTTGGTAGGGTCATTGTCGAGAGCTGTGAATAATTATCTTTACCTGATTGTGGCAATTGATTATTTTTCAAAATGGGTAGAGGCCGAGGCGATGATCACAATCACAAAAAAGAAGACCTTTCAGTTTATTTAGAAAAACATCATCTGTAGATACGGCATACCTAACACTCTGATTTCTGATAACGTGACGCAGTTCAAGAACATCTCCCTCGAGAAATACTGCGAGCGTGTTACCACCAAACAGTTCTTTTCAACTCCATGCCGACCCCTGGTAAATGGGCATACATAGGTCACCACCAGAAAAATTCTCCACGGAATCAAGAAAAAGTTGGAGGACACTAAAGGGAGATGGACCGAGGAGGTGAATGACATCCTATGGGCATATAGGACAATAGAGAGGACTCTAATGGGGGAAACATCGTTCATGCTAGACTATAGCTCAGAAGCTGTAGTGCCGATAGAGATAGGTCTCCCAACCTATAGAGTCCAAATATACGTCCCAAAGCATAATATGGCAGAGAGGAGATTGGATTTGGATCTCATTGAGGAACGAAGGGAGGATACGAAGGTTAGATAAGCTGCCTTTCAGCAAAGAATGACAAAGTTTGATAATAAGAGGGTAAAGGCATGATCATTGGCAGTAGGAGACCATATTCTGAAAAAGACGTGGCAGAAGCCCAACAAGCTTCATCCTAACTGTCATGGTCCCTATATGGTGGTTAAATAAGTGGTTATAGGAATATATCAGTTGGAAATTTTATATGGAGAGCCATTCTCCAATCCATGAAACACTGACCATCTTAAGAAATACTATCAGTAAGAGTTTTGTATTTATTTCATTTGAATTAGTTTAATTTACCAATGTATATGAGAAGATTGTGAATGAAAAATTTGCAAGTGTTATCTCCTATTATATTATTTGAATGATTTTGGATTGTATGTATTAGTTCATCTTAATCTACAGAACATCATTCGTGGTGAAGTAGCTCCAACTTACTCTTAGTGACATGACAGTCCAAACAGGGTCAACCTCGTTCATAGATTCTCGATAATTCCGAGAGGGGGTTCATGTTAAACATCATAAATTTGGTACAAATTCTCTATCGATCGAGACGACAGTGCATGGACGAGATGACTCTCATCCATACATTCTCAAAATGACGAGAGGGGACTTATGATGCAAACTTCATAATTTAGTGGATTCAAATTTAAAAATTACTAAGTTATGGTTTATATTTGATTAGGAATAAATTCTTTCGATTTATCCCTTTAATTTAAAGGTTTTATCACCCCAGGTGATGTAAAATGCATTAATTTATATCATATATGTGATACTGACATCTTCTAACAAGTAGCTCGAGTTTTGTGTATTTCTCATAAATTTTATAGGTATTTAATGCATGAGAAAAAGAAAGAGAACGAAACAAAAAGAAAAGGAGAAAAGAAGAAAAGTTAAAAGTTCAAAAGAGTAATTTACAGTTGGAATCCGGATGAGGAGCCAAAATGAAAGTTGAAGACCTCGAGTCTGCAAACACGTAGGAAGAAACGACGTCCAAATCCGAGTCCCGAGGAAAAAGTTATGAGCCTTGAAAGATACGTGATAATCATGAGAAACTAATGAGAAAATAAAGAGAAATTGATCAAGAACCCGAACCGATCCGGGTTCCATAAAAAATGAACCGGTCTGGACCCTCAAAACTTTAACAACCCGCGTAATTTTTGGGATATTTTCAAAATATAGAGGAAACTAAAGTTTTTGATAAAATTATTTTTATTGCTCAATTACGTTGAGAATTATTTTTAAAGGCGAGAATTTCTAACGGTTTCGAAATCCGAGTTAAAACGGATTTTATAATGATTTGTAATTAATTGTCCCTTATAAAAAATTTTAAGGCGAACTATCAGCAGACCTGGGCGATCGATCGATCGACGCCAGGGGGTCGATCGATCGATACGCTCAGGTTTCGTGAACAACAAGTATTTTTAAGGAGGTTGTTTTGGTTTCCAACTCTTATATTATTACCTTATAAAAAGGGATCGTGGGCTAGTATTTTGGAACACACTTTTGCAACAAAAATACCCAGAAAATATATTTTATTTTTTTCACTTTTATACACAAACAGTACCCTTTAATTTATGTTTTCAACCTTAGGTTTTGAGGTGTTCTTGGGGGCTGTTTTGGTGTTTGTTCGTGGAGGTGTGTTGATGATCTTAGAGATGATCTTGATGATGTGATTGTGATTTCTGGGCAGATTTATCGTTGGTTTCTCATCGTGGTTTGAGGTATGGGGTTTTACGCAATATGCTCTTAAATCTCGCGAGTTTATTCCGTTGACTTTCTTATTAATTGAACTCATATTTGAATTGATAAATTCTTGGAAATCTAGAAAATTAATTGTTGGAATTATTTTGATTCAAGTGGTATTATTCATGTTGTTGTTGAGCACGTTGTCATGAGATTTTAATATGGCACGGACGTTGGGCACCAGCCAAAATTCCTGTTTTCCGGGACTATGTCTTGATAAAGCATATGCGGATGGGGTGAGGCCTGGTGACCAATTGATGTGTCGTTGAAAAATTATATTGACAAAATACTATTGAGATTTGCATTTGATTTGAATATTCGTACTCATGTTGTTACACTTTATTCATCGCTAACCTATATTTGTTGAGCATCTTTCCTGTCGTATTGTGTACTTTGCCATATTTTCTTTTAGTTGGCAGGTTGGCGTGGATAGGGATGCTATGGACCAATTGGGATGATATTTAGCGTGGATTATTATTGGGAAGAATATTCGAGAATACAAGATGAGAAGACTTGTATTAATTTTTTGATGTATAGAGCATTGGAGATTCACTTTAGTTGTATTTATTCGAGGGAATTTTGTTGTATTAATTTCGAAAAATTTGAGATTAGTGGTTTTGTTTCTTTTGTTGGTTTTATATGCTCTATACCTTGTTTTATTGTGAATGTAGTATAATTTTATCGCATATAGCGCGTCGCCCCGCTCTTCCCGGGCGCGGGCGGGGTGTTATAGAAGGGTATCAGAGCTTAGGTTTACGGTAACCCTCGGGTCTTGGGTTTTGGGTTTGCTGCATTTTTGTGGCGCGTATTTGGAGATAGTTAACTTTAGATGATCGTTTCGTGATAGGTTCCGAGATTAGATGTGAGGAGTTTATTTTGGTAGACGAAATTATTTTTGGAGATAGTTGTAGTGGCCTGATTTTTTTGAGTTAGGCATTTGACGAATTTCGAGGGCGAAATTTAATTATTAGTGGGAAAGTGTAACAACCCGCGTAATTTTTGGGGTATTTTCAAAATATAGAGGAAAATTAAGTTTTTGATAATTTTTTTTTTATTTCTCAATTACGTTGAGAATTATTTTTAAAAGTGAGAATTTCAAACGGTTTCAAAATCAGAGTTAAAACGGATTTTATAATAATTTTTAATTAATTGTCCCATATAAATTTTTAAGGCGAACTGTCAGCAGACCTGGGCGATCGATCGATCGATCGACATCAGGGGGTCAATCGATCGATCCCCTCTTGTTTCGTCAACATCAAGTATTTTTTAGGAGGTTGTTTTGGTTTCTAACTCTTATATTTTCACCTTATAAAAACGGATCGTGGGTAAGTATTTTGGAACAGATTTTTGCAACGAAAATACCCAAAAAATATATTTTCTTTTCCTGCCTTTTATACACAAACAGTACCTTTTAATTTATTCTTTCAACCATAGGTTTTAAGGTGTTCTTGGGGGCTGTTTTGGTGTTTGTTCTTGGAGTTGTGTTGATGATCTTAGAGAGATGATCTTGATGATGTGATTGTGATTTCTAGGTAGATTTATCGTTGGTTTCTCATCGTGGTTTAAGGTATGGGATTTTACACAATATGCTTCTAAATCTCGCGAGTTTATTCCGTTGATTTTTTTTATTAATTGAACTCATATTTGAATTGATAAATTCTTGGAAATCTTGAAAAATAATTGTTGGAATTATTTTGATTCATGTGGTATTATTCATGTTGTTGTTGAGCACGTTGTCATGAGATTTTAATATGGCACGGACGTTGAGCACCAGCCAAAATTCTTGCTTCCCGGGGCTATGTCTTAATAAAGCATATGCGGATGGGGTGAGGCCTGGTGACCCATTGATGTGTTGTTAAAAGATTATATTGATAAAATGCTATTGAGATTTGCATTTGATTTGAATATTCGTACTCGTGTTATTACGCTTTATTCATCACTAACCTGTATTTGTTGAGCATCTTTCCTGTCATAGTGTGTACCTTCCCATATTTTCTTTTAGTTGGCAGGTTAGCGTGGATAGGGACGTTATGGACCAATTGGGATGATATTTAGCGTGGATTATTATTGGGAAGAATACTCGAGCATACAAAATGAGAAGACTTGTATTTTTTTATGTGTAGAGCATTGGAGATTCACTTTAGTTGTATTTATTCGAGGGAATTCTGTTGTATTAATTTGGAGAAACTTGAGATTAGTAGTTTTGTTGGTTTTAGATGCTCTATACCTTGTTATATTGTGGATAAAGTATAGTCTTATCGCATGTAGCGTGCCGCCCCACTCTCCCCGGACGCGGTGTTACAGAATTGTATCAGAGCTTAGGTTTACGGCAACCCTCGGGTCGTGGATTTTGGGTCTGTTGCATTTTTGTGGTACGTATTTAGAAATAGTCAACTTAAGATGATCGTTTCGCGATAGGTTCGGAGATTAGATGTGAGGAATTTATTTTGGGAGATGAGATTATTTTTTGAGATAGTTGTAGTGGCTTAATTTTTTAGAGTTATGCATTCGGCGAATTTCGAGGACGAAATTCCATTGTTAGTGGGTAAGTATAACAACCCGCATAATTTTTGAGGTATTTTCAAAATATAGAGAAAAAAAAGTTTTTGATAAAATTATTTTTATTGCTCAATTATGTTGAGAATTATTTTAAAAGGCGAGATTTCAAACGACTACGAAATCGGAGTTAAAACGAATTTTATAGTGATTTTTAATTAATTGTCCCATATAAATTTTTTTAAGGCGAACTGTCAGCAGACCTGGGCGATCGATCGATCGACGTCAGGGTGTCGATCGATCGATCTCCTCAGGTTTCGTGAACAACAAGTATTTTTAAGGATGTTGTTTTGTTTTCCAACTCTTATATTTTTACCTTATAAAAAGGGATCGTGGGCAATTATTTTGGAAGAGACTTTTGCAACAAAAATACCCATAAAATATATTTTATTTTCATCTTTTTTATACACAAATAGTACCCTTTAATTTATGCTTTCAACCTTAGGCTTTGAGGTGTTATTGGGGGCGGTTTTGGTGTTTCTTCTTGGAGGTGTGTTGATGATCTTAGAGAGATGATCTTGATGATGTGATTGTGATTTTTGGGTTGATTTATCGTTGGTTTCTCATCGTGGTTTGAGGTATGGGGTTTTACACAATATGCTCCTAAATCTCGCGAGTTTATTCCGTTGATTTTCTTATCAATTGAACTCATATTTGAATTGATAAATTCTTAGAAATCTGGAAAAATAATTGTTGGAATTATTTTGATTCATGTGGTATTATTCGTGTTGTTGTTGAGCACGTTGTCATGAGATTTTAATATGGCACAGACGTTGGGCACACGCCAAAATTGCTGCTTGCCGGCGCTATGTCTTAATAAAGCATATGCGGATGGGGTGGCCCGGTGACCCATTGATGTGTTGTTGAAAAATTATATTGAGAAAACACTATTGAGATTTGCATTTGATTTGAATATTCGTACTTAAGTTGTTACGCTTTATTCATCGTTAACCTATATTTGTTGAGCATCTTTCGTGTCGTATTGTGTACTTCCTCATATTTTCTTTTAGTTGTCATGTTAGCGTGGATTGGGACGTTAGGGACTGTTGATGTAAAAAATTAGATGGTGTCTAATTATTTAATCACAGATAAATTTAAATGAGACAAATAAATTTTAAAGTGGTTCAACCTTATAAGAATGGCCTACGTCCACTGTTTTTATTATTGCTGAGTGTTTGGGAATTCTCGATTACAGGTTTAGTCAAGAAATTTCGGTCCCTCTACAATGAGGATGATACAATGTATTTATAGCACTTAGGATGTACATGTGAAAGGGTTATTCATTAATGCCCCTTAGGGTATACATATGTATGATAATGATAAGTATCAAATGAGCAGTCGATCTGTTGGTTATCCTGCACTTAATGCTCTGTTCGAGGTGCAGCTCGGACCGCCTAAGCTGCTCGGTACTCATAAGTTGCTCGGTGTATTGAAGTTCCTCGGAGGACTCTTGTAGGTCGGAGCGTTTGAGTTAGTCGGGGAAGCAAAGTTCCTCGTTGTAGTGCGGTTCTTCGGAATCAAAGTGCTGTTCAGAAATGTTTGTTATTGCCATGCAGATTGCCACGTGTCTTTACTTAATTGAGCCATGTCAGCAGGTTAAATTTGGTATCAACAGAAGCCCCCAATGTTTCACAGTTCGAAATTTGGGGAGTGTGGAACATTCTTTCTCGGAATATGGCGGTTTTAAATGGTCTTCCTGATTTTTAGGAGTGTTTCCTTTGTATTTATTTTTTCTTCCAAATTCGTAGAATCAGACTTTTTGAATTTTTATAATCGCCTCGATCTTCGCGCACTTTTTATCCCTTTAGCCGCCGGTAGCGTAATCGTTTCTTTTTGTAATCATTAACTTTACCGTTTCCCAAGGTAAGTTATTTAAGCGTCGCAGATAATCCCATCATCTTCTACTTTTTCAAATTTGTATCTTTGAGTTTTCCATTGTCTTTCTCTGTTGTGCGTTCATCCTTTTCATCGTTCGTTGTCAACAGATCCACTCTTTTTCTATAAGATCTTCTTCCTTCTTCTTCATTTCCTTTATTCATCATGGTTTACCTTGTTGAATCTCTTGATAAATTTCGCTTTGATTTTTCTATCCCTTCATGGGTTGTTATGGAGGAACTTTCTGAACCTTCAGATTATTTCCGTTTGGCTGAGGGACATTGGTTCCCCAGTCTCTTTGTTGCTGAATGTGGATTTTCCTTTCCGTCAAATCCTTTATGTCTGGAGTTCTGTCAATATTTTGACGTTGTTCCTGCAAGAATAACCCCCAATACATGGAGAATAGTTAATAGGGTTCATAGACTAAATCAAATTCATGGAACTCGCGTAGGAATTCCAGAAATCATGTTTTGTTATAGATGGGCTGTTGGTGGCAATACTTTTTATTTAAAAACTAGATTTTTAAATAGGGCTTTAGTGGTCAATCTCCCAGATGCCAATAGGGACTACTTTGAACACGAGGTTGTTATAAAAAATTGGCAACATGCTCCTTTAACTGGAGATGAAGTGTATCAGGGTCCCAGATGCCCTCCCTATGGCAATGGGATAGGTTATTTTAATTTAATTTAAATTTTGAAACTATGCTTTCTTTGTGTTTGATAAAAGGTGTCACTGATATTTTCATGTTCATTTATTTGCAGTTGACAGCAAAAGAAAGTCTCCAAAAGAGACAGAAGTTAACTTAAAGCATTTAAAACTTATCTGGAGCTTGCATCAGACTGTTGTCGATGAGCATATAAGATCAGCTTTGTATCTGCTGCAGTATGAGAGTTATACTACATCTTTTACTGCTCGTCCGGTGATAAGTGAAGTAGAACCAGTACCAGCTTCTTCGATTTCTTCGCCTGAGTCACACATCCCTTTAAGTGAAAGGATGAAGAAAAGAAGACCTCATACTCTCTTCGAGAAACCTGCCTCTGTTGCTGGAGAGGCAAAAAGAAGTAAACATGATGTCCCAGAAGGGACAAAGAAAATTGATGCACCGCCTCCGGCTGCTCCTGTGAAGGTTGCCGAGAAGCCCCCAGTGGCTCCGAGCAAGGTTGTTGCTCCAAGTGAAGTGATTGTTATCTCTCCAACTAAGACTACGTCATTAGTCGAGACTATTCATGTTCCTCCGAGGAAGCTGAAAAAGTGCTCCTCGGTCAATTTGGCTGAAACCATCTCTCAGCCCCCCACTACTGGAACTGGTGTTCCTACTTTTGTTGCCCCGAGCTCTGCCCTGAGCTCGGTGAAGACTTGGATCATTCCCGAGATCCAAGGTATTGAAGAAAACCTTTCTCGGGACATGGTCACCACATTGGCTGCTCGCCATATTGCTTCTATAAGTCTTATTATCTTGAACTTTTCATTTCTTCCTTGTTATATCTGTCTCTGCACTGACTTGTCATTATTTTCTTTTTCCAGTTGGTGACCTGTTTTAATACCATTTTGAAGAAAGATGAAGCTATTAAGGCTTCAAGCTCCTCGTCCGGTGTAGAGGAAGCTCTGGTGGGCCTGACGCAGTCTCTGAAAGATTCTCGTCAGAAATATGATGATGATAAGGCTGCCTGGGAGAAGAAACTTGATTCCACCGAGCAGGAGAGGAACCAAGCTATTGAAGCCTCCAAAGGATTGGAGAAGAAAATAAAGGATTTAGAAGAGAAAAATAAAGAGCTTGACGAGAAGCTCAGAAATGCTGGAGAGCTTGAGAATAAGCTCAAGGTTGCTGAGGAAGAATTGGGCCAACTTTGTGAAGTATGTCGTCAAAAGGAAGAAGTGGAGAATAAGCTGAAGGCTGCCGAGGATCTTCTTTCCGAGAAGCTTTCCTCGGAGAAGGCAAAAAGGAAATTGTCTATAAATAAGTCTTTCTGCGATGGCTGGGATAAGGGGTGGAACAAAGGTTTGGCTGTCATGATGTCGCAGGTGGCATACGGTAACCTCAAATACTTTAGAGATGGCTGGGTCGCTGCTCTGCAGGAGATGAAGGTAGATGACAATTCTGACCTATTTCAGCGACACATCCCTGGCCCCCCTCCAACTCCTACAGAAGAAGAAGAGGACGAAGCTGCCTCTGAGGAGTCTTCCATGGTGGTGGGGGATCAAGCTCCTATTCCCCCAGTAATCCAGTCTACCAGCGAGCAACTTCAACTTCTCCCTATCTCATCCGAGCAACTTCCTGCACTCCCCGAGCAACTTTCTCTTTCCTCCGAGCAACCCACCTCCTCGTCTCAACCTCCTGAGAAAGTTTTGGGAGACAAGGAAAAGGTGTAGAGTTGTTCGGATCTTTCTTTATGTTTTTTCTTTTTTCTTTATCATATGTAACTCTGAACTTTGTAATTCTTCTCTATGATGTAATAAAACTTGAACTTTTAATTATGCATACTGTTGATACTCTGTTTGCATTCTTATTGATTATTGTTTTCTCTTTCTTTATTAGTTTATGGCCAGAATGGAGTTATTACCTGCTCATGATACAAAGCTGTTGAGGCAATGTAATGAGTACTTCACAGCTGGTCGCACAAATCTGAGTGCAGCACAAATCGTCGACATCCTCGGCCAAGATGCTTCAGAGCAAGCAATTGAAGCATACCAATATTTGAAGTGCCTACTCGACTGTGCAGTAGCTAACAACGTAGCATACTATGATATGATTGAAGATCTCCAGAGTACTCTTGAAGAGCTTCAATAACAATAAAAGGAATTCACTGCACTTTTACACGAGGGGTACGAGAAGAAATATCAGCAACTGAATGCTGATAAAGGATACGATAAAATGTTTGTCGCTTATGAAGTAAGAGAGAGAACTTTGAAAACTGAGGTCGAGGAGCACAGGCAAATAGCTGAGCTGTTGAAGCAAGAAAATAATAACCTGCAAAGGGAAGTAGCTCAATTGAAGTCTGCTGCCTCTTCATCAAATGCTTTAGTCCCTGTGAATGATGAGGGATTTTCTTTCTTGGAGGTCGAAAATGCCAATCTTCGAGATGAATTGGAGACCTTGAAGAAAACTGGTTCGTCTACCTCTGCTCGGGGGCGAGCAAGAGCTTCTCGGGGACGAGCAAGAGCTGCTCGGATTACTATTGAGGAACAGAGAACCCAATCAGCTCTGGAGAATCAGGCCTTCCAATTGATGGCAAAGAACCAGGCATTGGCTGAAATGTCTAAGAAGATCATGAATCTCAAGGAGCAACTTTCTTCCCAGAAGTCTGCCTTGGAGAATAAGGAACTCTTTGCAAAAAATCTTCATGAGCAACTGGAAAGATTGACATATCAATTCCATAAGCAGCCCAGAGAATTATGGCTGGCTGGCTACAATGAGGCTCTCTACCATTTGGATGATCGTATCGAGAATGCCAATAATGGGGGTTACAAACAGGGGTGGTTGAATGCCTTGGGCGTACTGCAACTGGAAGAGGGTCACCACCTGTGGGATTATCATGGCTGCTCGACCTACCAGTGCTACCATTCAAGCTTGATATGAGATGGATCCCTGCTCGGGCCATCCCTCGGTGTTTGATTTATAAATACCTCGGCGATTACAATCCCCATTCTAATGCCGAGATATCTCGCCCCGAGCACCTGCTCGATAGACCATATGTGATGAACATCAGAATGCTTAAAGACCTTAACTTCATAAACTCCCCTTATGCTTTAGATGATCCTCCTGCTGGCGAGGAACCTGTTTCAAAATCAGAGGGGAAGAAACCAATAGAGTAGGAATCTTGATGTAATAGTTAGTATACATTTCATTCTCAATGTATTTTGTTTTTGGATTTAATGAAAGACCTTTATTTTTCTTCGCAATCTTAATTGCCATTGTCTTGTAGTTGTAAAACACTTTTCATTTGTGTATGTATATCTCTTAAAAAGATAACAACATTATGTAATTTGTCAACCAACGATAATTGACTAAAACTTATTGTCGACTAGCTTGAATTTGTGGTAATCATTTGACGATTATCCAAAATTAATGATATTTTGTTTCTCAACTAATTTGGCAGTAATTAAAAAATCACAAGTAACAAAAATTTAATTTGATCTCTTTCATATACTCATACTTTGTTTAAATGTTTCCGACCAACGATGGTCAACATCTTCTGATTCTCGACCAACATAAATTGGTGAATTTTTTCTTCTCGACCAACCTTGGTACTTTTGGAAAATATTTTTTTCTTCCTAACCAACCTGAGTTGGCATTTTTAGGAACATTTTATTTCCTAACCAACCGAAGTTGGCATTTTTAGGAATATTTTTCTTCCTAACCAACCTAAGTTGGCATTTTTAGGAATATTTTGTTTCCTAACCAACCGAAGTTGGCATTTTTAGGAATATTTTGTTTCCTAACCAACCGAAGTTGGCATTTTTAGGAATATTTTTCTGAGTAGTCTGAGTTTTGCCGAGTAGTGTGTAGAACTAGTATTCCTCGAAAAATTTTCAATAAAAGGAGAGAATTTGGCAGAATATCTTCATTTTATTCATACTGATGGAACTGCGTTACATGAGAATTTACATCACTGATAATACTTGCGCAGGTGCTCTGCGTTCCATGCATTCTTAAACTCCTCCCCTCTAAAGTTGCTATTCGGTAGGTTCCTGGTCGAACAACTTCTGTAACTCGGTATGGTCCATGTCAGTTTGCCTCCAGTTTATTGTGCTTTTGAATCACTTTCTTTAGCACATAGTCTCCTTCTTTCAGGTCGCACTTCTTCACCCTCTTATTGTAGAATAAAGCTGTTCGTTGTTGGTAAGCAGCATTCCTGATGGCTGCTTCTTCTCTAACTTCCTCGAGCATGTCCAAATCCAATCTTCTCATTAAGTCGCTGACAGGGGAATTGAAATTAAGTACCCTGTGTGTTGGGAGGCCCAACTCGGCAAGTATAACATCTTCACTTCCAAACGCCAGCATATATGGGGATTCTCCAGTTGCTGCTCGGGGAGTAGTACGATAAGCCCACAGTAATGACTGTAACTCGTTGATCCAGTTTGCTTTTGCATCACTTAATCTTTTCTTTAAGCCATTTAGTAGTGTTCTGTTTGTCACTTCAGTCTGTCCTTTGCTTTGGGGATGACCTGGTGCTAAGTGGATCTTCAAAATATTGGACTGATGGCAATAGGCAGCGAACTCCTCATTATCAAATTGTGTTCCATGGTCGGTAATGAAGGCATGTGGAAGACCATATCTACAGATGATATTTTTCCAAATAAATTGATATACCTTCTCGTACGTCATATCGACAAGAGGCTCGACTTCTACCCACTTAATAAAATAATCCACTGCGACGACGAGATATTTGAACCTTCCTCGGGTCGTTGGCAGTGGCCCGACTAAATCTATTCCCCACATGGCAAATGGCCAAAGGGAAGTGATGGGTGTCAACAATGCTTGTGGAGTTCTTCGGATGGAGGAAAAGCGCTGGCACTTGTCACATTTCTTGGCATAGGCTATACAATCAGCCCTCATCGTTGGCCAGTAGTATCCCTGCGTCATCACCCTTTGCAAAAGCGTCCAACCTGCTACATGAGCTCCACAGGACCCTTCATGGATCTCTTCAATCAATTCCTTCACCTCGGAGGGATGTACACATCTTTGCAAACCTGCCATAATTCCTCGTCTATATAGAATACCATTACTTAATACATACCGAGCAACTTTAAACTTCAATTTCTTGGCTGCGAGCTTGTCAATTGGTAATTCTACCTCCTCAATATATGCCCTGATGGGATCCATCCAAGATAGTCCTAAATCAAGGGTAATAAAATTTATCATCAGATCTTCATCTATGCTTCGACTAGCCAATACTTCGATTGGGATTGTTCTTCATAGCTCGGTACAAGTAGCTGATGCTAATCGAGCTAGGGCGTCTGCTCTCGCATTCTCCATTCTTGGTATTCTGGCCAGCTAAACAGCAAAAAATTCTGATACCAACTCCATCACTTTTGCATGATATTTAATCATTAATTCTCCTTTGGCTGCATATATTCCCAACATTTGATTTACGATCAATTGAGAATCACTGAAGACAATAACCTGCTGTGCCTCCATAGTTTTTGCCAAATTAAGACCTGCAATCATGACCTCATACTCAGCCTCATTATTGGAAGCTTTGAATTGGAATCGTAGGGCGTATTCCATGTCGACCTCGTCCGGGCTGTTCAAAACGATCCCTGCCCCACAGCCTGTAGTGCAAGATGAGCCATCTACATAGAGCCTCCATATAGGCAACTCGTCTTCTAATTTCTTATCTGACAGAGTTCCTCGGTGGAATATTTGTTGCTTCCTTTCACCCTCCCTTGATATTTCTTACTCTTCGTCGATCATCTTTTCTTGCCCTTTTACCAACCTAAGTTGGTCTGGGCTCGAATTTGATGATCTTGTAACATCCACTTGCCCTTTTACCAACCTAAGTTGGTATGGGCTTGTGTTTGATGATCCTGTAACATCCACAGGTTGATCGGTGAGCAGCTTTTGCTCCTCGGGGATATCAGGATAGGTGAACTCTGCTATAAAATCTGCTACTGCTTGCCCTTTAAGCGATGATCTGGGTTCATAAATTATATCATATTCACCAAGTTTTATTGCCCCGTACATCAATCTCCCTGATTTTTCTGGTTTATGAAGGGCTTGCCTCAACGGCATATCAGTATATATGACTATAGTATGAGCCTGGAAGTATGGCCTCATTCTCTTACTTGCCTCAATCAGCGCCAGTGCCAACTTTTCCAGTTTTGGATATCTGATCCCTGCTCCTCGGAAGGCCTTACTCGTGTAATAAATTGGTTTTTGCACTCCATTCTCCACTCTGATCAACGTCGAGCTAACTGCATTCTCCAATACTGCCAGATACAAGTACAATTTTTCTTCCATCACCGGCCTGGACAACAGTGGAGGTGCTCCTAGATATTTCTTCAAGTTTTGAAAAGCCTTCTCACATTCATCATTCCACTCAAAAGTTTTTTGGAGTGTTTTGAAGAATGGGAGACATCTATCAGTTGATCGCGATACAAATATGTTGAGTGCTGCTACTCGTCCTGTGAGACTCTGTACTTCTTCTTTGTCGTTGGAGATCGCAGCCCTAATAGAGCTTTGATCTTTTCAGGATTTACCTCGATGCCTCGTTAATTGACAATATACCCGAGAAACATGCCTTCTCATACTCCAAATATGCACTTCGTCGGGTTCAGCTTAATTTGATATTTATCCAGTTGATCAAAGGTCTGGCCTAAGTCAACTAGATGATCGGTAGCTTTCTTGCTCTTTGTCAGCATATCGTCAATATAGACTTCCATATTGCAACTTATTTGTTCAGCAAAGACCTTGTTTATCAGCCGTTGATATGTCGCACCTGCATTTTTCGAATCAAAAGGTATAACATTATAAGAATAAGTTCCCCTAGGGGTAATGAAAGAAGTACTCTCCCTGTCTTCAGGTTTCATTTTAATCTGGTTATAACCAGAATAAGCATCCATGAAGCTCAGCAGCTCGTGTCCCGAGGTAGCATCAACTAGTTGATCAATACGAACCAACGAAAAGTGATCCTTGGGACATGCTTTGTTGAGGTCGGTGAAGTCTACACACATCCTCCATTTGTTGTTTTTCTTCTTTACCATCACCACATTGGCTAACAAGTCTGGATATTTAACATCTTCTATAAAGCAAGCTTTCTGGAGCTTCTCGACTTCCTCTTGTATAGCTTGATTCTTCTCGGGACTGAATACTCTTCTTCTCTGCTTTACTGGTTTGATCTCTTTATTCATGTTGATCTCGTGACATAGGAAATTTGGGTCTATTCCGAGCATATCCTCATGACTCCACCCAAAAGTTTTCTTTCTGCTTCTTAAGAAAGTTATCAGTTCCTGTTTTATTGAGGCATCCAACGACGAACCTATTTGAGTTGTTCGTTCAGGGTGCTTGTCGTCCAGAATGATGTCTTCTGTAGCTCCCACCACCTGACCTTTCACGAGTTGCGATTCATCTCTAGGATCCAATGTTTCAATTTCTGTACCTTCATCCACTTGATAGGTAGTAGTATTTTTCCTTGATTCCTCCAGCTCCTCTTGCTCGACAGATGAATAATAGCATTCCCGAGCTACTTTTTGATCACCCTTCACAACTCCTACTCTAAAATTTGTTGGAAACTTTAGGCATTGATGTACCGTAGATGGTACTTCTTCGAACTTCTTCAATCCGACCCTTCCCATGATCATGTTGTAGACTGACTGAACATTCTTATCCATCACGAAGAAACGTATTCTTTCTGTTCGACAAGCAGGCCATGTACCAATGAATATATCCAAATTGATCGTCCCAAGTGGAAAAACTTTATCGCCAACAAAATCGAGGAGGGGTCTATGATAAGGCTCTAGTTGAGATAACTTTAGGTTTAAACTGTCGAAGCACGAGTAAAACATGATGTCTGCCGAGCTACCATTATCTACCAGAACTCTTGAAATCATCACTTCTTTCATCCTCATTTTGATTACCAACGGGTCATCACGAGGATATAGGACACCTGCGAGGTCATTCTTTGAAAAACCAATAACCAATTTCTCTTTGTTTATCTTTCTCGGGCGATCCTCCTCAGCTAGATTTATTCTTTGAATATACGAGCAAGCTTCAGCCTCACAGAGGTAAGTTTTTCTTTCTGCAGTAAGATCTCCTCCTCCTGCATCTCCACCTGTAATAACATTACAATCAAATGACCCAAAACGTATTGAAAATACCTCACGTTCTGGCTGCCTTGGTCTTTTGGGAAGATCGGGGTCATCTTCTGGATCGTCTTCATGGTCTCTTTTCTTGTTCTCCTCTGCTTGACGAGGATATCTAGACCTCTCTCTTATTCGGTCGTTGTTTATTCTTTCATTTCTACGATCAACATACTTTGTCAGTTTTCCTCGTCTAATAAGTGTTTCAATCTCATTCTGAAGAGCTATGCAATTTTTGGTCATATGGCCATGATCGTTGTGAAACTCGCAATATTTTGCCTTATTTCTCCTGTCAGGGTCTACCTTCATTTTCTTTGGCCAGTTTAATTCCTCGCTGTTCTTAATTTCTTCCAGGACGTGGTTGATGTCTACCTTCAAAGGAGTATAATTATCAAATTTCCTCAATACCTCCCATGAAGACCTATTTTTGTATTGTTTGTCACCACCATTGTTCTTATGCTCTTTCTTCTTGGCTTTATCAACCTCCACCTTGGTTTCTTTATCCATATTCTTCTTCGCAGCCATAGCCTCCTCGGCATTCATGATTTTGGTCGCTTTTGCCATCAGTTCTGACATAGTTATGGGTGGATCTTTGGCCAAAGTGTAATACAACTTGTTGGGCAACGGCCCACTCATCAAGGCGATGATCGCTGTCTTTTCCTTATAATCTATGACTTCGAGTTTCTCATTATTAAAACGAGTTATATAATCTCTAGTACTCTCACCAGCTTTTTATCTAACACTTAACAAATGTGCTACTCGTTTGACTAGCTTTGCCCTGAAATAGAAATTTCCAATGAATAACTCGGCCAATTGAAAGAAAGTTAAAATCTTACCCCGAGGAAGATTATTATACCATATTTGAGCAGATCCGATAAGAGTTCCCGAGAACGCTCTGCATCTCATCTCATCTGGGACGGCATAGATGTCGACTGCAGCTTGATATTGCTCTATATGAAGAACAGGATCAGTCTTTCCATCATATTTGGGGGTTACAACAGGTGCTTTGAACTTTGACGGTGTGGGAAAATCCATAATAGCCTGGACAAAAGGCGTCCCTTGAACAAAAGTTCATTGTAGGGGATTCTTGGCCCTAGCCATTTCCCCTAATCTATCCTCAAACCTTTGAATAGACCCTTTCCATGCGTCATTTCCTTCCTCGGGCTTATTGGTTCGAGCAATTGATCGCGCTGGTGTGGCTTCCTGGGATCTATCTCGACGAGCAGTTGGTCGCGACTGGGCAGATCCTTCCCTTAAGTCGGTTGATCGTCGAAAACTCCTCGACGCTGCCTTAGGAGGAGTTTTGTTCCTCTTACGGCCTAATAGATCGAAATGAGAAACTCTACTTAATCTTTCCAATGCACTGGTCCTTTCTGGAGAGAGAGTGATACGTTGTTCAGTATCTGTGGCTCGTACTGATGAAGTTTGCCCAGGTTGATAAGAGAAATCATCAGATTCCTCAGCACGATATGAAGCTGTATGCCCAGTACGCGAAGGAAGCAAACGGGTGTTTCTTTGAACACTTCGCTGTCCTGAATGGGTTGGTGCACCGCCATGAAGGGTTTGTATGAGTTATCGCATAGTTTCTTACATGGCCGTCTGGCCCTGGGCCAGATTTGTCATTATTCCAGCTAGATTTGGAACGTTTAGCGGAGCAGATGGATTTGGTGGGTTTTCAGCGTTTCGATTGCTGGGTTCTGGATTATCAGCCATTCGTAATGAATTGTTTTTGGTGAAAAACGATATTATCAGTCGTTCCCACAGACGGCGTCAATCTGTTGATGTAAAAAATTAGATGGTGTCTAATTATTTAATCACAGATAAATTTAAATGAGACAAAGAAATTTTAAAGTGGTTCAGCCTTATAAGAATGGCCTACGTCCACTGTTTTTATTATTGCTGAGTGTTTGGGAATTCTCGATTACAGGTTTAGTCAAGAAATTTCGATCCCTCTATAATAAGGATGATACAATGTATTTATAGCCCTTAGGCTGTACATGTGAAAGGGTTATTCATTAATGCCCCTTAGACGTATACATATGTATGATAATGATAAGCATTAAATGAGCAGTCGATCTGTTGGTTATCCTGCAATTAATGCTCTGTTCGAGGTGCAGCTCGGACCACCTATGCTGCTCGGTACTCATAAGTTGCTCGGTGTATTGAAGTTCCTCGGAGGACTCTTGTAGGTCGGAGCATTTGAGTTAGTCGGGGAAGCAGAGTTCCTCGTTGCAGTATGGTTCCTCGGAATCAAAGTGCTGTTCGGAAATGTTTGTTATTGCCATGCAGATTACCACGTGTCTTTACTTAATTGAGCCATGTCAGCAGGTTAAATTTGGTATCAACAAGGACCAATTGGGATGATATTTAGCGTGAATTATTATTGGGAAGAATATTCGAGAATACAAGATGAGAAGACTTGTATTTTTTTATGTATAGAGCATTGGAGATTCACTTTAGTTGTATTTATTCGAGGGAGTTTTGTTGTATTAATTTGGAGAAATTTGAGATTAGTGGTTTTGTTTCTTTTGTTGGTTTTAGATGCTCTATACCTTGTTATATTGTGGATGTAGTATATTTTTATCGCACGTAGCGTGCCGCCCCACTCTCCCAGGGCGCGGGCGGGGGTATTACAGAATGATATTAGAGCTTAGGTTTACGGTAACCCTCGGGACTTGGGTTTGTTACATTTTTGTGGCGCGTATTTGGAGATAGTCAACTTTAGATGATCATTTTGTGATAGGTTCTAAGATTATGTATGAGGAGTTTATTTTGGGAGATAAGATTATTTTTGGAGATAGTTATAGAGGCCTGATTTTTTTGAGTTAGGCATTCGGCGAATTTCGATGGCGAAATTCCATTGTTAGTGGGGAAGTGTAACAACAATTCCAATTCCAATTTTTGGGGTATTTTAAAAATATAGAGGAAAATAAAGTTTTTGATAAAATTATTTTTATTGCTCAATTATGTTGAGAATTGTTTTAAAAGGCGAGAATTTCAAACGGCTTCGAAATCGGAGTTAAAACGAATTTTATAATAATTTTTAATTAATTGACCCTTATAAATTTTTTTAAGGCGAACTGTCAGCAGACCTGGGCGATCGATCGATCGACGTCAGGGGGTCGATCGATCGATCTCCTCAGGTTTTGTGAACAACAACTATTTTTAAACAGGTTGTTTTGGTTTCCAACTCTTATATTTTTACCTTATAAAAAGGGATCGTGGGCAAGTATTTTGGAACAGACTTTTGCAACAAAAATACCTAGAAAATATATTTTATTTTCCTCTCTTTTATACACAAACAGTACCCTTTAATTTATGCTTTAAACCTTAGGTTTTGAGGTGTTCTTGGGGGTTGTTTTGGTCTTTATTCTTGGGGGTGTGTTGACGATCTTAGAGAGATGATCTTGATGATGTGATTATGATTTCTGGGCAGATTTATCGTTGGTTTCTCATCGTGGTTTGAGGTATGGGGTTTTACACAATATGCTCCAAAATGTCTCGAGTTTATTCCGTTGATTTTCTTATTAATTGAACTCATATTTGAATTTATAAATTCTTGGAAATTTGGAAAAATAATTGTTGGAATTATTTTGATTCATGTGGTATTATTCATGTTGTTGTTGAGCACGTTGTCATGAGATTTTAATATGGCACGGACATTGGGCACCCGTCAAATTCCTGCTTCCCTTAATAAAGCATATGCGGATGGGGTGAGGCGTGTAGCGCGCCGCCTCGCTCTCCCCGGGCGCGTGCGGGGTGTTACAAAAACTCATTGTATACCTTGTGTGAAGCGGACCGATCCGATATAAAGACAAAACGAATCGGTCCGATAAACACCGGATCGAACCGAAATAGTAGGTCGGACCGATCCGGATATTAAATTCTGTAATTATCCTGTTTTCCAGCTAGAGTCTTGCATAGCTAATACCCTTGAAATTTCGTAGGTTATTTATTCAAAACGAATCCCAGAACATAAGGGAGCTTATTTTTACATGGTTTTAGAGAGAGAAAGTAGAGAAGAACCTTAGAAGCTCAGTTGTTAATTCTCAATTACAATTTATTCAGTAAAGTTTATTTCTTTCTCTTCTCTATTAATTGATTTCAACAATTCTTGCATAATTAGTTTATTCCCAGCAGGTATTACATCTTTATTCTTCTTTAGGAGTAATTTCATTATGAGTTTAATTGCATTCACCGTAGAAACCCCAGTTTTTGTTAATTGCTCCATGTTAGGCTAGATTTTTAGGGGTTGAGATGCACGAACCCAACCCAATGTGGTTTGTATGTGTGTAAAATTGGTTACCTGAATTAAGTAAAGGATCAAATTGTGTTATGTGGTGATCACAACCGTTGTAGGACTTTTGATCTCATTTGCCCTAGGTAACCGGGATGCTTAAGAGTGCAACGTGCGTGTAGCTACTACGACACCGCTTTATTCTTACTTTTGATTATGTATGATACGGGACCGTACCCTCATATATGTAATGCTTAAAGTTAATAAAGACTTTATTTTATCAATTATTTAATTCATAACTAGTTTTATAATCGGTAAACGACTAGGGTCGGGGGATTGCATTCTAACTTATTTTCCCCATTCATACTTAGTAAATCCCAATTAGCTTACTCTTGCATGTTTAGTTTCATAATTAGTTTCATTAACTTGCATTTAGTTGATGAACATTTCCCACTTCGATCATTCTTTTTGTTTCTTTTTAGAGTTAGGTTAGGGTTGACAGTCTTACCGTTCGTCGTCACGAATATTCCTCCTATTTCCCTGAGGATTCGACCCCGTCTTACCGGGTTTGTTACTAATGCGACATGCTTGGACTTTAGTCTATATCTGTACGCACACTAGATACACATTTGTGGTTGTGTCAAGTTTTTGGAGCCATTGTCGGGGAATTAGGTAGATTATAAGTTAAATTGAGTTAATTTAAAACTTTGACAAAAAATTAATTAAAATCCAAAAAGATACGACATTTCTCATAGTCCTTTGATGCAAAACCCGCAACAAACTCCTGAATTAATTCCAAATCGCATTTACAAGAATCCATTAGTTGTGTACGATCTTGATAGCCCATATACTCCTAACGTACCTCAGTTTTGGGTTCCACAGCCTACACTGCCAAACTCCATAGAAAGCCACACTTTGAGTTACACTTTAGGTTACACTCTGATCACACCGAGTGAGGATACTGAGTCACTTAAAGAGAGAGACATGTCTGATCTAGCTAGTTATGGTACGGGTAAGGGAGAGGCGACGTATCACCCTTTGAGAGAATTCGTATATCCCGAGCGATTAGTCACTCTGGGATGCATTCTACTCCCTTACAATTCAGGCAATTCCACTTTCGAAATGAGATGATCCAAATACTTCCCACTTACCATGGAATGGAGTCGGAAAAACCATATCTCCACGTCGTGAGTTCGAGGAGGCGTGTGAGACTTTCAGCGATCAAAGAATAAGGCTAAGACATGGCTATGGTCTTTATCTCCAATCTCGATTATGTTGTGGAATGAGTTGTAATCCAAGTTTCTCAAAAAGTTCTTCCCTCCGCATCGAACGAACTCCATTAGGGATCAAATTCAAACTTTTCGACAACTAGAAAATGAGCCATTCGATCGATGTCATGAGCATTTTAACGAGTCAGTCACTTCATGCCCTCACCACGGTCTTGATAAATAACAACTTATCTATTTCTTCCATAATGGGCTGAATATCAACTCCAAGCAACTCGATGAAACTATGTGTGATGGACCCTTTTTCGAGCTAGATGGTAATGATGCTGAAATCCACCTTAAGTATGTCATCGAGACTACTCAAGCGTGGGACACATCTGATCCTAATACCCAAAATAAACCTCGTCAAGTGTCCACCACTCCTTCTGCATCCGATATACACCACATAGACAAAGATACTTTGTTAGACCATCTATTGGACCAATTTGAGAGGAGCACGAGATAAATTCTCGATGTACGGGTAAGAGAAGCAACCAGCTCCATCCATGCCCCCATAAAAAAGGTGTGTGCTATTTTTGAGGTAGGACATTCAACAGAGGAATGCTCGACGATACCCTTTTACAAAGTTATGCTTCAAGAGCAAGTGAGTGGAGTAGGAGGATTTAAGGGTAATTTCGGTTCCCTGCACGGGGCTTCTTACAACCCTTCGTGGAAAAACCATCCTGGTTTTATCTACGGGCAGCAACATGCTGCGTTGAATCCTAATTCACATGTTTCCCCTCCTCCACCCCCACACTTTCAACAAGCACCTTGCAAGGACATATGCAAGCACCACCTCTCGGAACGTATATCACTCCACTGCGGAGAAGTCTCGAGGATACGATACACCAATACATCAATTACCAAAATGCAACCAATGCTAAGTATGATCGCATGTTCACCGACCTAAATGCGAACATCTTTAAGTTGCAATTGTCGTTGAGTATCCAAGAGAAGGGTAAGTTTCCGGCCCAAGTATAAAGATAGCCTCAAGGTCAAACTAGTGTTAGCTCTACATCCATAGAGAATCAAGAGCAATAGCAAGCCATCACTACTCTACACAGTGGGAGAGTTGTTGATTTATCACCTCCCCCACACGACACACCTAAGGACGAGGAGGTTTTGCCCAGCACCGAAGAGGCCGAAGATGCCCCCTTGAAGGAGAGTGAAAATTACGACACTAATGAGCCTAAAGTTATAGCAAAACCACCCACCGTCGCGCCATTTCCTCAACGGTTGGTTCCTCCCCAAAAAGGAAACCCCCTTAATGATGTGCTAGAAGTATTTAAACAAATCAAGCTGAATTTACCTTTCCTCGAGGCCATAAAGTAAATACCCGCCTATGCTAAAGTTCTCAAGGACTTATTGACGGTGAAAAGAAGGTTAAAGGTAAAAAGAACGTATTTCTAGCACAAAACGTGAGCTCCATTTTACTCAATTATCTCCCACCAAAGTTTAAAGATGCAGCCTGGTGCAACTGCTATTTCCTGCATCATAGTTTAAAATCGAATTGAAAAGGAATTACTAGATTTAGGGCGAGTGTCAACATTCTCCCTTATTCCATTTATAGGCAGCTTGATTTGGGTGACGTCATGCCCATAAAGATCACTCTTCAACTTATGGATCATACCGTAAAGATACTAAGAGGTATTTTCGAGGACGTGATACTCCAAGTTGACACCTTTTACTTCCCTGTAGATTTTGTCATTTGGGACACAGAGCCCTCATTCACCTCAAGTAACCATGTTCTCATTATCCTGGGGCGCCCATTCTTAGTTACGGCTAACGCCTTGATTAACACTCAAAATGGGCAAATGCATCTCACTTTCGGGAACATGACGTTAGAGAAAAACATCTTCAACATCGCCCAACATGTGGGTGACGAGGATAATTTTCACGCAGTGGATCTTATTGAGGAGCACATGGAGAAAATTTTTAGTGGAGATGCTTTAGGAGCGTGCCTTATATCGAGTAGTGAGAGTGAGGGGACGTACACCGAATTTGAGAGGGAGATAGAGGAGTTGAGAGAGATATTATACGAGGGCACCTCGGATGAGGACGTGAGAGATGTTAACTGGGTTTCTAGATTCGAGGAAATACCACTAAGGGAGTCAGGCCCGGTTCCCTCCAATGAAAAATTTCCTACCCTCGAATTAAATAAACTACCCTCCAATGTCAAATATGCCTATTTAGGAAAGGATGAGACATTTCCTGTTATTGTCTCCTCTAGCCTAGATAAAGAGTAAAAGGGTAACTTACTGGAAATTTTGAGGAAGCACCAAAGTGTTTTTGGTTGGTGCATAGCTGATTTGAAAGGTATAAGTCCCTTGATTTGTACCCATAAAATCCATCTCGAGGATGACGTGAAACCCTCGAGGGAAATGCGAAGAAGATTGAACCCTACCATAAAAGAGGTAGTGCGAGCTGAAATAATTAAGCTGTTGGACCCCGGGATCATCTACCCAATCTCGGATAGCAAACGGGTGAGTCCTATACAAGTTATCCATAAGAAGTCGAGTATGACTGTGGTTGAGAATGCACAGGGTGAGATAATTCCCCAACGTACCACCACCGGGTGGCGCATTTGCATTGTTTATCGAAAAATCAGTGCGGGCACTAGGAAAGACCATTTCCCCTTACCATTCATCGACCAAATGATAGAGAGAGTAGCAGGACACCCGTACTATTACTTCATTGATGGTTATTACGGATATAACCAAATAGAGGTAGATATACTTGACCAAGAGAAGACGAATTTCATATGTCCTTTAGAACATTTGCCTACAAACGTATGCCATTTGGATTGTGTAATGGTCCCGCGACTTTTCAAAGTGTATGTTAAGTCTCTTTAGCAACATGGTTGAAAGAGGACTCAAAATTTTTATGGATGACTTCAGCATTTTCGGCACCTCTTTTGATCTTTGTCTAGCGAATCTATAGAAAGTACTTGCCCGGTGTATGGAAAAGAACTTGGTACTGAATTGGAAGAAGCGCCATTTTATGGTCACCGAAGGAATTGTTCTTGGCCACATCGTATTGTCTAAAGATATTTAAGTCAATAGGGCCAAAATTGATGTCACAGCTGAGTTACCCCCACCGAAATTACTAAAAGATGTACATTCTTTCTTGGGCCACGCGGGGTTTTATGGAAGGTTTATTAAGGACTTTAGCGCCATCGCTAGACCCTTGAGTAACCTTCTTATGAAGGATGCCCCATTTGAGTGGAATGAAGCATGCCAATGTTCTTTTGATAAATTAAAAAGCATGTTTATTTTCACTCCCATCATGTAAGCTCCGGATTGGTCTTTACCATTCGAGCTCATGTGTGATGCAAGTGATTTTGCGATAGGGGTTATTTTGGGCTCATGTCATCTACTACGCTAGACGGACTTTAACGAGACCGCAAGTCAATTACTTCACCACGAAGAAAGAATTGCTAGCAGTAGTGTTTGCCCTAGATAAATTTTGTTTGTACCTCATCGGTTCCCCATCACATGCTTCCCCCACCACAGAGCTCTAAAATATCTCCTTGATAAGAAATATGCGAAGTCACACCTCATAGGGTGGATCCTACTCCTACAAGAGTTTAATCTCTATATCAAAGACAAGAAATGAGTAGAAAACGCCATTGCCCATCATTTGTCCAGGATTTCGTCTGACGTGCCTAGTGATCCCTTACCCATCGATGAATACTTTTCGGATAAGCAGTTATTTGCTACCTCTTCTCTCGCCTGGTTTGCGGACATAATTAATTATCTTATCACGGGAGTCGTCCCTCCCGATTGGACACCGTAAGAGAAGAAGAGGTTTATTACTTGGTCATGCATGTTTTTCTATTACGATCCATTCCTCTTCAAATATCGTGAGGATCAAATCATCCGACGATGTGTACCGGATGATGAGATACCAAAATTCATCCAATTTTGTCATTCAAAAGCTTGTGGAGGTCATTTTTCGACCAAAAAAATGGCTACCAAAATCCTTCAAAGCGGCCTCTATTGGCCCACAATGTTTCGGGATGTTAGCAATTGTTGTAAATATTGCGATAGGTGTCAAAGGATGGGATCCATTATGTAACACCCCGTGTTTTAATTAATTGTCTTTAATTAATTTGGAGAAAAAAAAACAAAATCTTGGAGTTAATAGCCTTTAAGAATTTAACTTGATTTTATTAGTAAATTTTCAATCGGAATTAAATCGGAGTTATAATAAAATGTTCGAATGATTTTTGGTAATATTTTAACAAGCAGGTATGTTTTTGTTGAGTTAATTTTTTTTCCTAAGTGTAAAAGCGGTGTTTTAAATAGTTTAAGTTTTTAAACTGGGGTCGTTCAAACGACAGCATATGTCGTTCGAACGACATAGCATCTCGTTCGAACGACTTCGTACGTTGTTCGAACGACAGGGGCGGTGGATGGATTAGAGAGTCCTAATAAGATTTTAACTCTTAACCCCTTTATAGGCCAAACTGATACAGGGCTGGGACTTCGAAAAACACTTTTCTCTCAAACTTTCTCCAGTAAGGTTCTCAAAACATATTTCTCTCATCTTCAACCCCTAGCCCATACTTTTAACAAGTTTTGAAGATTCAATTTGTGTTTTCTCAAGAGTAGTTCAACCATATACTCATATTTTTATCAAATTAAACACAGGCATGAATAATCTATTCATTTGCTTTAGTATTATGCGTTTTAAGTGTTGCCTAAACCCTTAATTGCATTTTTTTTCTTAAAAACAATTAGCAACCTAATTAGAGAAAGTGGAAATTCGACCTCGGGGCTATTTTAAAAAACCCTTTTAATATGAGTAATAATTATAACCCGTGGGTACGTAGGATTCATGAGTGGATTTTGAATTTTTTTGGTGTAGGTTACATGTAGAAAAACCTTATTTTTGAATTAAATGAATTTGGGGGCGTATAACTCACGTAATTTGTGTAGAAATAATGAAATTGGAAATATGATGTATTAATGCTGAAATCTTTGTATTTAATTTAGTATAATTAAATGGGATTAATTGGGCGTTTATGATGATGTGTTAGTTAAATTAAGATTTAATTAAATCGGACTATCATGCGTAGTTTTACATGTTGATTTATTTATGTGTAATTATGTAACTTGTTGTTATTATTAAATTGCCATTGCGATAACGGGTTGTTGGGTATCTTATGCTCTCCCTATATTTTAGGATGCCTTCTGGGTATGGGACTAGTGGGCAGGCCTTTTGATGATTTACTCCTTATAGGTATGGGAATAGTAAGGGTAGATTACTACGACTTTATTATGTCGGGGGTGGGCTGATTTTTAATACTTTAGCGTCGCTACGCTAGCCTAGGCATGAGACTAGGTCGAGGTTTATGTTAGAAATTCATCCTATACATAGGGTAGGACGTTTTGATAACTTGCGGACCCTTAGGTATGGGACTAAGGGGTATTTTGAGGATCTCACTTCGATTAAAAGGGTGGGGTAATTTATAATTTGTGAAATTGAGATATTGAGAATTAATGCCTAAGATAAAAACGGGTATTAAAACTGGTGGCGACATAATGTATCGGGGACCGACAGTTTAACCGGGTCAGCTTGGGCGATTAATGTCATGTCATGTGTGGAACCTGAAGTTGTAAGGTTATATGAACTAAAGTTATTTCGTAGAATACACACACTACACAATAAAAAATTTACCAAAGAGAGAGAAATATTCCAATTTTAATATCCTTTGCAAATTAGTACGTTAGCAAGAATAATTATAAATTAAAGTGATGGAATTGACAACTTGATTAAGAGATATAAATTTAGCCAAATTTTATCCTTTTTATCCTACACATACATCTAGGTGATTAAATGATATAAAATAAGAAAACACAACGCACCGATGTATGAGGAAAAATCAAATGGGAAAAACCTCGGATGGATGGGCCTAGACAAATCCACTACAAATAAAGGTTTTACAGGGGACTCAAAAGACTTGACTCACTAAGACATGTTTATGCCGTCGCCTCTACCTCCGTTTGTAAATGCGAAGGTCTAACGCGTTGCACGACACTGCTCGTATCTCGATATCCACTGAAGGCCAAAGAATCGTCTCCAATCAACTAGGGCGCAGAAATCTACCGCATATGTCGATGATGAAATTCAGGTTGAAAGCATGGGGTTTTGGTTCATTCAATTTCAAAATTGTGTTGGAGAGTTTTTTATAAAAAGGAAGACAAGAATTCTTCTTTTGAAATGTGCAAGTTCCTTGTTGAAAAACTGTATTTTCGTCCACTTTATTGTGACACCCTGCCTAATAAAATACCGGGTGATCAATCCTATACCAGATTAAAACAGGAACCTCATATGGTTCATTCTTAGCATCACTGTCGAAAACCAATTTAATTACTAATAACTTATTAGGCTGGCGTCAAAATTTTATTTAACTAATAATCTTAACCAAACCAACCACAACAGTTTATATACACAAACACTGAAATGAAATAAAATAACAAAGCCCGTATATATAGTATATATCACTTCTCATTATATTATTGTTATAATTGCCAAACTCTTATAGCGGTAGCCAAAACCCCAAATGTTCCCATTCGCAATAGTATATAAGTATTTACAGAGTTTAAATACTAAATCTATAAGTATTATCTTACTTAAGATTAATTCACACCTTAGTCAATTCTAAGGATTTATATATAATCCGGAATATTCCAATTCGTAATAATTAAATAAGTATACTAGCTACTTATCTTAATCCCATAGGTATCGCATAACCTATAATAATAGTTGTCAATAGACGTACCCGATAGCCGCTCAATCCTCTATAGCCCATGTCCTAAATCCCATCCTAGGATTTACTCAATTGCAATCGGCCCATATTTATTCTAACCGCATAAATATATCTATACACACTTGCCGAAGACCTCTATCGAATGTTGCTCGGCTCGAACATTCACTATGTCCATACCCCGAATTGTACACTCAATTGATCCAAGTTTCCCTCTTTCAACCCAAGGTTTACTCACCCTCAATTCCATTGTCTAGGAGTCCTAATATCACATCTAGAATACCCTACACTATTCTCCAATTCATGATTTAACTCCCCCTACACTTAAGGTAAGAACGCTGACAAATTCAAAAAGGCGAATCGATTCAGCCCTAATGCGAATCGATTCGGGCTAGCGAATCGATTCGGTCTCAATCTGAATCGATTCGAAAAGTGTTCTACAAGCAGGTCCTCAAAGGCGAATCGATTCGGTCTCAATCTGAATCGATTCGGCCTGAGATAACCTTACAGATCCCCTTATGCAAATCGATTCGATCTAGACCCGAATCGATTTGCCCTCTTCGAAGCTCACTGTTTGGGCGATTTCATCTTCTCCAAAAATCCCAAATATCAACCCAAACTCCATTTTTATGGTTTATAATCTCAACTAACAACACTAGAATAATCTAAACATTGATTTCTAACTAACACATCAATTATTTGGTGTATTAAACCATTTCTCTTAGATTTAAACCCTAAAACCATTAAAACCCTAATTTATCATTTCTTCCCATTTCTAACTATTTCTACACACCATTAACATGGATTTAACACTAAAAGTCATTAAGAGTTTACAATACATTAATTTGTAAACTCAAACTCAAATTTCCCAAATTTATTTTAAGGGTTCTAACTTAAAATTATATTGTTTACCAACTATAATATGAGATACACACACTCAATTAAATAAAGCAAGTAAACACTTACCTCGTGAATAAAATTCGATGCACTCAAGTCAAATCCCGCGGAGTTCGGTCGAAAATCACCTTTCTCTTCTTCTTTTCCCCCTTTCTTCCTTTCTCTCTTTTATTTCTTTCTCTTTCACTCTCTTTCGTGCCTTTATAGGAGAGAATAAGGGTTTATCCCTTATAAAACCCAAAAATGACTCATTTACTCAATTACGAGTCCTTACTAGTCCAAAAGTCCCCGGAACCCAAACACTACCCCCGAATACTGTATTCTGACTATCTCATACATTCCGAAACTAACCGTGCACTCGAAATCTCCATCCGATTCACTTAACTGAAATTCGCTAGTCGGACCCGATGCTCCTTAATGCGCGTTTTCTACAACGTAAACTAATTTTCGTCGCTTAACCCAACTGCAACATGACATAAAAATATTCCGACTCATTTACTTAGTCCCAAAAGTGAATCTAACACACATCGGTAAATATCTAACACTCATAAATCCCGAATTACTATTTATAGTAATTCTTCTAATTACCAAATTATGCCCACTTATGTAATTTAAATATATATAAAAGTACGGGGTATTACATTCTCCCCCCCTTACAACGAAATTTCATCCCCGAAATTCGGATACAACCAGTACTACCAACCTAGGATGGCTAATCATACTACGTCCTAGTATATCGAAGTCGAACGATACTGAAACAACGGTACCCTACCATACACTCATTCACGGTACCCACCTATTACAAGGCTTATACTCTATCGCACTAGATTAACAACAAGCTTAACTGAATCTCTATATGCTACAACACTACCTCGGTCGTTAGATCAACTTTAACAACGATAAATCGCACCTAGTGTTTCTATAACCGCATATAAAATTAGCCTATAATAATTGCTCTAACGTATTGATCCCATCGGAAAAATGCTACTCTAAGCGTCCGTTCATCGTCATCATGACATCGAATTTCCCTCACAAAGGGAACTAATCTAATGCTTGATTACTCCCGTCAGTCTTTCATCTCAGGTGTGATAAACCTTGTTTCACCTATATAATTAGATTAATGCGTACTCCATACGCCATTCTATCCAACACATTCCAATTTCGTTTATAACTCCCCCCCAAAGAACCTTCTTCAACTTTATATACTACGCCCCTTCTATCTTGGACAGTATATAAAATCAACACACTTCCTCGGCCTGGTGCTAATACCTGGGTACTCCCAACCCGAATAACTCAAAATTTAATTCTTCCTATACCTGAAATTTAATCCTTTTTAAGGTTAACCCACCAATCTTCGCATGGTTAACTCATTATAATCTCCCTTTATCAGCGCCACCTGCCCCACCAGCCTTACTTCCTAGTAGTCCTAAGATCGAAGTGTTTTCTTACACACGTAAAATGAGTACTATACTAACTATATCCCTAGCAGCCAAGACCTTTCCTAACTCCCGACATTAGCTCGGTTTCATGCGTGGAATGTCTCGCAAAGCGAAATTCAAACAAAGAACCCTCCCGTTACACTACTACCTTGCATTGTCGGTCATTAAGATATAACGGCCTAAGGCACACCATCGGAACATTCTAAAATCCTATCTCGTAAACATACTAACGCCTTCTACCGCTATATCATTCTATTTTAACGAAATGGAAAGTCTAACTAATCGGGGGCGCCTATATTCTACACAAGTGTTATGACCATCAGACACAAACATATTATCTCAGAATTTTCTTCCTAGCCACGACATGGCCATAAGCCTCGAATCAATTTCCTTAACCTTACCTCACTCGCTTATTTGTCGTGTAAGAAACATTATCGTGCTTTTTCACAGCACTTCTGTCTCTATTAGACCTTAATCATCACATGAATCTCAGCTAATTTATCATCAAAATTAACATCCTAGCATACAGTAACATCTCTCCACTCCCAACGTCGTTAAGGTTCATTCGTGGAGTGTCTCGCAAGCAAAATCCAAACAAGGAACCCTTCCGATACACTACTACTTAACTTTGTCGGTCGTGGAGGTATGTCAATGTAAAATAAGTAAAATAACAAATCATGCATACCTTAGATCATATTTATAAGGTCCCCATGCACTAAAGTCATGCTAGTGAAACATCCACTCACCAAAGTTTCGTCTAAACACATAATAAATGCGAGCTCAACCTGTATCCCGGTGAGATATCACAAAAATAACCCGTTCCACCCTAGAACCGTAGATACGATAGTCTTTGCAATCAGTAGCCTGCTATCACTCAGATCATACAAGATCATATTATACTCAGAACAGTACTATACTCGTATAACACACACAAAACGAGTAGCGCAACCCAAATACAAGTTCAAAAAACCAACACCCACTTCCACAATGAATGAAGAAAAACGGAATCCCGCTATCGATGAAAATATATAGACATACCTTCTATCATGTTACCGATATTACCGATAAACTTGAATCACACACGAATCTAGGGCTAACAAAGTACTGTGACTTAATCTTGCCACGCGAAATATACCTCCTTCATCCAAGGTGAAACTCATAATAACAACCTTGTCAATCACCCTGACTGCTCTAAATGGTTCCCAGACGTAGTACGCTTGTCTTAACCGAACCAAGAACTACTATAATCAATGCCCCATTTAAGCACCCTATCCTTGTCCTTTAACTCATACCGGACAAGATCAAATCGTGTGGTTTTACGTTCCACATTACAGTCGTTCCTCATCTCTGGCCACCCTGACCATGTTAAGGTTATCAGTGTCTCGGAATCTATAGCCTCGATCCTGATAATCACCTTCATAGTTCCCTTAGCTTCTTCGTCTAAAAGAAAACACACTACCGATCTCAACAACCTTGTTCCAATGAGTCCCTAGGCGGATTTCCACCTGTGAGGTCTCATAAACATGAACATCTTCAGTCTTTTACCCTTGGACTTAATTCTTCAATTCATCCAAATCCACTTTGTAGACTTACTAGTGAGTCTATCATTCCACTGAAGGACTCTCTCTTCATTGTACCTACCTTAATTTGGTACTAAGTTCACTTATCCATATAACTGTTTATTCACTGTCGGACTCTAATCGATCCTATATGAATAATTCAGAAACTGCATTTTCTTCATTTCCGATAAACTAAAGGAATTAACGACTAGAACCATCCGTAAGATTCCTCTGTGAGCAAAGCATTCTGCTCCCCCAAATATGGTGACCACCGTTCCCATCATTTCAACGTTGCTCAATTGAGTGAAAAAAATTTCCTCAAATTTTCACATTTGAGCATTTCCATACCCTGCTCTAAGACAAAGCTTCCGAGCCTTCTACTTCCACTAAATAATGCTACACTTCGCATAACTTAAACTTCAACGTATGGTCCTTGTCAAAGACCCTTCAGACTTTTTCCTAATTTAACTTCACTGGGTAAATTCAAGTTTAGCACCACTTTCTATACGATAGCACTATATTCTAGTAGTCCTTGCAGTAATTCATAAAAATGACACAAAGGGAGTGACCTCGACTGCGGCCCTCATCCCCGACTTCAACTAACATCCCCAACTAAGCCATGCCTCCTGCTACCCTCATAACGGCCTTTCTTGGTCGCCCTTTATCGATTAGCACATGAATCTCGAACGAGCGCGCAAAAGATTTACTATAATCTTACATAATGGCAGGAGAACGAAATCTCAGAATATGAATCAACAATCCTAATGATAAGGCTCTATATTAAATAGAAAGCAACACTAAAAGCATTGTACATCTACACAGATTCCTAAGGACAATAGAACATGATGCTCTGATACCATCTGTGACACTCCACCTAATAAACTACCGGGTGATCAATCCTATACCAGATTAAAACAGGAATCTCATATGGTTCATTCTTAGCATCACGGTCGAAAACTAATTTAATTATTAATAAGTTATTAGTAATTAAATTGGTTTTCGACAATGATGCTGAGAATGAACCATATGAGATTCAACCCACCTATTTGATTATTTTGGATGAGATAATGGTCCAGTTAGTAAAAAAAATCTTTAAAAGGCGATATCGTTTCACTAAAGCAATGTTGTTTTTAGACAAAAGTATGCCTTAAGGGTTTTACTAAGAGTAAGGCGTAAAAATCTTAAGGCGGGGCGTTTCTCCAAAGCCTCAAGCCTAGGCTAGCCTAGGCGTTTTTTTTAGAACAGTGCTAATAACTTATTAGGTTGGCATCAAAATTTTATTTAACTAATCTTTTTAACCAAACCAACCACAACATTTTATATACACAAACACTTAAATGAAATAAAATAATCGAACACTCGCTTTAACATAATACAACCAGATTGACTGCCGCACTAAAAGGCGGTAAAAGAATAAATGAGTACAATTGGGCTATCGACCCGAGTGTTACTATAATGCTTCATATCTAGATCACAAGGATGTAAGCGTTTGAAATAAACCTGCCTGCATCCACAGCTGCAGCAACAAACGTCTGACTCGAATGGATCATCATCTAGGCATCCCTGTGTCTAGACACCTAATATATATACATATATAACAAGAGAGGGAAAAATGGAGAAACGGGTGAGAGCTCGAGTTTTGAAAATATTTAGCAAGTGAATAAATGTCATATTTTAAAATATGAAATCTCTCATATTTAAATTGGTATCGCACTCTCACGAGATACACCTCACCCCTCCTATAATAGTGCACACCTAGCGCATACATTTTAAACAACCTAGTTAAGTTACCCAGCCTAACTAATCTCTTACGCCCATTTTCTAAGTTCTCTTAACTATCACCTACCTTGCGTGATATAATATGGGTTATACCGTAAGCTATTACATAAGCTTTTAGTTAACGTATTCCTCAATTTGATATATATATATATATACCGTTCATTTTTTGAAACTTTCACTAGTTTAAAATACCATTTTCACTTTAGGATATAAAAATCCCGTATATACTTTTCTTACTTTGATATAAGATATCTCATATTTATATGCAAACAATATACTATGCACAACGAGTATATTTATACCTATTTTACAATCATAAGTATAATAACCATCCCACCAAGCTATAACTCGAGGATGCAGTCTCAAAGTGTCATCATCATCCGGGTATGTTCAACTTAACCCCGGTACCAAGTCAGACTCACTCATGCCCATGGTAGAAAAACAAAACGGTGGAGGCGATCATATTCCTTCCTGAAAGTGGGATCATTATCGCACCCATATGCGGGACGATATGACCTGGGGACTATACTCGCCCTGCTCCGCAAGCCAGGGGATTCACCCACATCGCGCAACCTCCATGGATAGCACTAGAGATATATATAATTTGGCTGTCCATCCCTATGCCCGTGGAACCAACCTCTAAGATATAAATATACTAACCACACACTGATATATTTATTCCTGTATCATATCATGTATATACTGTAACAATGCCCGTATATATAGTATATATCACTTCTCAATAAATTATGGTTATAATTGTCAAACTCTTATAGCGATAGTCAAAACCCCGAATGTTCCCATTCGTAATAGTATATAAGTATTTAAACACTTAAAATACTAAATCTATAAATACTACCTTACTTGATATTAATTCACACCTTAGTCACTTCGAAGGATTTATATATAATTTCGAATATACCAATTCGTAATAATTAAATAAGTATACTAACTACTTATCTTAATCCTATAGGTATCGCATCACCTATAATAACAGTCGTCAATATACATACTAGATAACCGCTCAATCCTCTATAGCCCATATCCTAAATACCATCCAAGGATTTACTCCATTTCAATCGGCCCATATCTATTCTAACCGAATAAATATATGTATACACACTTTCCGAAGACCTTTCTCGAATGTTACTCGACCCGAACATTCACTGAGTCCACACCCCGGATTGTGCACTCAACTAATTCAAGTTTCCCTCTTTCATCCCAAGGTTTACTCACCCTCACTTCCATTGTCTAGGAGTCCTAATATTACATCTAAAACCCCCTACACTATTCTCCAATTCATGATTTAACTCCCCCTACACTTAAGGGAAGGAAACTGACAAATTCAACAAAGGCGAATCGATTCGAGCTAGCGAATCGATTCGGGCCCAATCCGAATCGATTTGAAAAGTGTTATGCAAGCAAGTGCTCTAAGGTGAATCAATTCGGTTTCGATCCGAATCGATTCGGCCTGAGATAGCCTTACTTGTCCCCTTATGCAAATCGATTCGGTCTAGACCCAAATCGATTCGCCTGTTCGGAGCTCACTGTTTGGGGGATTTTATCTTCTCCAAAAATCCAAAATATGAACCCAAACTCCATTTTTATGGTTTCTAATCTCAACCAACAACACTAGAATCTTCTAAACACTGATTTCTAAGTAACACGTCAATTATTTAGTGGTATTAAACCATTTCTCTTAGATTTAAACCCTAAAACCATTAAAACCCCAATTTATCATTTCTTCCCATTTCTACACACCATTAACATGGATTTAACACTAGAATTCATTATGAGTTTATAATACATCAATTTGTAAACTCAAGCTCATATTTCCCAAATTTATTGTAAGGGTTCTAACCCAAAATTATGTACTTTACCAACTATAATATGAGATACACGCACTCAATTAAATAAAGCAAGTAAACACTTGCCTCGTGGATAAAATGCGATGACCTCAAGTCGAATCTCGCAGAGTTTGGCCGGAAATCCCCTTTCTTTTCCTCTTTTCCGTCGTTTCTTCCTTTCTCTCTTTCCCCTTCACTCTCTCTCGTGGCTTTATAAGAGAGAATATGGGTTTATCCCTTATAAAACCTAAAAATGACTTGTTTACTCAATTACGAGTCCTTACTAGTCCAAAAGTCCCCGAAACCTAAACACTACCCCCGGATACTCTATTCTGACTATCTCGGCCATCACAAAACCAACCATGCACTCGAAATCTCCATCCCAATCACTTAACTAAAATTCACTAGTCGGACCCGATGTTCGTCAACACGCGTTTTCTATGGCGTAAACTATTTTTCATTGCTTAACCTAACTGCGACATGACATAAAAATATTCCAATTCATTTAGTTAGTTCCAAAAGTAAATGTAACACACATTGATAATTATCTAACACTCATAAATCCTGAATTACTATTCACAGTATCTCTTCTAATTACCAAATTACGCCCACTTATGTAATTTAAATATCTATAAAAGTACGGGATATTACATTTATGAAACTCGAAAAGTAGTGGACCAAAGCAGTTATGAAAAATAACTGCAGAAAAGATTTAAAAAAAAATTCATAACTTTCAAAATTTGTTCGAACGAGGTCGTTCGAATGACTTCGTTCGAACGAGTTTTCTAATGATAATCCAGTGCAACATAAGGCAAGTCGTTAGAAATCTCGTTAGAACGAATTCGTTCGAACGAAAATTCTAACGAACCTTCTAACGATATGTGAGTGTCAACAGGCCAGGTTCGTTAAACCCAGGTCGTTCGAACGACCTAAGCTAACTTCGAACAAAAATTTTATTTTCTCCAAAAATGATTTAAAATTAATTTGGAAATTTTCCATAAATATTTTAAGTGAATTAAAATTAACTCCAACACATAAATTGAATTTGGTTCATATACCTTTTGGGAAAATAGAATGGAATGCGATTTGATGAAGCGTGAAAAGTCGGATGCCCAAATCTCCATGGATGATAGATGTGTGACATGTTAAGACCCAAAAATATTTTGTCCAATGAAATAGCTAATACTACAAAAAACTCGATTGGAAATTTGTCCCTACAAATCTCCCCCTTTGGCTATTCTGGGAAAAAACAAAATAAAAAATATTACAAAAAAGACACTGAATTTGCTAAGCTAGCCGTCAAGCCGATTCTAAAGCCTGTCCCCCCCCCCCCCCCCAAAAATAAAATGACAGACAAATAGACTCGACTGATAATTGGCTGCAGAGAAGTAGGCGATATATGGGCAAATGAAAATGAAGGCCTACACACATGAAACAACAAACACATAAAATGCACGGGGAAATATAAAATATAAATCATGGTAAGCAATTTACAATAAACATATGTGAAACATGTTAGACTCCCCCTATCAATAAACTCCCCCTATCAACGTTTCTCCCCCTTTTTATCCATAAAAGACAAAGGGATATAATTAAACCTGCATGGTTAGAGAAGTTGACACGAGGAATTAAAATTTGCCGCAAAATATCCAACACATGCCAATATCATTATATTCAACAATAGAATCAAAACAAGAAAGAGATATCAATAACCATAAATATGGAAAAACAAATATCCAAACATAATGAAAGAGTATCCAACTAAGTTCATAATCTAGAACAAGTGAGATAACAATAATAAATATGATCCTCTCGCCCTCATAAGTACATAGTCTGAAATAAACTTAAACATAAAGAAAATCAGGGAGCTGGAGCGTCATTGGGGGAATCATCTGGAAGGGATCCTGAACCGGATGAGCCTGTACCACGACGCAAACCTTTACCTTTTTCCTTGAAAATAAGAAAAAAAAAATATTTTTGGAATTTTTAATAAAATATCTACAAATTATAATATAGTTCATAGGTAAAAAGATAGACATGGAACACAACCTAAACTAGATAGACGACTTCGATCTCAATCAATGGAGAAAACCCCAATCGATTTCCTAAGGTTTTCAAATCTAAGGGAATCTAGAGGTTTGGTAAAGATATCGGCCAGAGGTTTGGTAAAGATATCGACCAATTATTGATCGGGGCCTACGAAGCTTAAGGAAACGATTTTCTCTTCAACTATTTCATGAATAAAATGTTCACGGATCCTAATATGCTTAGTTCTAGAATATTGAACGGGATTACAGGAAATATGAATTGCACTCGTATTATCGCAATAGATAGTCATAGTGCCTTGAGAAATACCGTAATCTTCCAACATTTGTTTCTGCCAAATGACTTGAGTGTAATAACTCCCGACCGATATGTATTCGGCCTCCGCCGTGGACAAGGAGATCGAATTTTATTTCTTGATCATCCAAGAAACAAGTGCATTACCAAAATAGAAACATCCTCCAGAAGTACTCTTGCAACCATTAACATCTCCTGCCCAATCGGCATCCGAATAAGCCGAAAGACAATCATTAGTCTCGAATGAGTACCAAATCCCAAATGATAAAGTTCTGCTAACATATTTAATGATACGCTTGATATCAAGAAGATGAGACTCTTTTGGAGCTGCTTGATAGCAAGCACAAACTCCTACACTGAAGGAAATATCTGGACGGCTAGCGGTTAAGTAGAGTAAACTTCCTATCATACTCCTAAATAGAGTGTGCTCTACATCCTTTCCTTCCATGTCTTTACTAAGTTTAATCGACAAACTCATTGGAGTTCGTGCATGGTTAGCAGATTCTAAATTGAATTTCTTTACAAGGTCTTTTGCATAGTTAGTTTGGGACAAAAATATCTCGTGATCGATTTGCTTCACTTGAAGGCCAAAAAAGAAGGTAAGCTCACTAACCATACTCATCTCAAATTCATCTTACATTTCTTTTGAAAAAATTTGAGTATGTTTATCACACGTAAATACAAACACTATATCGTCGACTTACACTTGTGCAACTAAAATAGTTTTCTCATCACGACGGACAAATAATGTCATGTCTACTCCCCCTCTCAAAAAGCCACGAGAAAGGAGATAAGAAGTAAGCCTTTTATACCAAGCACGGGTGCTTGTTTCAAACCATAAAGTGCTTTTTTCAGAAAGAAGGCATTATTAGGACGCTTCGGGTCCTCAAACCCTTTAGGTTGTTCAACATACATTTATTCTTGAAGGAATCCATTTAAAAATGCACTCTTGACATCCATTTGATACAATTTAAAGTTTAGGTGACATGCTATGGCTAGTAAAAGGCGAACCGACTCTAACCTAGCAACTGGATCAAAAGTTTCTTCAATGTCAACACCTTCTATTTGGGTGTATCCTTAGGAAACTAACTTAGCTTTATTTCAAATAATGACACCATTTTCATCCATTTTATTTTTAAATATCCATTTGGTTCCAATGACATTAGAATCACTAGGCTGGGGAACTAATTCCCAAACATCATTTTTCCTAAATTGTAACAATTCTTCCTGCATAGTATTTATCCAAAAAATCATCTTTTACAGTTTCCTTAACATTTTTAGGTTCGATTTTAGAAGTATAGCACAAATAGGTAACTTCATTTTCTAATTGATCCCTAGTCTTGACAACTACCTCGGAATCTCCTATAATTTTTTAAGGGTCATGACTTTTACGAACCCAAGGAGAAGAATCATTTCTCTCAGTAGTGGGAACAACCAAGTCATTGTGAGACTCAATATTTTCTACACCGGGAACAACATCACACTCACATGACAAATCTTCCTCATTTTCATTAAATGTGGCTGGAGCGTCGTTTTTTATTACAACATTTATTGATTCCATGAATTTTAAACTACTTAAGTTGAAAACTCTAAAATCTCTAATATATTGAGAATATCCTAGGAAAATACCTTCATCACTCCTTGATTCAAATTTACCTAGGAGTTCTCTATCCCGAAGGATATAACAAGGACTACCAAAAACTCTAAAATAGGTCAAATTAGGTTTCTTGCCAGTCCACAATTCATATGGCATTTTATTAGTATTATGACACAAATAAATCCTATTTACGGTGTGACATACAGTGTTAAATGCTTCGGCCCAAAACCTAAGAGGCACATTCCTTCCTAGGAGCATAGATCTTGCCATTTCTTGGATCATTCGATTGTTTCTTTCAACTATACCATTTTATTGTGGTGTTCGAACGACCAAGAATTCATGCTTAATTCCTATTTCCTCATAAAAGGCATTTACACCGAATTCCTTGAATTCAGTTCCATCATCACTCCTAAAGCGGTTTATGGTAACACTGTGTTGGTTTTGAATAACTCTACATTTAACAGTGAGAAAATCAACAGTCTCAGATTTTTCTCTTAGAAAACCTACTATGGAGTATCTTGAAAAATCATCTACCATCACTAAAATATATCACTTTCCTCCTGTGCTCTCGATACGAGTGGGACCCATAAGGTCCATGTGTATCGATTCCAAAACACGAAAGGTAGTTATTGAGTTTATCCTTTTATATGGATTCTTAATTTGCATTCCTAATTGACAAGGCCCGCAAATAGTGGAGGTTGGTTTTCCTAGAGATGGTAAACCTCGAACTAACTCTTTTCTCACTAAACGATCAAGATCTCTAAAGTTAACATGACCTAACCGTTGATGCCAAAGATTGACAGACGAGGCTTTTGCACTATTGAAAACTAAAGAGGACTTAGGAACTATTCCGTAGCAATTGTCACTAGTTCTCATACCTTGTAAAATAGCCTCGCCCGATTTATCATATACGGTGCACTCCGATTGACTAAACTTAAGATCAAGATTTTCATCACATAACTGGCTAATACCTATTAAATTTGCCTTGAGACCATCAACATAAAGGACATTTTCAAGTTTAGGAAACCCCAAAAATTTCAATAGACCCTCTACCCATAATTTAAGATTTTCTTCCATCCCCAAAGGTGACCTTACCATCTTTATAGTTTTCAAGAGTGGTAAACAAAGATTTACCACCGGTCATATGTCTCGAACAACCACTTGGAGGTATTTTGAGCCTTAAGTTCAACATGAACAACAAAAGCTTTATTGGTATTATCTTTCTTAATCCAATGCTTGAGTTGTGTATTTCCCTTTGTTGATTATAGTCTTTTAATTAGAATTATTTCCTTGATCCATAGAGAACCTTAAAAAATTTCCATTAAATCTTTCGAAGTGTTAACTAGATTTTCAACTTGGTTCTTAAGACTAGCAAAGGATCTATAGTGTGGATTAGAATTTGTAAAATAGGAATTCTTCCCAAGCTTGTAATAAAAATCTCTAAGGTGACTGTTGACGCCACTAAAATAGCATAGGGGCCATGCAGATGAAGTGATAAAGATGAGATTTAAGATGAAATGAAGGTAAATAATCACATCAAACGTATAAGAGACAAAGACTTTTGAAGTGGTTAGACTATAAGGAAGGCCTACATCCACTGTTATTTTATTCATAGGGGTTTACAATAGCACAACACGATGTAGAGAGATAGGTGTGTAGAGAGAGAGGCTGCTAAGGATTAATTAATTAGTTGCTTAGTTACCCCTTTAGCTAAGGGAGGGGTTGTATTTATAGTGATGGAAATCCAAGAGATGGAATGTTTTTATATATTCATGCATTTACATCTATTTACAATAAATATGATTATTGGCCTTCTAGGGTTCAATGGCTATTGGTTGCTCTTCTCTAATGACTTTTGGCCTTCAGCATGGTTTGTCTTCTGTAGGTTGGTCGGTCGGTATGCCAACCAACTCTCCTCGGGTATCGACCAAGTGTCTTTCGTTCCGATCAAGTATGAATATTATCATGTAGGATGACAGGTGTCCCTTTCTGATTGGTCCACGTAGATGGGTAATTTTTTGCGTCAACAGAAGCCCCCAATGCTCCACGCTTGATGGTTTATTGAAATGATGGAGTATTTATTCTGAAATGTTGCTCGGTGCTTATGCATAATGAGATTATTGATCTGTCTTCTTGATTTGTTCAACATACGAGTGTACTATCTTCTTGACGATGGATGATGCAGGCTGATCGATGGTTATATTAGAATTAATATTTCTTTTGAGGAACTCTGTTCGTCAAGCGAACGTGTGCTATGTGTCACCCCTAGGAATTTAGATGCAACAATGAGATCTGTCATAGTTTGCAGCTTGTGGCTTATCATAATCTTCAAGTGGGTTGGTTGACTGGTTAGCAGACCAACTGAGTGCTGACTGTACGTGTTTATTTTTTTGATTTCTGCTCCAATTTGTTGGCTTTGCTGATGTAACATGCTAGTTTTTTAACCCAATTCTTCAATCTGACTAGTGTCGAGCCAGTAACGGACTCTGAAACATTTGTATATAAGTATAAATTCTTCATCAGTGTTGGTCAGGACAACAGTAGTGAAGATCCCAATGTTGTAGATATTGAATCTAACTCCTGAACTTCAATGGCATGTGCATAATAACTCCCGGATGATGATTAGATAGTGATTTGTCTTATTTTGTTATGATTTGGAGCTGAATTTGATGCTCGACTGATACTGCATGATGTTATCAAACTGTGCCACTGAATGAATAATTAAAAAAGCCCCTAAGTGAGGAGTATGAACTCTGAATACTTTCTTGGCCTTAAAGTATGATGGTCTTACTAGAAAAGATAAGGCCGAGGAAATGTTCCCTGAAGTGACTTTCTAAGAGCTTTGCATGTTTGCATTTCCATACTGTCCTGATGTAACCATAGAAATAATTTATCGACCAAAGTAATTTTGGTTGAGTAAAACTACTTTTAACATATAGTCCAAATAGAAATGTGCTAGAATTGCAATTAGGAATGTGATGTATTCCAATTAGGAATCTGTGGGCATTCCAATTAGGAATGTGATATATTCCAATTAGGAATATGTGATCGGATAACTCTGGAAATTCTGGAATAAGTTCAACCTAATTTTGATATGTGCCATTGATAGACGTATTTGACATGTGGAGCCCCTAGTTGGGCTTAGGAGACTGAATAATAATAATAATGCCCGAGCACTGGTCAGATCTTAATGGAATGATCCAGTAATGAGCATGATTGAGCATAATATATAATTTTCATCGAATATCCATGCTAGCGAGAAATCCATATCCATAATAAAAGCACGGAGAAATCAAGATATATAATAAGAGTGTCGACCATCTGCCTGACATAATGAGAAATCCAGATAAATAATAAGAGAGGGGATCAATTGATCCGGCATTATTGTAACAAGCATGATAAAATATGTAATTATTTAAATGAATGAATGAAATTTGATTAACTTATCTTGTCAATCTTTGTATGTGGATGGATCACCTTATGTAAATCTCTGTATATGAATGGATTGACGATTTGTCAACCTCTAATTTTGGATCGACGATTTGTCAATCTGTAGTTTTTCACTAGTTCTATTGATACCCTTAGGATTTTCCTAACTATCGTACCAATTACCAATGCATCACCATGGTTCTACTAATGCACCTAAATTTTTAAGTAATTGCATTAGTTACCTTGGTTCCCAGGCATGAGTGGAACATTTGCCCATCTTTTAGCCCAGTTTAGATGAACATTTGTCATTCGGGTCTTCATTAACCAAGCATTTGGGACTTATAATTTTGCCTTGCATGGTTTTTATATGTTGACGACCAACTTTGTTGGTGTCTTTGTTGATACCGACCAACATTTTGTTGGTGGTTTGTGTTGACAACCAACTTTGTTGATGCCGACCAACATTTAGTTGGTGGTTGCTGATGCCGACCAACATTTAGTTGGTGATTGTTGAATATATATATATATATATATATATATATAGAGAGAGAGAGAGAGAGAGAAAGAAGATTTTTCCCAATGATTGTTGCAAATCTTCTCGGAGCTGAATATATGATAATAAGTATTTCGTCGAACTCCGTGTTGAGATGAATGTAAAATATACATAACCATCCGAGTGGATATTAAGAATAATTCGCGCTGGAGCATATAACGTAGCAGTAATAAAATTAGTATTGCATGGCCAATGTCAAGACAAAATTTCATAATGTTAAGAAATGATAATATTTTTCAGAGCATAAAAATATGGCCGAGTAGCTATTCGTGCTCGAGTAGATTTCCATGAGATTAAGATCGTGGCCGAGTACTTTGTCGGGACTGAATATAAATAACAATTACCCAGACCAACTGCCCATTGTGGGTGAAATATAATAAATGTTTGTAGATCTCTTCAGGACTGAATATATAACAATAAACATTTTACCGAGCTCCATTCGTCGGGTCTTAAAGTGTTGTAGCGTACTCGATTATCCGTTGGAGCAATAAGAAAATAAATAGTGCATGACCATGGAATTTAAAAATTTTCTCGACCATCTGCAGAGGCTAAATCAAATAAATGTCATGAGAATAATTTATTCAGTCAAATAATATATAATTTGTATCTGCTTGAATATCGGATCAAAATTTCAAAGTATAAAACAATATATTTTATGCCGAATTAACAGATTTGATCAAATATGCACCAATTGTAAGGCATAATTGTCCAATCTAAATTTTTTGCAAAATTATTTGAATTCCAACAAATACTTAATATAATTTGGTTTCCAAAATATTTATAAGTTGGTCTCACATGAGGGTGTAAATTATAGAGAATTGGTGTAATTAACCAAAAGTTTTTTAGCAAGTTTTTATTCAACAAAGGGCTTTATTTGGATAAAGTTAAAATGGTATGTGGCAAAGATTTAATCAACAAATGCTTATAACAACCTGGTATGAAACCCAAGAAGTTTTATCCTAGTTTTATCCTTTGTTACCGACCTGTGATGCCGACCACCGCGTCTGATCCCTAGAATTTTATCTACGTCTTCTTTTGGTAGCCGAGTAGTATCAGGTGGTGCCGACTTGCTCCGGTACCGACCTTCTTATTTGCTGACCAATAATAGCTATTGCCGACCAGCTAATAGGAGGTCGGGAAGCCTTTCAACCTGCGTGAAACCTGTATTCGACCAACAATGAGTTTCGTTGACCTGCAGGTCTGATTCCCATAAATTTTATCTATGTTTTCTTTTGGTAGCCGAGCAATATCAAGTGGTGACGACTAACATTTTGATATCACCAACCAATAAATCAATTTCTCCGACCAGCAACTGGTTCCGTCGACCGGCAGTATGAGTCTCCGACCAATAATAGATTAGCACCCGGTACTGCCGACCAACAACAATACCAAAATTCATATTGTCGACAAACAATAACAATCTTAATTAATCGAAATATCTGTGTCCGACTAACAACACCATCTGGTATCAACCCATCGTTTATGTAGCCGTTACTGATTTAAGCAACAATACCTGGTATCAAAATCATGCCAGCGACCAGTAATAGATGGTCGGGAGCTTTTCAACCGTGTTGCTGTAGTATAAATAGTAGGCCGGGAACCCTTCGTTCTGTGTAACACCTGCTGTCGACTAGTAAATGGGTATTGCCTATAAAAAGGGTACCTTCGTTTTCATATTCCCTCCGTGTTGAGATTTCCTGAGGGTTTTGTTTGGCTGGGCAGACTGGATTCTCCAAAACCAAATTGGTTCAAGAGACGTTTGGACTTCTCCACCAATTTATCTTCCCCCATCTATGTATTTGGCTTGATAATTTGATTTCCAGATTCGATTTGAATTAATGATATCTTTTGTAATGAATTGTTTCAAATCGACATCTGGCCGAGGATGTATAAGAATCAAATCTATATTTGTGCAGAAAAGTTTACGATGAGAGAGAATTTTGTTAAAGTTTATTTCCAGTCAGATAATATCAGAGATGGCAATTAAAATATCTGATGTATATAATGTATATCTGTTTGCATAGAAATATCTACAAAACTCATTATTATAAGATTTACTCTTATGCAGAACCATAAATCAAATCAAAAGAAGTGTGCATAACATATAAATCAACATACTCAGCTCAAAGATATAACCAGTAAATAGGAATCATCATATCTATATTTAAAAATATGATCAATATCCCAGATGAAAGAGAATGGTTTTGAATTTTTACTCCCTTATATAAGATGTGAAATATGGGAATCAACACATGTGAAATCTCCTCCCCTGATGTAACTCATTATATAAATGTGTTTGCCCGGAATGAAAATTATCTAACACTGTATTTTTTGAAATGAATCAAACTGACGAGAACATTTTTTTTAAGTAGATCTGGGTCAGAATTTCCAGGAGAAGAGTTGTTCTTTACATTAATTCCTTCAATTTGCAAAGATAAAAATATGGTGAATGATAGTATTTCAACTCTAAAAAATTATCACGGAATTTATATCAAAATCAATCAACGAAACTTATTAACATAGATGATAAGTGAACCAAATTGAGTATACAGTTCATTTAAATGAATGAGACAATATGGTTAATATCTTTGCAGAGAGATAATCGAATTTGAAGAGAGATAAAGTAGATCTGCATCTCCAATTTTCAGATTGCATATAGAATTAATATGGCAAATCATTGCATATAACTTTGTTATGTAGATTCTATAAAATATACAGCTCGTGAATATATATACGAGATTCATGATTGAATGGAATACTATATGTAGAACATGTAATTGTTCATATAAAAAGATAGAAAGACTTAGCTTTTGACGATGATAATCTTCGTCTCTTTTAATAAGAAGGAAATAATTCTTGCGTCGAATTCCCACAGACGGTGCTAATCTGTTGAAGACAGAAAATCACCTCTATGCCATTTTAGTGGCGTCCACAACAGATAAAGTGATGAAAATGAGATTGAAGATGAAATGAAGGTAAACAATAACATCACACATGATAAGCACCCAAAAGTCTATATTTTATACTCCGAATAGACGTATTTTAGTTGTTAATTCTCGACAATTTGGGTCTTATGCGTGTAATTGTTCACTATGTAGGCTTAATTACAGTTGCGGTGTCAAAAGTTATATTTCGAGGTAATTTGCAGTGAAAATGGAGCTAATTCCCTCCCCCGTAACCTTACGCTAGCCTAAACCTACCCCGCACCCCATGTGTGTTTAGTTTGTGCCTTTTTATATTTTTTATATTTTTAGTTTGAGTTGTTTTTATTTTTAGAGTTTATTTTAGTTTTATTTAGAATTTCTAGGTTTTGTTTTCTACTTTTCTATTTTATTTTTATTAGTATAATTTTATTTTATTTTGATTTTGATTAGTTTTTAGTTTTTTTATTAGGATTAGATTTTTTAGGATTTCATTTATTTTTTTAGTTTTATTGGATTTTACATTTTTTTTTGGATTTTAGTTTTTAGTTTAATGGATTTTTATTTCTTTTTAGTTTCATTTTTTATTGAGTCTTTATTTTATTTTTAGAGTAGGAATTTAATTTTTAGACTTTTTAGTTTATAATTTTTTTTTTAGTTAGTCAGTATTATTTTTAGGTGTCCAAATTAAGCACACACACACATATAAACTCACTCACACCTTCAAACCCTACACACTAATACACCAAAACACCTCACCTCACCCACACCTACCTCCACCAACACCCAATCACACCCTAAACCCATACACACACACCCTACTACCATACACACTTACATACACACAATCTAACTCACTCACCCTCATCTAATTACCCAACACCCACCCACACACACTAACCTACCTATTCCCCCTCACCTCACCTAAACACTACCCATACACTATTCATCTTCTTCCTACACCCTCTTTCTCTCTCTTCTCACCCATTTCCATCAAACCAAACCCAACATTCCCAAACCCTCACCTGCTAACTCCTTATCTCTCCATACCCGAGAGCACCCCAAGCCCGTCACTTGAATCCGGCAACCAACCCGAGCCTAACCCTCGACTAGGGGTGGCAATTCGGGCCAATGGGTCGTGTTTGGATCTGGCCCGACACGACACGACGTCGTGTTTATTTTTATCAACACGAACACGATTCGTTAATAACCCGACCCGATACGAATAGCACGATAAAAAAAATCGTGTCAATTTGACTCGATTGGCACGGTCCGACACGATAACCCGTCAATTTACTATGTCCATTTGGGTCTAAATTGGGTTCTAATTGGGTTGAAATTGGGTCGTGTCAATTAGGCTCTAACGGGTCATTGTCGGGACAATTTCATGTCAATTTCTTGGCACGAACACGCCATGACCCGCTAACGGGCTTAAAAAACCAGACCCGAACACGAAAAGCTATTTTAATTTCATGTTGGATAGTGTCGTGATGTCTTGCTCGGGTTCGAATAGCCACCCCTACCCTCGACCCCATTTCCTCCAAAACCTCCGGCCATCCCTCCAGCTTAACCCCCTGCCGTCAGCGTTAAAACCGCACCTACCTGCCAGTAGCATCCAACCCTCTTCACCTCCGGTGAAATCCATAACCCAAGCCCTTACCCGGGTTTTACCCAAACCCAACGACCTCCGGACAAACCCCATACCCGTTGGCGATCTCTACCCACCCGTCACTCAATCCGATCCAATCGCCCACAACCCGAAACCATCAAACCCGACTCACCTTAACCCATCGAACCCAACAGCTTCAACCCGCTGCGCAAACCCTTCTCCAACCGAGACCCATCTCCAAAACCAAACACGATGTCACCTGCTAAAAATATCCAAAGCCAAAACGAAACAAACCAAGCATATCTCCAAAATAAAAGACCAAGTCAACTTAATAAAACCCCCTTGTATATTAAAACCATTTAATTCCCTTTACCCATTTTACCCCCCCCCCCCCCTTTAGCCCTTTCCAAAAATAACCCCTACCCAAATCTGATTTTTATTCCCCTCATTCACATGACCTCACACCTCTCAAACCTCATGTGCACACACCCCATGCTCTTGCACTCCCATTACCAAATTTACCTCCATTCTCCATGTGCCTACTATATATGATGGAAGACCCCATTTGAAGAAAAGAAGAATCAATTTGTAGAGAAAATTCTAGAGAGAGATTGTTAAGAGTAGAAACTAAATTAGGTAGAACATTTTGTAAATAGTTTTATTTTATTTTTTTATTTTTATATTTGTTAGAGATTAGTGAGTGATAAATTAGTGAGAATCCATTTTTTGAGTGTAATTGTTGATATAATTTTGGTTTGATCACACAAATTGGAGGGATGTAAATTGCAAAGTCAAGGATTGGAGTTCAATTTTACTCAAAGAGATTTGGTTTGATTGTTCTCTTCCCTACTTTTATTTTAATTGCCTAGTTTATTTGATTATCATGTTTAATATCATGTTAGGCTAAATCCCATTTCAAGGGGTGGGGTGAACCCTTATTTGGTATTATTTTAATTTAATTAGTTTGATTACTTGAAAATTTCCTTTGAATATTAATTTTGATCCCTCACCCTTAAATTTACGCCTCGAGAGAAGGTAAATGATTTTCGAGAGAAAATCGAAATTCTAAGTTATAATACTCATTTTAGATTCGAACTAGAGATAGGGGTTTCTTAAGTGTGGTATTATTCCATGAATTTCAACTCTAAAATTCATTTTCTAGATTTACACAAATTTTGATAAATCGATCCTAGCGGGTGATTAATTAAAAGGAGCATAGATCTATTTTCTAGAGTTGTGGGGGGTTAAACTTAATTTTCTAAAAGATTACTATTAAAATTACACTTGCAACGAGAGTTGATTTGTAATTTTGATATTAATTTGGGAAAATTCGAATAATTAAATTAATTAGTTAGAATAGCTAAAATTTGTGGGTAGTCCCATTCCTTGATTGTTCTCACTATTATTTACCTCACTTTATTTATTATTTTAATGTTTGACTTTGTTTTTCATTTTAGTCACTTTTTAGTTAGTTGTTTTCATCTCTCATTTTAGTTTAGTGTTAATTTACTTCTTATCACCCAAAAATTGTTTTAATATTTGAAAAGCTAAAAAAATAGAAAAAGTAAAAATGCCCAAAAAGAAAATAAAAATGAATTACAATTGTTTTCCCCTCGCTTTACCCCCTTGATGTGGATTGACACCCTTACTTACCTCTACACTTTAGTTTGATGTTATATTTTGTAGGTATTTTAAGGTTTTGATTAGAGGAGCTTTTCAAGCGACGACGAAAAATACCGAAAAGTTCTTTCTATCAAATGATGCCATTGCCGGGGATGAATTCAACTATAGTGATTAGTATTCTTTCATTAGATCATTTTTCTATTTATCAAATGATCTCATGAAAGAAAAATGATCTAGAATTTATGTTGAGATGTAAAATGGATTAATATAAAATGGCGCCTCTATGCCATCTTAGTGGCGTCAACAACAGATAAAGTGATGAAGATGAGATTGAAGATGAAATGAAGGTAAACAATCACATCACATATATAAGAGACAAAGACTTTTAAAGTGATTCGGCTATAAGGAAAGCCTACGTCCACTATTATTTTGTTCCCAGGGGTTTACAAAAGCACAACATGATGTAAAGAGATAGATGTGTAGAGAGAGAGAGGCTACTAAGGATGAATTAGTTAGTTGCTTAGTTGCCCCTTTAGCTATGGGAGGGGTTATATTTATAGTGATGGGATTCTAAGAGATGGAATGTCTTTATACATTCAGACATTTACATCTATTTTCAATAAATATGACTGTTGGCCTTCTAGGGTTCAATGACTGTTCGTTGCTTTTCTCTAATGACTTTTAGCCTTCTTCCTGGTTTGTCTTTTATAGGTTGGTCGGTCGGTATGCCGACCAACTCTCCTTGGGTACCGACTAAGTGTGTTTCGTGCCGAGAAAGTATGAATATTGCCATGTAGGATGACAGGTGTCCCTTTCTGATTGGTCCACGTAGATGGGTAATTTTTTGCGTCAACAGTGACCCCTTTTATGACAATAAGTACATAGATAGGGTTGGTTAGGAGTCAATTTTGTATATTGCTTATGAGGGCTTATTTTTGGTAGATTAGATTTTGGAGGGTTTGTTTTAGTAACAAACTTGGCTACGGGTTCAAAATTAATGTTGGATGACTCACCTTCCTCATAACCTATGCCCTTTCTCTCTTGATAACCTTTCTCCTTATATCCTAAAACAAGACCTAGAAATAATTTTCCCATTCTTCTTGAATTATCTTCGAGTGTGACTTTGACTTTACGAGAGGATTTGAGATCTTTCTCAAGTTGGACAATTTTAGCTTTAAGATATTTTCTAATCTCTAAAGACTCAAGAAGATCTTTATTAACACATTCTAAGGAGTTAATTAAGTCACATTTTTTTACCTACCAAGATAAGCTTCTTAGAAAGAGATATCTTAAATGCTTCGAGTTGACTAACTAAAGCCTCCTTCTCCTTTAGGCATTTCAACTCTTTTTTAAATTTTAACACTTTAAGCGTTAATCTCTTGTTAACCTTTTGAATACGCATGGATTCAGTGTATAACCCGATATAGGCGGATTGTAACTCACTTTCATCAACATCGCTCTTATTTTCTTCTACATCGCTACTTTCAGATTGAGTGGATAAGTCCTAAAGTTCATGCTTTGAATTGTCAACTTTAGGAAGTGACTCACTTGAATCACTAGCATGACTTGCTATAAAAGAAATGAAATTATTTCTAAACAGGGTAGAGTCATCAGAGTCTTCAGAATCAATATCACTATCGCTTAGTGTAGCATTATAAACTGCCTTTTCTTTACCTTGTCTCTTAAGTTTAGTGGGGCACTCAAAGGCTCTATGACTGCATCCCTCACACTTAAAACATCTCTACCAATCATTCTTCTTAAGGTTGTCTCTTTTAAACTTCTTAGGATCCTGATTATTAAAACTTTTATTACCTCTGTTTTTGTTTTTCTCAAATTTCGATTTTTCAAATTTTGAGTTTTGCTTTTTGAACTTGAGATTTTTTTTTTTTTTCAAATAGAGCTATATCATCAGGATCGATATCAGACTCATCGGACTCAGACACTTCTTCTTTCTTTACTTTCAAAGCTACACCCTTATCTTTAGTTTTGCTATCTTTAGGAAATATATCTAATTCATATGTTTGAAGATCACTAACAAGCTCTTCAAGTTTTAAAGTATTTAGATTTCCTAAGGAATTAAGAACTGTGACTTTTGGGATGAACCGCTTAGGAAGACATATAAGTATTTTCTTAACAACACGATCTTCAGGGATTTTATCACTTAAGTTAAGCAAGAATTAACAATATCAGATATACGAGCATAAAACTCATCAAAAGTTTCAGTTTTTTTCATGGTGATGGTTTCAAATTGGGTTGTTAAGTTTTGAAGTTTTGAAGCTTTAACTACACTAGTTCCCTCATGAGTAACTTGGAGAATATTTCAAGCCTCATTTGACGTATCACACGTCATTATACGATGAAATTCACCGAGATTCACAATATCCTCACTCCAATCCTCTACGGGTTTTAAAACAGTTTATTCTCCAACAACTATAGTAGGTGGAGACCATCCCTTTTCAACAGCTACCCAAACACGTTCATCAATAGATTTTAACGAATATTTCAAACGTGATTTCCAATAAGTATAATTAGTTCCATCAAACATAGGATGTCTATTCGACGAAAAATTATCCATATAACCTCCAAGATTCATCTAAATAACTTTTAAAGACTAGCTCTAATACCAATTTGAAGTTGTAAGGTTATATGAACTAAGGTTATTTCGTAGAATACACACACTACACAATAAAAAATTTACCAAAGAGAGAAATATTCCAATTTTAATATCCTTTGCAAATTAGTACGTTAGCAAGAACAATTATAAATTAAAGTGATGGAATTGACAACTTGATTAAGAGATATAAATTTAGCCAAATTTTATCCTTTTTATCCTACATATACATCTAGGTGATTAAATGATATAAAATAAGAAAACACAACCACAACATGCCGTTGTACAATGAAAACCCAAATGGGAAAAACCTCGGATGACTAGGCCTAGACGAATCCACTACAAATAATGGTTTCACAAGGGACTCAAAAAACTTACAGACTTGACTCACTAAGACATGCTGATGCCGTCTCCTCTACTTCCGTTTGTAATACACGAAGCTCCAATGCGTTGCACGACACTGCTCGTGTCTTGGTATCCACCGAAGGCCAAAGAACCGTCGCCACTCAACTAGGACGCAGAAATCCACCGCATATGTCCATGATGAAATTCAGGTTGAAAGCATGGGGTTTTGGTTCATTCAAAATCAAAATTGTGTTGGAGAGTTTTTCATAATAAGGAAGACAAGAATTCTTCTTTTGAAATGTGCAAGTTCCTTGTTGAAAAGCTGTATTTTCGTCCACTTTATGAAACTGGGAAAAGTAGTGGACCAAAGCAGTTATGCAAAATAACTGTAGAAAAGATTTAAAAAAAATCAAAAACTGACAAAACTCGTTCGAACGAGAATCCAGTGTAATATAAGGCAAATCGTTTGAAATCTCGTTCAAACGAATTCGTTCGAACTCCAATTCTAACGAGCCTTCTAGCGATATGTAAGTGTAAAAAGGCCAGTTGCGTTAGAACCAGGTCGTTCGAACGACATGGGCTGACTTCGAACGAAAATTTCATTTTCTCCAAAAATGATTTAAAATTAATTTGAAATTTTTTCTATAAATATTTTAAGTGAATTAAAATTAACTCCAACATATAAATTGAATTTGGGTCATATACCTTTTGGGAAAAGAGAATGGAATGCTATTTGATGAACTGTGAAAAGCCGGATGCCCAAATCTCCATGGATGATAGATGTGTGACATGTTAAGACGCAAAAATATTTTGCCCAACGGAATAGCCAATACTACAAATGACTCGATTGGAAATTTGTCCTTACAGAACCTTGTCATATTATTGGGGAATCGACAGTTTAAACGGATTTCGTCTGGCTATTGACAGGGGAAAGTGTGACATTTTGGTGAATTATCACCCGAGGCGGGAGGACCACCATATTAAATTCTAGTGAATTATCACCCGAGCCGGGATGACCGCCATACCTAATAATTATTGAAGTAAGAACATAAATACTTAAGAAATTGGTAACTTGGGGTAATTAATAAGATTAACTCCGTGGGACTTGGGAATTTAAAAATCATATTGGTGTGCTCTTTTGAAATGGGGATCTCTGCGGGTAGTTAGAATTTATATTTTTCGCGTTTAGTTATCTCTTTTAATTAAAATACTCCATTGTGATATTTATTGCATATAATGCTACTGTCTGGATTCAAGAATCCTATTTGAGGGGAGTAGTGTGTATTCATGCTTAGGGCTCTAACCTCGTGCATTGACTAACTTTTAAGGAATTAGTATTTGGAGAAGTTGCGTAAAATTAATTGAGGATTTGCTCGGAGGTGCAGTTGGAGTTGCTCTACCTTATGCGTATTGATTTCGTTTAGTTTTCCATTCCTTCGTATTTACTTCGAGACACAGTTTATGATTTTGAATGGGCCATTCGGTTCCAAAGTTGTATGTTTTTTTTCCAGATAGTTCATTATGTATTAAGTTGGAGTTTATTCAATTTTAAATTATTTAATATTAGTTTATTATTTGGAGTTTAGCATATAATGGATCTTTTATCGTTCAGTTGTTGTTATCAATTGAGTTTGATTCAATTATTTATCTTGAGGATTGATTTATTTATGTCTCATATCTGTCTCATGCTAATAATGGTATTTTACTTACTCACGGGTGGCTTAGTTTTGGTGGCGGCCGACACCAGAATTAGGCGAGGTGTGATATATTACCCGACAAGACATGATGCCACTAACCCCCATACTCATTATTGAGATTTTTGATTGCTGGGGTATTGACTTCATGGGCCCTTTTCCCCCGTACTTTGGATTCCTATACAAACTCGTTGTGGTAGACTACGTTTCTAAATGGGTGGAAGAAATAGCTACCAAAACAAATGACAACAAAGTGGTGATAAAGTTCTTGCAATAACGCATACTCTCTCTTTTTGATTATCCGAAGGTGATAATTAGTGATAACGACAAGCATTTTTACAACAATCCATTTAAGAAGCTTATGAGAAAGTATGGGGTCGTCCACAAGGTTGAAACGACTTATCACTCACAAATGAATGGGCAAGACGAGTTAGCGAATCGTGAGATCAAGAACATCCTTGAGAAGACCGTCGATCCTAACCGGAAATATTGGTCCCTTCGATTGAACAATTCGTTATGGGCTTATCGCACCACATACAAGACCCCCTCAGGATCCTTTTCGTTTTGTGTATAGCCAACCTTAACATCTCCCCATGGAGCTAGAACACAAGGCTTATTGGGCCATTAAGAGGTTGAACTACAACTTGGACAGTGAAACTTGCAAGCTTCAATTGAATGATTTGGAAGAGATACGCAATGATGCGTACGAAAATGCTAAGATATCCAAAGAACGAATGAAAATTGCACATGATAAGATTATCCGATGCAAGGAGTTTCATTCTGGACAAAAAATTATTCTCTAAATTTCTAGACTTCATTTATTTCTGGGTAAATTGCGGTCTAGATGGACTGGACCACTCGTTGTGAAGAAGGTATTCCCCCACGGAGTTGTCGAACTGGAAGATCCAAAGGGGGAGATAGCTTCAAAGTTAACGGACAATGCCTAAAGCCACATTTAGAGGCGTGTGTGTATGAAGTTGACACCATTTAGTTGTCGGACCCTGTCTACGGGGTTGAGTGAGCCGTAACAGAAAGGTCGTCTCACCCCCGATACGTATAGGGTGAATTCTTATATATAACAGTTGTGAGTCGATTAGGGTAGTTAGAGTTCGTCGATTAAGTCACGTTGGGGGTAAGCGTTAGGAGGTTTTAGGTCGATCATGCGTAGGAATAATAGTGTAGGATCAGTTGTGGAAAGTCCGAAAGTTGAGAGAGAGAGCATTCATAAGTTCGGGAAACTGAAATTTTTTGGGATCCAGATCGGTCCGGTCATGGAGACCCCTGGATCGGTTCATTTTTTAGAAACCTGAAAAAAAAGACCCAGTCCCATTCGATCCTGGGAACCCATCCAATTTTTGTAACTTTTTATTTCCCTAGGTTCAGCCCCCCCAAATCCCCAATCCAGCCACTTCCCTCCCAACTCGTCCCCCCACCCATTTTCCCTCCAAATTCACCCTCTCTTCAAGGCGAAGGATTTGTGTCGTTTCCTCAATGAGCCACACGGGGCGGTGTGGGAACCCCAATACTAGCTTTTTATGGCTCCTTAGTCCGAACTGGGCATAATGTCTTCGAGGCATATGTGGACGGCATTCGCGTCCCATTTTCCATGGAAATTCTCATCCAGAAACTAACAACTAAAGATGTTCCAATACCTTTCCCATACACATATCCCAATAACCTCCCTCCCCTTGACAAGGATATATGCATGTTTCACATTGCTCCCGGCACACCATGGGCTACCGAGACATTCCTGGTGGGTCAGCTAAGCAATAAAGCGCGCCTTACCTTTTAAATTATCTACGTAAATATACTCCAAACCTCCAATGACTCGGCAATGCGCGCGCGTCAAGCAACTCTTGTCTATCACCTTTTTGACCCCAATACCCCGATCCACCTAGGGCAAACCTTCTATAAAGACATATTTTATACGGTTGTGGACCAAAAGGGCAAAAGCCCTCTCCCGTATGCCCGACTCATCACGTCCATCCTAGCGGACGCCAACATTGAGCCTCCCACCGATTTTTCTCGTCTTCCCAACCCTCTTGGGTAGGGCACATGCACTAAAAGTAAGAAGCAACAGGAGATTCTATGGGCACAAAGGGTAGATTAGGATGAATCGAATGAGAATGGGAGTACTGATGACGAGGGTGATGATGATGAGAGCGAAGAGGAAGAGGAGGAGGCGGATATTGAGATGGGGGAAGTTGAGGAGGAGTATGATAAGGACGCCGATTCCAATTTTAAGCCAGCAGGTGAAAATTTTGACAGACGCCTTTCATCGGTGGAGACGCGCTTAGATGAGTTCCTCACACAATACTAGCGCAACATCAGCATGATGCATCACCTTCAAGCTGAGATGTATCATATGACTAAGGGTACGCTGCCACCGTCATACTTTTATGACCCATACGACCCAAATGCGCCCAGTAGTTCCCACCCACCGCCCCAGTGAAGTCCTTATGTAGTGTTTTTGAGGTGTTGGTTATGTTTGTGCTGTCTTTTTGTTGGTTGTAACAATTGGTTGTTGGTTTTTCCTATCCTCTTGTAACACATGCTTGTTCTTAATATAAAATTTACATTTTCCTATTTTGCTCGTTTTATTTCTTCGCACTTTTAATTCGCACCTGGTTGGACTTCCGTCCTTTTGCTTGAGGACAATGCAAAAGTCTAAGTTAGGGGGGTGACAAGTGCGTATTTCTAAAACTTCATAAAATCTTAAAATGCCCCCCCAAAAAATTAGAAAATTTCCAAAAAAATAGAATTTTTTTGAAAAAGCAAAAAAAAATTATTTAAAATAAATGAAAATTGGAATTTAAAAGCTTAAAAAATGTCACAATTTTTTTTACTTTAAGCTGTAAAAAAATCAAATGCACAAAGCCGAAATTGACCAAAGATGGAAATTGAGCAAAAATTGACGACTTAAAGAATAAGTGTTGAGATTAACTAACCCGGTGAGAATTCAAGCCTAGCCCTTTTTGAGATTTTTAAAACAATCTGAATCAGTGGTTAACTCAAAGTTCAATTCAGCGTTTTATAAAGTCGTTGAGGATCTCAATATCTTTACTTTGAACGGTTACGAAAATGTGTGTGATGTTGTCTCGAAAAGTGCACTAAATATATCTCTAAACTTAAATTAATCTGGAAACGCATATGGTAAAGCATTTAGCAATTTGGACAATATGGACAATAAAGTAGGCCCTCGTTTGACACCCAAAAATATGGACCAGAAAAGTAATGAAAAATCCATCCCTTTTGCAACCCCATTTGAGCCTTATAAATGTTTCACTTTTCATTTGATAACCCGAAAAACCCAATTGACCCGGAATTGTGAAAAATGAAAAAGTTAGAATTTAAGTTCAATTTGTCCGATAAAAAGGGTCAAGAAAAATAGAAGTATACTCGGCAAAAATAGCAAGTGAAAATTAGAAAAAAAAAATAGAAAATGAGCAAAAGCCCAGAAAAATAACTAAAGGACATAAAAAGGACACTTTTCCAACTCCGAATTTTTCGACCATTATCATTTTACCCAAGTACACCTTAAATCCAAGAAAGTCCTAACCGAGTCCGTATTGCGAAATTAAGTACCGCGTGGAGAGCTAAGGCATAAAATATAATAAAAGAGATTAAAATGGTGTGAAAAATAGATGATGTTCCATTTTTATATAATCGTAATCCGATAAAGAGATCTTTTCACATCAAATATTTCGTCTTTCAATATGGTGTGCGCGAATTCGTGTCCATTATATTTACTCTTATATATCACGTATACCGAGCGAAATAGTCATATTCCGAGTGATTCGTTTGTGAGTGTATCCGTGAGATTTTGAAATCAAAACGAATTTTTGGAAAAGTAACGTAATGATCAATCGATGGAAATTTACGGTTTGATTTTCGGCTTCGCACACACACTATGATTTGAGACTTGTGAATATGATTTTAAGGTGACTATTTATCTGAGGAGTTTAAATTGTCCAATTTTTAGATATTTTGAATTTTCTTGAGTCGAAAATGAATTTTGTGGGTATATTCACTGCAAACCCTCATGAGACACAACTTGTCCTACTAGGGTAACCTAGGGGTTTAATGGCTTATTGCATATGCTAAACGCAATCATTTGCCCGCGAAAGAGGAATTTTTGTCCCTAGTTAGAGTTTGACCATGCTTTTGATTCTTTTACATTGCTCGGGACGATCAAAGTTATAAGTTAGGGGGCTTTGACTAAGCATAAATTCTTCCAATTTATCCCTTTAATTTAGAGGTTTTTATCACCCAGGGTGATGTAAAATGTGTTGATTTATCTCATTTCTATGATACTGACATCTTCTAACAATTATCCTGAGTTTTGTGTATTTCTCATAAACTTTACAGGAATTTAATGCATGAGAAAAAGAAAGAAACCGAAAGAAAAGAGAAGGAGAAAATAAAAAAGTCAAAAGGGAAAAAGAGTAATTTACAGCTGGAATCCGGATGAGGAACCAAAATAAAAGTTGAAGACCTCGAGTCTTCAAACATGTAGGAATAAACGACGTCCAAATCCGAGTCCCGAAGAAAAAGTTACGAACCTTGAAATATGCTTGATAATCATGAGAAAATGAAGAGACATTGATCATCTATAAAAAACGAACCGGTCCGGACCCTCAAAACTCATTATATACCCTGCGTGAAGCGGACTGATACGATATAAAGACAAAATAGAATCGATCCGATATACACCGAACCGAACAAAAATAGCAGGTCGAATCGATCCAGAGGTTAAATTCTATAATCATCCTATTTTCCAGCTAGAGTCTTGCATGGCTAAAACTCTTGTAATTTCGTAGGTTATTTATTCCAAACGAATCCCAGAACACGAGAGAACTTCTTTTTACATAGTTTTAGAGAGAGAAAGTAGAGTTGAACCCTGGAATATCAGTTATTAATTCCCAATTACAATTTATTTAGTAAAGTTTATTTCTTTCTCTTTCTCTATTAGTTGATTTCAACAATTCTTGCATAATTAGTTTATTCCCAGTAGGTATTACATCTCTATTCTTCTTTAGAAGTAATTTCAGGTGGAGTTTAGTTTTATGCACTATAGAAACCCTAGTTTTTGTCAATTGCACCATGTTAGGCTAGACTTTTAAGGGTTGGGATGCATGAACCCAACCCGATGTGGTTTGCATGTGTGTAAAATTAGTTCCCTGAATTAAGTAAATGATCAAATCGTGTTGTGTGGTGATCACATTCGTTGTAGGACTTTTGATCTCATTTCCCTAGGTAACCGGGATGCTTAAGAGTGCAACGTGCGTGTAGTTACTATGACACCGCTTTATTCTTACTTTTGATTATATTTATTGCGGGTCAGTACCCTTATACATGTAATGCTTGAGATTAATAAAGACTGTATTTAATCAATTATTTAATTCATAACTAGTTTTATAACCGGTAAACGTACTTGGGTCGGGGGATTGCATTCTAACCTATTTTTCCCATTCATACTTAGTAAATCCTAATTAACTTACTCTTGCATGTTTAGTTTCATAATTATTTTAATTAACTTGCATTTAGTTGATAAAAAATTTCCTTCTTTGATCATTCCTTTTGTTTCTTTTTAGAGTCAGGTTAGGGTTAACGGTCTTACCGTTCATCGTCACGAATATTCATCTTATTTCCCTAAGGATTTGACCCTGTGGTACCGGGTTTATTACTAACGCGACATGCTTACACTTGAGCCTATATTAGCACGCACACTGGATACATATTTTGTGGTCGCGTCAATGATAAACATCATTAATTTGACAAAAATTCTCTCTCGGTCGAGACGGCAATGCATGGACGAGACGACTCTCATCCATACACTCTAAAAAAGATGAGAGGGAACTTGTGATGCAAACACCATAATTTGGTGGATTTAAATTTAAAAATCACTTAGTTATGGTTTATGTTAAACATCTTAAATTTGGTGAAAATTCTCTCTCAGTCGAGACGACAGTGCATGAATAAGACGACTCTCATCCATACACTCTCAAAACGACGAGAGAGGACTTGTGATGCAAACACTATAATTTGGTTTATTCAAATTTAAAAATCACTTGATTGTGGTTCATGTTAAACATCATTAATTTGGTGAAAATTCTCTCTCAGTCGAGACGACAGTGCATGGACGCAACGACTCTCATCCGTACACTCTCAAAACGATAAGAGGGGACTTGTGATGCAAACACCATAATTTGGTGAATTCAAATTATGATTAAATATAATGTCTAGTCTCGTCTAGGGATGGGACGACACCTACATATCTAATTAGTTGGTGGTATCAAGATTGCAAGCCATCATATTAATGGTTACTTGGTTAAACATAAAAAAAGTCATACACGCAAGCAAATAAGGACAATTTATTAAGATGCAAGGAGATTTCATTCATTCAAATATGAGGATGCACTTGGTGCAACACAGTTCAAATGCAAATTCAAAAAAATATTACTACAAAACTATTACAATGAGGGTTTTGGTCACAGATGATCACCCTGTGAAGCTGGCTCCATATTTAAAGCAGACCCTCTAATTCCTCCGTCAGCCTGAACCTGCTCTATTACCACGGTCGACCCATCAACATCTTCTTCAGCCTCAGACTGGACGATTGGAGCATTAGTGTCGAATTCAGGTGGAGCCTCAACCATCACCTCGTCTTCCTCGGCTATCGGTAGGGACTTAACATACTCCAAGGCGTCGGCCATGTTAGGGTCTTCCATGTCAGGGGACTCCAACTCAGAGCTGATGGAGGAGACCACTTATGCAAATTTGGTAACCACCCACCTACAGGTCATCTTGAGGCCCCTCTCAAAGTACTCCATACCAAAGCCTCCAAACTCATCAAATGTTTTGTACACCTCTATGGCCTCATCCCCAATCTTCTGAAGAGCCTCGACTGATGGAGCCTAGTCCTTGGCTTAGGTAATGGCAGCATTAAGATCTTCAACATGTTGGGTGGTCAGAGCAGAGAGATCTTCATCCTTTTTCTTCAAGATCTCGTCATTTGTCTTAAAGGCTTCGTCCCTATCCTTTAAAGTATTAAAAGCCTTCAGATAGTTATATCGGCTATTCGTAAGCTTCCTCTTCAGCTCCTCCTGAGATATTAAGGCCCTGTCGGTCTTGTGAACCTTTGAGTCATTCTTGGCCATCCATTTAGCGGGCAAGGCAAGGCCACGTACAAACTGCAGAGAAATGAGAAGATGTTAGAATGTAATTATAAAAGACATGATGAAAGTTTACCAAAAAAAGGCAAGCACCTGGGCTATAAAGTAAAGGCTGAAGTCAAGGACTTGTGGAGAGGGTATCTTGGATAAGAACTCATAGTCTTCCTTAGAGGGGATGTGCAGCATGGCCCACTTGGCCCTCAAAGACAAAGAAAGGATTGAGTTGGGATAAGCCCTCAGTTGGGCGATGTTGGCATACGAGTATAGTTCAAAAGTCTACCCGCCAGGCCCATAGGATGTCAGAGTTGTCTGAGGTATGCGGGATAATGGAGCCGTCTTCTGCCTCGTCTGGGTATCGCGTTCGTTGTCAATAAGAGGTGGGGGTTCCTTCCTCTTATGGCCAACCTCGGTATTGGCCGACCCATCAATCGTAGTTTCCTTTACGGGCTTCTTTCCCCCTTTTTAGAATGTTCTTTAAGCTTCGGGCAGTGATATTCCAAAGCTTATCATAAACATGTGGCGAACGATCTGTACAAAGATAGAAAAATGATTAGTCACAAAACTTAGAGCCGAAAAAAGACTTGATAATAGAAAATAAGGTCCACTCACACAACTCGGATAAGGGTTCAGCCCCCAGACCAGCATTCTTTAGGTAGATAGGGGTCATAATATCATCAAACTTAGGAAGAAGACCTTCCCTCCCTTGCCTCTATAGATATTTAACCTTTTCATAATTAGCAACATTGAGGCCAAGATCCAATTTCGCCCACATGGAGGGGTTGGCCTAGCTGTGTGGGACCCTTGACTCATCTTCAGAAGGGTCGACGTTGATCGATAACTCCGAAGACCCCGATATGAAAAAATACCTCGATTTCCAAAAATGGTTCAAGGTCTAGGTAACTTGGATTATATTCTTGTTAGGCTTTCTAGCTCCTAATTGGTACTAGCCTGACATATTGTAACATGCTTTGAAGATCTCAATCGAGGGGCCATTCGTATGTTTATTCATCCACAATGTAATATAGTCGTGGATAATTTGCCAAGAGTTTAGTGCCAGCTATGTCAGAGTAATCTCTAAACTGGACAAGATGGCTTATACGTATAGATGAAAAGTAATCTAAAATTGAGCTTAAACATTTGCTCGTACACTGTAATTTCTCCCTCTTGGACACCGTATGCTCTCTCATAGTCTGTCAGGAGACGCATGGCGATATCAGAAGACACACCATAAAGGTGTCTCTAAAGGAGGATATCAGACTCCTTAACAGAAGACGCGAATTATTCGGTAAAGGAATAGTCAATCAGCACCTTGGTCTTTGAGTCATTGTCATCATCGTCTTCGGACTCATTCTCTTCCTCTCCCTCGACCTCATGATTAGCAGTAAGAAATCGTTCTGGAAACCACTCTTGAAATTCACTGTCGCTCATTACACTAAGAGGGATGGCAGTTGGGGGAATAGCAACGCATATTGTTGGCTTGAGAGACTCGAAGATGACTTGGAATGAGGAACCAGTGGAAGTCTTTACGTCCAAAATTTGAAGAGAAGAGTCATCTCGCCCTAAAGACTTAGCCCATGTGGGTGATGAGGTACGAGCCGAGGTCTCGGCCTCCTCAGGGTCAGCAGTTTGAGAGGAGCACATCCTCATGGCTTCCTCAAATAAATCCCTCATATCGGACGGAGCAAAGGACGACCCAGTCATCTCGTACTTTCTAACTTCAGAGGAATAAGGATGTATGGTCTTTAAAGGAATTGAAAAAATGGGTCGTACTCAGTGGGGGTCGGCCCTACGTTTAGGCTCGTACTCTACTTTTATCCTATGAATCTCTTGGAAGCACTTCTCCCTAAGTGTGGGGAACTCTTCGTCTAACTTATAAAGCCTTTGTAACATCCAAGAACCAAGGTGAGACATAAGCTACCAGGAATAAAATTTGAAAGAAATAAATAGTTTAGGGCTTTGACTAACTTTGACCTAAAGATCAAAATGGTCTATTGGATCGTTTTTCATCAAGAACAACCAAGAACATCAAATGGGTTTCACCGGAGAAGACAACCGGAGACCCGCTAGAGCTGAATAAAAATTCTGAAGGGGGGGGGGGGGTAACAAAGCCACGAATAGATGGCTCAAAACCCAAAGTGACTACCAAACCCACAAAATTCCAAAATCATCCCTTTAACAGCCTTAAAATTACCCAAAACCATCGCCGAAAAACTCAAACAAGTAGTCAAAAAAAACTAAAGAAATGAAATGGTTGAAATGCATTGGAAAATGAATGAAAAGATGGGAAATTGGAATACTTGGAAGGGTTTGAAGGCTGACAACCTTAAGAAACTCGATTATGCGCAGGAAATCGCTTGAACAGGTAGGGAGAAAGGCTGGTGCACGAAGAAATAGAAATGGGAAGAATAAACGTTTTAAATACTAGTAATCATTGGGCACAAGTTACAAGAAAGTAATATTTAGGACATAAAGCCCTAAAAAACACTTACAACCCTCATTCTTGGGTCATACGCCATTCCACTGGATAACTGCCAAATGTTATCCCAGTCTTCATCGAACTCTGCAGATCTGACACCTATTTAACTCAGAGGATACTTTACCCCTCAGCCTTCTCTACTCATTGAAGACTAAGGGCTGGAGGGTGATTGATATCCCCAGTGGTCCATGTATCAACAATCTGACCTCGTCCATGATGGTCGGTTGAGGCCTTACAGTTGGCATGGCATGTGCATTAAGAGACGTGCGGTAGTATACGCGTGGAAGAATAAATAATTACTTATTCTTCACTTTTTTTCCTCAACAAAATTTCATTTCCAACAAAAGTGTTTATTATTTCTTGTCACTAAAAAATATGTCAAAAATGATATTTCCAGCATTTTTATTTCCATAAAACTGTCTTCCATTTCTTTATACACTCAAATACCATTTCCTTACATTTTTATTAGCAAACACGCAACAATCACATTTTCTAGCATTTTTGAATCCTTAAAAATGTCCTTTTTTAGATTTAATGGAAAATGCACCAAAATAATATTTTTCAAAAATGTCTAAATTTTCGATTTAGTAGAAAATATGACAATGGTTATATATTTAGATTTAATAGCAAATACACAACACTAATAATATCTAGCATTTTTATTCCATAAAAATGTTGACTACTTATATCCTGAATTTTATCCTATTCGAGGTCCATTTTAAATCATCCGTTTGATACTATAGAAATCAACCAACAATCTACTGATGCAAATATCTTTCGCCTAATATACACAAATAACAAAATGATATTTTGCTCATCAATAAACTTAAGCCAAGGTTAGTAAATCCCACCTCAAATGACTCAAAGGTAGTGGCGATGAAGATGAGTGACTCCCCCACCTTCAAACGTGACCCTAAATGGAGTCACAAAAGTTCCACCACGTAAGTTCCAAATACTCCAAGAAAGGCTCCATCAAAGCTCTCTACAAAACCTCCATTGTACATATTTATCTTCTCCTAATAATGTTTCCAACAACACATCAACAAAACTCCGACAACCATATAGATCTTTCGTGGTTTATATTTTAACAGTGGTAAATAAATGTATTTTGTCTAAACGAATGAAGACAGGCCAAGGGGGAGATAGAGATAGAGAGATTGTCTAGTGTTTTGGGCGACGGTGTTTCCAACCTCATGCCCTTCTTTTCTTATAACCCAAACAGAATCAGAGGTTTACTATTAAAAGAAACCTTATCCCCTCTATTTCTTCCCATATCAGGTGTTAGAATACCCCGCTAATCGACAACACACCAACCCTAAGTGATCCAAAGGTTTACCAGAAGACATCGCTTACAATTGCAGAATAGCTGACATGCGTCAGAAGTCGCTCGAGCGACGAGACCCTTTCGTTCAAGCAACATTCTCCTCTCGCTTAAACCACCTCCATGGACGTTTGAGCGACCAGCTGGGGATTCTGGACTTGTCTTCAATCTTTCCTATCTTCTCAGTCAACATATTTTCCCCAAAAGTTTTGAATTCTCTATAAAAGATATATATAATTCAATTAACTTATAACTACTAATTCATATATAATCCGTATCCTTTAATTTCCTGTAATTAAATCTCCTACTCACAATTTTACAATAAGTATCATCAAGTCCTTACATTTTTAGTATTGTCACCGTTTTACACGGTGTTTAAATAAAACGTTTAGGGCGGGGTATTACATAACCAAACCATAAACATGAGTATCCTTTTTGAGTCATCAATATGAATTCATAAAACTAAAAACTTCTCACAATTTTAAAGTAGTTATGCTTATCCAAACGTACTTAAAGGATAAGTATGCTTAGATTTACCAAATTTACATTTGACCAAAATCGTGGTTTTATGCATCCTTTGTTAACCCCACATGCCCTCCTGGATTTGGCTGTGACATCACATACCTGAAAAATACAAAACATAGGAACCATGAACAAAATATCTCAGTAAATGCATCACTACTACGCTATTGAATTAAATTAAATGCAATAAATCATATCCATATAATAATGTATAAACTTATCTGAACCATTCATAATGAATGAACCAAACTTCCGAATCATGATTCACATATCCTGTCTGCAATAAACAATTCTCCCCTATTCTTGGTCGAGGAGTAAACCCTTGTCTGTAATAAATAATTCTCCCCCATTCCTAGTCGAGGAGTAACCCCTTATCTGTAATAAGCAATCCTTCCCTATTTCGAGTCGGGGAGTGACCTCCCATTTCGATAAACCAAAATGAACAATTTAATACTCATAATATTTTGATCATATCTATAACAATACACAAATACATATTTCCAGCGAGTACACTCACCTTGGCCAATTAACGGGTTTTTCTTTTGCCTGTATCTGGCACTTGTTCAATCGGTTTTTCTTCCCTTCCTTAGGAACTCTTACATAATTTTCTATTGATTTTTTCCAATTTTTCTCCTTACCCTCTTTTTCCTAACTTCATGACTCTCTTTCCTCGAGCTAAAACTCTCCAAAACTGAACTAATGGTTAAATTTGTTGAATAAATAGGTGAGATTGAGAGGTTTAAGTGGGCAAAGGCTTCCTTCCTTTTAAACCAATCAAATTACACCACTTGGTTTACTAAAAGACAAATTACCATTTAAACGGAATGGACAGATTTGCCCTCATTCGTAAATTCGGTATAACTTCTTACTAGGACCTCTGTTTGATCTATCATTTATTGTGTTGCAAACCTAACTCGTATATCTACAACTATATAGTTTTAACCTTGATCAAATTATCCCATTTTAAGGGACAAAACTAGTCTCTATAATGAACATTCCTATTAAAAATTTCTAAATTTTGTGTTTGTAACCAACTCGATATTGCATGATTTTCGAAGGTAGGATTAGACTAAATATAATAAACTAACATGATATATATTAATAATCACATTATCCATATCATATAAGGTAAGCATAATTTAAATGGAATTTATTATAATTATATCTGGGTTGTCACAACTTTCCCCCCTTAGAAAATTTCGTTCTCGAAATTTATCATGAATGTCACTTACCCAACAATTGGCAATACTGTTTCCTCGTGCTATCTTATTTTTTTTTCCAAGTTGCTTATTTAATTTTCACGGCTCCTCCAAAACACTTTAATTACGAAAATAACTTTATTCCTTAATACTTGCTCCTTACGATCAAGAATTTCCACTGGTTCCTCGTTGTACGACAAATCTTCTTTTATAATATCTTCAATTTCTTTATCATTTATACGCAAGGATAATTGTTTAATGATTTTTTATCAATGAATATAAATCCCAACTCATATATTACTTCATACATTTATATATATATATGTCGAACATTCTCACATAATATATTATCAATTGTATCATCTTATATCCACGATGAGCGAACATTCCCAATAACCTAGTATCATTCTTTATGTTTCTCCCTTCATTCCTATAGTCTATCCTTATCATCGTGTAATATTCCAAATTATAAATATTATATTGTGATACTAGCTTCTTATACTTCATTTCTCCATCTTCCATTCAATACCAATTACACGTGTTTGACTTTAACTACTATCCACATCATCTCTGAAGTTTAAAAGTATGCTAAATATCGTTTTTACAATCCTTAATCCAAATATAGCCTCATTAATTTTCATACATCGATAATGAATAATTATTCACCAAATATCTATTTTTAACCAAGATTCCATACTCCCTTTCATGTATATTGTGTAGTCATGCACTATGAACTCAATATAACTTCTCATTATCTTCCTTTTTCCGCATTGTTTAATTGTTATTTAACTATACATACAATGACCTTCACAAGTCATCCACCCAACACAATAACTTTACAATCATAATCTTATCCCAATCCTTAGTGACGCTATTAATGTTTTTTTTTCATTCATCTACATTATTCTTAAAGTAACACCATATAATATGTATATATGTCTTCAAAATATTTCCAAACATCTCTTGTGCCTTATATGGTAAAGAATACATGGTAGTATTATGCAACATCACCAATACACTCACTTTACCAATTTGGTAACATGGATGTTAAACGTAATATAACCACTTAAAACCTTAACCATACTCACCAACCCTATAATATTTCTCCTATTATTATATGCCGTATTTCTTTCAAATAACCTGTATAAGTACCTTAATGTATCATATTATGTTATCTTACACGGAACATTATCCTTACATATACTTTTTGGTGATGCCTTATAATGCCAACCATATTCATTATATGACATACCCTTAGTGATAATACATACGTACAGTGACAGATACAACTCAATATCCACCGACACCAGTTGTTGATATTAAAACTCGATTAGTGTCTTTCCCATACTCATACACAACACGTACTCTTAAAAGGATTCCTCAGTATTTTTAAACTTCCAACTCTTTAACACCTCACTCAACTTTATTATTCATATAAGCATTTCAAAACATCAAAAGAGTAATATCCACTACATGTACTCTTACTATTAAAGAAGTCAATCTTAACTCTCATTTCTCTTTTCTTCTACTTATCATAATTCACTATGAACCCATATTCGGATCAATTGTGTTACATTGACTGGTTATTTTTCAGACAATTTCACATATTGAGTTTAAACATACATAACTGTTAGTCTTATCATTTCACCTTTACTATGTGAATCTTCATTTTATTCCCATTCTAACAATTTAAGTCTCATCATAATCATGTAATAGTAATTATCCTCATTTCTCATCCTTTTAATGGAATATAGGTTCCCGTACCTCACTCTCCCATACAGATGAGGCGCGCACCCATCCATGGATTAATAAGTGACACGATTCAAGTCCACATATACCAGTATAGGAGTAAATCACTTTCAATACTTCACAATTTTTCATACCACATTTTGTTTTTAAAAAATTTCTTCAATGAAACGTTTATCCATATAACATATAAAACAATGCAATGATTCATATTAAAATACATGTATTCGTTATCATCCTCGAATAAACCTCAACATCTTATTTCATTTCCAACCAGATCCTTACACTACATATCCCGTACAATAATATATATATATATATATATATATATATATATATATATATATATATATATATATATATATATATATATTTTTAAAACTCAATAACAAACCCTTCATGTCCATGTCTCAAGAATCCAACATACTTATTTGTATCCTTTAAAATCGAATATTTATTACTCATAATAATTTCAATGTCCGTTGTAAAATATAGGCGCTTCTAACTCCAGATCCTCTAAAACCTAGGCTCTGATACCAAAAGCTGACACACCCCAACCCAATTACTTATAATTATGTTTGAAAGTCAAAGTGAGTAAAACCATAATGCTTGACAATATCCCTTTTGAGTCATCAACTTGAATCCATAAAACTAAAAACTTTTCACAATTTTAAAGTAGTTTTGCTTATTCAAACTTACTTAATGGATAAGTAGGCTTAGATGTAGCAAATTTACATTTGACCAAAATCATGGTTTTATGCATCCTTTGATAACCCCACCCGACCTCCTAGATTTGGCAGTGACATCACATTACCTGAAAAATATAAACATAGAAATCGTGAGCAAAATAGCTCAGTGACTGCATTGCTACTACAATATTGCATAAAATTAAATGAAATATATCATATCCATGTAATAATGTATAAGCTTATCTGGCCCATTCATAGTTAATAACCCAACTTTCAAAATTATGATTCACATATCCTGTTTGTAATAGACATTTATCCCCTATTCCTGATCGAGGAGTAAACCCTTATCTGTAATAAACAATCCTCCTCCATTCCTGGTCGAGGAGTAACCCCTTGTCTGTAATAAGTAATCCTCCCTCATTCCTGGTCGAGGAGTAACCCCTTGTCTGTAATAAGTAATCCTCCCCCATTCCGGGTTGGGGAGTAACCTCTCATTTCGGTAAATCAAAATGAACAATTTCATATTCATAACATTTTGATCATATCCATAACAATATCCAAATACATCTTTCCAGTGAGTACATTCACCTTGGGCACTTAATGGGTTTTTCTTTTATATTTATCTGGAACTTGTTCAAGCGTTTCTTCTTCCATTCCCTAGGGACTCTTACATAATTTTCTATGGATTTTTCCCAAATTTTTTCCTCACCACCTTCTTCCTAATTTCCCAATTCTCTTTCCTTAAGCTAAAACTCTCCAAAACTGAACCAATGGTTAAATTTACTGAAGAAATAGGTGATATTGAGAGGGTTAAGTAGGCAAAGGCGGCCTTCCTTTCCAATCAACCAAATTACGCCACTTGGTTTACTAAAAGACAACTCACCACTAAAACGAAATGGATAAGATTGTCCTCATTAATAAATTCGGTATAACTTCTTACTCGGACCTCCGTTTGATATGTTGTTTGTTGTGTTACAAACCTAACTCATATATCTATAACTATATGTTTTCACTGTGACCAAATTGTCCCATTTTAAGGGTCAAAACTAGTCTTTAAGATGAACATTCCTACCGAAAACTTCAAAATTTTGTGTTTGTAACCAACTCGATATTGCATGATTTTCGATGTTAAGATTAGACTAAATATTATAAACTAACATTATATATATTAATAATCACATTATCCATATCATATAAGGTAACCATGATTTAAATAGAATTTGTCATAATTATATCCGGTTTGTCACATTTCACTTCCAAGATGGTTGTTCCCAGACCCCTCTCTTATTGACCCTTATTGGCTCATGTGAGTATATGTACGAGAGAGATCTTGGCATCCAATGTAGGTCGAAATATTTGGGGTTAGTGTTACCCTATGATCCATAGGATGATGTCTCTTATCACATTGACTTTAAATGTGGGTGGTCATCAAAGTTTGGGTATAAGTCGTCTGGGACCAAAGGCTTTAAAAGTCAGGCGAATTCACTTTCCCTATGCTTGGACGGGTGCCTAATCGAGGTTTATCTTATGTTTTACGATAGAATAAGTATGACGAGGCCTCTAGGACTGGTCTCGGCTCTTTGGCTAAGATTCATCCTCTACCTCCTCTTATTTTGCCTCTAAATCCTCATCGCAAGGATCATCTTCCTCATATCCATTTAAAGTTGGCGGGATCATATCACATCTTTATGTCTTATACCTAATGTTCCAACATTCTTTGGTGCATACAACAAATCTTATGAAGGTTTCGACTACCCCTCACTACAAGAGCGTGAGGGTTTGCCATTTCCTTCTATGATATTCCTACAAGAGTTTGAGTAAGAGCGAACACCTACAATTGCATTTTTTCTTGATTAGCGATCATCATATTTTAGGGAGATCTTATATATCTAAAGGGGGTGCACTACTTAAAGCATGCATTCCGTTTAGAGGCGGTGGAGGTGGTAAGTTTGATGACATTTTCTAATAAACAAATTTGTATACCAATTAAGGAATTATATAAAAAAATATTAAACAAGATGATGAATAGTACAAATGAAATCTACACTTCTAGGTTGATGATTATACCCTAAAGTCCCAGATCAACTAAATAAGCAAAAATAGAGATGCAGTAACTCTGATTATAGGCTCATATATTCATAAATGTGATGGTGAATAATGATTTGACTCATAATTGCACTTATACAAAAATCAAGTTCATAAAATACCCAAAAAACGAGTCGAATATGAGACAAAGGAAAACTCGTAACACAAACCTTCGAATTATAGATCTAGATATGAGCTAACTCAGATTTGCGCCGATGATTAAGTTGTGAGCGTGTTCACCCATGAAAACGACTGAGTCTACAATCGTTCCCACATATGACATCAGTCTGAAATTTCAAAGAAATGTAGTAATCAAGATAAAATGAAGAACTCGGTATATACATTGAAGAAAACTTAAATGACAATGAATTGTAAAAGTGAAGTAAATAAACATAGAAAACTTTCAAACACGAACATTTAAAGTGGTTCAGCTAATTGGCCTACATCCATTGTAAGTAAACTTATCCTCCATTATTCGTGCAATGTTACGCAAGTTAAACTTTAAGTACTTTATATCTATATAAGTATTTTGATAGATTTTTGATGATTATTACAATAATATGACTTGAGGAACAAGTAGTAGAGTATAAGGTATATATAGCAAGCTCGGGGTGTAGTGTACACCCCAAGTCATGGTACATGCTGAATTTTATTATCCTCTTATATACTACCACCTGTCCTTTGAGAAGCTATATTGAATTCATGAAAATTACCTCACGTGTAATGCTAACTCATTCCCACGAATATGTTTGAAATACACTTTCTGGTCAATTTCTTAAGATTTTATCTTTTTATTGCAATTAGTCAACCCTATGAGGCCGAAGGTAAAAAAATTATTATTAGATATATGACTATTTTTAGTATCATTAGTTACCCCCATGCTTCAATCTTCTTAATTATCTTAACAGTGATAGTGAGAACGCGCTGCAAGTCCCCTATAGTGTGTGCTTAGACAAAAATGGTCTGAATATACAAAATCATATTTTTGTAATTTTTAAAGATTGAAAAATTAAACAAATTTAACCTAATTAAAATAGGCACCAATTTTAAACCTTTGTTGTATAAAACTAAATTGCCCAATTTTATATTTTTAACCCAAAACATACATCTATGTGATAAGTGAAGCACCTTATACTCTTGACTCACTTGAGTCTATATTATATAAGTGTTCATCTAGTTTGGAAATTGTGACAAAATTATGTCTAACCTAGAATCCAAAGAACCTCAGAGCTTGCACTACTATTTCATCATTGATTGAAGTGATCTAGGCCTCATTACCAACACTCACACACAGTAAAATGGATCATATACATGTCATATTGCATATTAATATGTGTACATATGTTGAGTGTCTTTAAATCCCTAATATTGCTTTTTAAATATTTTTTGGGGATTTTAAAAACATTTTAAAATAAGGTTTTAATTAATTAAAACTTGGTTTTAAAAGTTTGTGGGGTCAATCTGCTATTTCATATTGTTGGTTTTATTGGCCTAAAGTTACCTTGGGTAGAATTCGAAAGCGGCAGAGACTTCAGGGTGTACATCGTAATTACCTTCAAACGCGCGTTTTATCTCTATTCTTTGTCCAACATTTGTTACTTTCTTATTGGTGGAAAGTGTGTTTCTTTATAGAGTGTAAACCAGCGCACGTTTTCAACCCTTAGATCAATTTTATCGAGGATCTGCATGTGCCCCTTCATAATCCCTATAATCCCCTTAAGGACCAATCAGGAGAGTCTTTATCACCGCTTATCGTGTACCATTGGATCCAAGTCAATTGATCTTGACTAAATCTGATCCCTTGATTTCAATCCTCATTCTCGAACCTTCTCAGCCTCCTATAAAAAGGCTCCTACTCTCAGCCTTCAGAGACTTTTGGCCATTTCGTCCTTTGAGAGAAAAAAAAGAGAGTAGAGAGAGAAAAGAGAGAGAAATTAGAACTAGTCTGTTTCCTATGGGACTGGGTCAATTGCTTCTTAAATTCTAGTTCCATTTACACAGTTCTTAATTTACTACTGAGTAATTCAGGAGTGAGATTTATATCACACATTTCCTCAATAGCATATCTTTTGTTCTCAAATTTCTGTGGTAATGATCTTAGAATTTTAGATACAATTTCTTATCTGTCATATGTTATCATATTAGCATGCAGTTTTGTCACAATATCAGTCAGGTTCATATAGAAGTCATCAAATGACTCAGTCTCAGACATAATTAAAGAGTTATACTGTTGAATGAGCATTTAAGTTTTAGCAGCTTTAACTCTAGTGTCACCTTCATGAGCAGTAACCAAGGTGTCCCAAGCTTCCTTAGAAGTGGTACAAGATGAGATTCTTTTAAACTCATGTTCATTTATGGACATAAATATAACAATCTTTCCTTTATTATTATTTCGAGAAACTAGTTTCTCTTCTTGTGTGAACTCACTTAATACTTTCCTAACCCTCTCATTACTTCCTTCAGTGGCTGATTTTGTATGAAAAATGTAACCATTTTCAACAATGTCCCAGACATCATGTCCCAGAGTTCCTTTAATGAAAGCAATCATTCTTACTTTCCAGTAAGCAAAATTGGTTCCATCAAAGATAGGAGGTCTGGTCAAGTTACCAAATCTTTCATTTTTCTCGTCCATATTTGATTTTCAGAAAACAATTTCAGAAACACAGGATCTCTTTAAAAGAAGTTTACCAAGCTCTGATACCAATTGAAAATCTGTTACTAAAGCCGTTTAATAAAATTAAACTATTTAAGTAACTCCGAACAGTTTTTTGAAGAAACTCTTTTCTTAAAAACCAAAACTATTTTGAACACAAGATGTGTTTTATAAAAGTATGTACGAGATCTATTTAAGATTTGATGAACAGGTTTATAAAACAGTTTAAACAAACTTTAAACTCAACACAATCAAGAATGAGATGAGAAGATGTAGGAAGATTAAGAACAAGATTTTTTAAGTGGTAAAACCTCACCCAACTGAGGAAACATCCACGACTCCCTCTACGGAGTAAAAAAAAAATCCACTATAAATAAATTTTAACAGTTACAAACTATATAACAAACATGCATACAACTCAGACCTATATAAGTTTAGGAATGTACCCTCTGGTGTCCTTATAACTTCTCTGCAGTTCTGATTGTTGATGTTGTTCTCCCAGTTTGTTAACTCCCAATTTGTTCAAGCTCTTTAAGCCGACTCTTGTTCACAAGATCTTATTACCAACACTTTTCGTGTGGTAGGGTGAAAGTGTTTGTGGAGGTGCTCTCTAACACATGTTGCCAGAATGGATGACAACGAGATATGGCATAACAGAATGGGTCACATAAATTTCGATAATCTTAGTAGACTGACCTCTCAAGAAATAGTTAGAGGAGTTCCTAAAATAAAACCCATTCCTAACATTGTTTGTGGTTCCTGTCAGGAAGGTGAAATTGTTAAGGCACCTCATAAGAAAGTTAATGATGTTCTTACCTCTAATCCCTTGGAGCTCATCCATATGAACCTAATGGGTCCTTCCCAAACTGTTAGTCTATGTGGACACAGTTATATTCTAGTTATGGTTGATGACTTCACCAGATTTACTTGGGTAGCCTTTTTAAAACAAAAGTCTGACACTTTTCAAACTTTTTGAAAAATCCTTCTTCGGATTGAAAATGAAAAGGACACTCAAGTAAATAGAATCCGTAGTGATAGAGGTGGAGAATTCAAAGACACTGGTATAATAGAGTATTGTGACTATAATGGTTACAAACACGAGTTTAGTGCTCCTAAGACTCCTCAACAAAATGGAATTGTCGAGAGAAAGAATCGTACACTTCAAGAGATGGCACGTGTTATGTTACATGCCAAGAATTTGCCTAAATACTTTTGGGTAGAATCTATTCGTACGGCATGTCATATTATAAATAGGGTCTATCTTAGAAAGAATTCCAAACAAACGCCTTACGAACTTTGGTATAAGAAAAAGCCTAATCTTAAGTACCTTAGAACCTTTGGTAGTACTTGTTATGTATGCAAAGATAGGGAACACTTGTCCAAATTTGAGAGCCGGGGAGATAAAGATATATTTTTAGGATACTCGCCTAACAGTAGAGCCTATCGAGTGTATAATCTTCGCACTAAAACCTTGATGGAATCCATAAATGTAATTGTGAGTGACACTACTGTAGAGAACAAGACTGGTGAATCAACTATTGTAGAAGAGCCTACAAACATTTTAGATAATGACTCTCCTGAAATAGATGATTCATTACCAATTGAGATACCTGAAGTACCTAACTGGGTTTCTAAAGATCATCTCATAAATAACGTAGTTGGTAACCCTAGTGAGCCAGTGCGTACAAGATCTTAACCAAGAAATTATGCACATTATGCATGTTTTGTTTCCCTAGTGGAACCAAAGAACGTAAATGAGGCATTGAATGACTCTCACTGGATTTCTGCTATGCAAGAAGAACTTCTTCAATTTTTCATTCATGATGTTTGGTATTTTGTACCTAGGCCTGATCACAAAAAGGTTATTAGCACACGTTGGATTTTTAAAAATAAGTCTGATAAAAGTGGGATAATCATTAGAAACAAAGCTAGATTAGTTGCTTAAGGATACTCTCAAATTGAAGGAATAGATTTTAACGAGACCTTTGCTCCTGTTACTCGTTTAGAATATGTTCGTCTTCTCTTTGCTATAGTTTGCCACTTGCACTTTACACTCTACCAAATGGATGTCAAATCTGCATTTCTTAATGGAATATTGACTGAGGAGACCTATGTAGAATAACCTAAAGGGTTCATTGACCCTCAATATCCAAATCATGTATTTCGTCTTAAAAAGGCTTTGTATGGGCTTAAACATGCCCCTAGAGCTTGGTATGAGCGTCTTTCCAGTTTCCTCTTAGATAAAGGTTTCAAAAGAGGTGGAAATGATCAAACCCTTTTTATCAAACATTTTGACAAACACATCATTATTGCTCAAGTTTATGTTGACGATATTATATTTGGATCAACTTCTCCCTCAGAAGTAAAATCCTTCTCTGAAATAATGCATAAGGAGTTTCAAATGTCTCTTATGGGGGAGTTGCAATTTTTCTTAGGTCTTCAAGTCAAACAAAATTCAGAAGGATTATTTGTCTCGCAATCTAAATATGCTTTAGAGATAGTAAAGAAATTTGGCCTTGAGAGTGCTAAAAATGCTAAAACACCCATGAGTACTACAATAAAACTGTCTAAAGACGAAAATGGTAAATCCATAGATCCTACACTATATCGTAGTATGATAGGAACCTTGCTATACCTTACTGCCTCGCGTCCTGATATTATGTATGATGTGTGTATTTTTGCTCGTTATCAAAATAACCCTAAAGAGAGCCATTTAAATTCTGTTAAACGAATCATCAAATATGTAAAAGGCACTCTGAATCTAGGACTTTGGTACACTAATGACACACCAAGCACTATAATTGGGTACACTGATGCTGACTGGGCTGGGTGTACTGATGATAGTAAAAGCACATCAGGAGCATGTTATTATATAAGTAATAACTTGGTAGGATGGAGTAGTAAGAAATAAAACCGCACATCACTCTCAACAGCTGAATCTGAATACATAGCCGCTGGCAGTTGTTGTGCTCAATTACTATGGCTTAAATAAATGCTGAGTGATTATGGTATTCAAGAAAACCAATTGCATCTCTATTGTGATAATCAAAGTGCAATCAATATTTCTAAAAACCCTGTTCAACACTCGCGAACAAAGCACATAAAAATAAGACATCACTTTATACGTGAATTAGTTGAAACTAATGAATTAGAAATCAATTATCTTCCTACTGAGTTGCAACTCGCACATATGTTTACCAAACCTTTAGATTACAATCGATTTATTTCTTTGCGTAAATCTATTGGTATGGTGTGTGCTGATTAATCTCTTTGATCTCTTTATTTTTTCCCTTTGTCTATTTGAGACAAAATGGGTGAGAAATTTGAGTCTCCAATGATTCTTTACATATGCTAAACAGCTTGATCTTAGTGCTTCATTACAGGTTTTTGTACAGTTATTCTCAACAGTTGTAATAGGGTATTCAATTGTAAATAGTTGAGTTATGTACTTTTGCTTTCTAGGATTTGGGTAGATAGATTTTTGTAGGAATAGGTTTCCTTATTCTTGTTGCCCTACGAGTTATAGATGACTCAAAGGAGATTTTGTCTCATATTTCCAAAGGGGGAGATTGAAGTACCTTATACTCTTGACTCACTTGAGTCTATATTGTATAAGTGTTCATCTAGTTTGGAAATTGTGACAAAATTATGTCTAACCTAGAATCCAAAGAACCTCAGAGCTTGCACTACTATTTCATCATTGATTGAAGTGATCTAGACCTCATTACCAACACTCACACACAGTAGAATGGATCATATACATGTCATATTGCATATTAATGTGTGTACATATGTTGAGTGTGTTTAAATCCCTAATATTACTTTTTAAATATTTTTTTGGGATTTTAAAAACATTTTAAAATAAGGTTTTAATTAATTAAAACTTGGTTTTAAAAGTTTGTGGGGTCAATCTGCTATTTCATATTGTTGGTTTTATTGGCCTAAAGTTACCTTGGGTAGAATCCGAAAGCGGCAGAGACTTCAGGATGTACATTATAATTACTTTCAGAGGCGCGTTTTATCTCTATTCTTTGTCCAACATTTGTTACTTTCTGATTGGTGGAAAGTGTGTTTCTTTATAGAGTGTAAACCAGCGCATGTTTTTAACCCTTAGATCAATTTTATCGACGATCTGCATGTGCCCCTTCATAATCCCTATAATCCCCTTGTGGACCAATCAGGAGAGTCTTTATCACCGCTTATCGTGTACCATTGGATCCAAGTCAATTGATCTTGACTAAATCTGATCCCTTGATTTCAATCTTCATTCTCGAACCTTCTCAGCCTCCTATAAAAAGGTTCCTACTCTCAGCCTTTAGAGACTTTTGGCCATTTCGTCCTTTGAGAGAAAAAAAAGAGAGTAGAGAGAGAAAAGAGAGAGAGAAAGAGTTAGTAAACCTAACCCTAACCCTAAATCGTCCAAACAGTTCAAACCAAATATAAACCTTCAAACCCCTGTATTTTCCCAAACACAACCTTGAGTGTTTGAGTGGTGATTTGAGAGTTGGTTTGTTGCTGTAACCTCTTCGTTCTTTAGATCTTGTTTCCAACTTAATCATTTTTCTTATATCTATTTTTCTGGCATATAGAAATTTCAGATCTGAGTTCTTCATGATATATTACACTTAGTTTGCATTTTTATTTCTCAGCTTGAGAAATATATTGTTGATTTGCTTTCTGTAAATGTTTTTAACCTTGAAATCAACAATAATGTTTTCTGTTTCTAGTTCTCTTGAAACAAGACCTTTGACCTAGTTTGGAATCGCACTTGGTGGTTTTCAATCTAAAAAATCTTTTCAAAAACAGAGATTGATTAAGATCTTGATACGTCTTCTGAGCAAGATCGCCGTGGATTCTGGGATTGCTTTAAAGGTAAAAAAGGTTAAGTTTTGTGAGAAGAGAGAAAAACAAAAGTCACCGCATATAGACTTATATGTAATTTGTTAGGACTGATTGTACATAATAAGCGTGTGTGTGTGTGCATGCATGTGTTAGAGAGCACCTCCACAAAAACTTTCACCCTACCACACGAAAAGTGTTGGTAATAAGATCTTATGAACAAGAGTCGGCATAAAGAGCTTGAACAAATTGGGAGTTAACAAACTGGGAGAACAACATCAACAATCAGAACTGCAGAGAAGTTATAAGGACACGAGAGGGTACATTCCTAAACTTATATAGGTCTGAGTTGTATGCATGTTTGTTATATAGTTTGTAACTGTTAAAATTTGTTTATAGTGGATTTTTTTTTACTCCGTAGAGGGAGTCGTGGATGTTTCCTCAGTTGGGTGAGGTTTTACCACGTAAAAAATCTTGTTCTTAATCTTCCTACATCTTCTCATCTCATTTTTGATTGTGTTGAGTTTAAAGTTTGTTTAAACTGTTTTATAAACCTGTTCATCAAATCTTGAATAGATCTCGTACATACTTTTATAAAACACATCTTGTGTTCAAAATAGTTTTGGTTTTTAAGAAAAGAGTTTCTTCATAAAACTGTTCGGAGTTACTTAAATAGTTTAATTTTATTAAACGGCTTTAGTAACAGATTTTCAATTGGTATCAGAGCTTGGTAAACTTCTTTTAAAGAGATCCTGTGTTTCTGAAATTGTTTTCTGAAAATCAAATATGGACGAGAAAAATGAAAGATTTGGTAACTTGACCAGACCTCTTATCTTTGATGGAACCAATTTTGCTTACTGGAAAGTAAGAATGATTGCTTTCATTCAAGGAACTCTGGGAGATGATGTGTGGGACATTGTTGAAAATGGTTACATTTTTCCTACAAAACCAGCCACTGAAGGAAGTAATGAGAGGGTTAAGAAAATATTAAGTGAGTTCACACGAGAAGAGAAACAAGTTTCTCGAAATAATAACAAAGGAAAGAATGCCATATTTATGTCCATAAATGAACATGAGTTTAAAAGAATCTCATCTTGTACCACTTCTAAGGAAGCTTGGGACACCTTGGTTACTGCTCATGAAGGTGACACTAGAGTTCTTTATTCAAAAAAGATAATGATTCACAATATGTGAGAAAGGAGAACATTGTTAATGGCCTCAACAAGAAAGTTGATTATGCTAAACCATAAACCACGAAAGAATGGGTGAAAAAGACTTTCAATAAAGTTTCAGATTCTTATCCCATAAATCTTATAACCAGCCCCGCTAAACCTTTGCCGCTTACTGATAACCAAAAAATACCAAGAAGGTTGATTCAAGAGCCTATCATCCCTCTAAAAGTTCAACTAAAAATTAATTCATTCTTTGGAAAAAAGCAACAATTGCAGCAGATAACTGAAATGAATGTTCACAAGGAAGCTTCATAAGCTGAGGTTAATATTGAACAAGATCAAAGTATTCATATACCTGCCAATTGTGAAGTAGAGAAAGGAGAGTTTAATATCAGTATTGGTGGAGATTGCAGCCCAAATTTCTCGAAGAATAGTGTTGATGGCAGATTATAAGGGAACAGTAACGAGGTGCATACTGATTCAAAGAAGTTTGATTATCCAGTGTTTAAAGGAGGAATCAAGAAAATAAAATCAACTAAACAGGTAATTCATAAATTCACAGGAGTTAAGATTAAATCTCATAATGTCAGAGTTCTGAGATCAGGAACTAAATGTATTTTACCTTAGTTATCTCAATGATCAAGTCAATCATTTGGAATATAAGAGGCATTTCCAAGAAAGGAGCTTTAAATAGAATTAAAAGATTGTGTATAATTCACTCAATTTAAGTCTTTGTCATCTTAAAACCAAAAAAGTCAGTGGAGTTTATGGAGTCTTACAGAATCAGATTGGGGTTTAATAAGGCTTTCTCTAATTCTAAAAGTAAGATATGGTGTTTTATTAAAGAGGGGATTCAATGCTCTGTTGTCTCATCGATGGATCAATGCCCAAATTTATCTTTTAATGTTGACAACAAACAAATGTTCACCAGCTTTGTATATGCTAAAAACACTAAAATTAAAAAAAGAGATATCTGGCAATTTCTTAATCAAAGTTACACCACTAATGGCTGGTTAATTGGAGGTGACTTTAATGTTGTTTATAGCAATGAAGAGAAGGCAGAAGGATATGACGTTAAGATGTCTGCAGCTTATGAATTCTTAGAAGCTATTAAAAATATTGAGCTCTTATTCCTGGGATATAAAGGTTCAAAATTTACTTGGTTCAACAAGAGAGAAGGGGGTAACATGATTTGGTGTAGACTTGATAAAGTCTATGCTAACACTCAAGATCTTGAATGGGGTCCCATTAACATTTAGCATATTACCAGACTTCACTCTGATCACATCCTTATTCTTATTTCCATCTCAAATCCTCTTGTTTCTAAACCAAAACCCTTTAAATTACTTCACTTTTGGTGCTCTTATTCTAACATCAATAATGTCATATCTAAATCTTAGATTTCCATTTCTCATCATAACCCCTTTTATGTTATTTCTCTCAAATTCAAAGCTCAGAGGAAAGATCTAGCTGTATGGAGTAGGAGTTCATTTGGTGATATTTTTCAAGAATCCATAAATGCTGAAGATGATCTACTGGCTAAGGAAATAGAATTTAATAAATATACTTCATAAGCCAATAAAGAAAGTCTTTATTTGTCTCAAGCTCGAAGTATTTTAAAGTTAGAGATTGAAGAAAATTACTGGAGGACGAAATCTCGTGAAAAATGACTCAAGGAGGGGGATAAAAATTCTTCTTTCTTCTTTAATTCTGTCAAGATCAAGAGGAGGTATCTTAGCATTCAAGAAATTAAAGACTTCAAGGGAAACATTAGAAATAAAGAATCAGATATTCAAGAAGATGCGATGGAGTTCTTTAAAAACCAATTTGCTTTAGAAGATGGTGGTTTAGTTTCGGCAGAAGACAAATTCTTGAAAGTTATTCCTCATCTGGTCTCTTAAGAAGACAATTATAAACTATGTGTAGTTCCTTAACTTGAAGAGATTAAAGAAGTTATTCATAAGTTAAGTTCTCAAAGTTGTGCTGGTACAGATGGATTCCATGGTTTGTTCTATGTAAAATTTTGGGATATTATCAAGACAGAAATTATGGATGTTGTTCAAAGTTTTTTCTTGGGAGCTCAAATTCCTAAATATGTGACTTCTACTATTATTACCATCATTCCTAAAATCATTTATCCTAAATCCTTCTTTGACTTTAGACCAATAAGCCTTGTCAATTTCCTGAACAAAATTCTCTCAAAAATTCTTGCTAATAGACTCAAACTTTGTCTTCCTCAAATTATTTCTCCCAACTAAACAGGATTTATTCAAGGTAGAGATATTTTTTAAAATGCTATGCTAGCCCAAGAAATGGTTTCAATGATCAATCAAAAGAATATTGGAGGCAATTTGGTGCTTAAATTGGACCTCTCTAAAGCTTATGATAGATTTTCCTGGCTCTTTCTTATTCATGTTCTTAGAAAGTTTGGTTTCTCAGAGCAATGGATCGATATGATTTGGAGATTAATCTCAAATTGTTGGTTCTCAATCACAGTCAATGGTTCTCTAAGTTGTCTTTTCAAATCCTACAGGGGTCTTAGACAAAGAGATCCTCTATTTCCAAGCCTCTTTATCATCATGGCAGAAGCTTTTTCCAAAAAATTGAGTGCTGCCAATTCTTGTTTAAGTGGATATAAAATGCCAATAGGATCTATAAGATTTAATCATCTAGCATATGCTTACGATATCATAATCTTTTCTTCAGGTTCCAAAAATGATTTAAAAATTATTATGGAGATTATTAAGGAATATGAAAGAGCAATAGGTCAAACCGTGAACAAAGCCAAAAGCCAATCTTTTCTATCCAAACACATTCCATCTTCTAAAGCCTCAGATATCCATAATATTACTGGTATCTGGTATATCTAACAAAAATTTTCCAATTTTATATTTGGTTTGGCCTCTTTTTGCAGGTAGAAAGCAGAATTCTATCTTTGATCATTTGATTTTGTAGATCAACTCAGTGCTAAGTGGCTGGAAAGCAAAATTTTTAAATGCAGCAGGGAAACTTCAACTTATCAAAAGTGTGCTCACTATAATGCCTATCCACACAATTGCATCAATCTATCCCACAAAGTCAGTGATAACCAAAATAGAAGGTTTGTTCGCTAGATTCTTATGGGGTTCTTCTGAATTCTCTAAGAGAATTCATTGGTGTAAATGGGATCAAGTACGTAAACCAGTGTCTGAAGGAGGTTTAGGTATTAAAAGCTTAGAGCACATTTGTAATGCTATGTCCATTAAATCGTGGTGGAAATTCAGGACTTCCAACTCTCCATGGGCTTCGTTCATCAAAGCTAGATATTGTTAGAAGAAACATCCCCTAGAGGCGAATCCACTTAGCTTATCTAACACCTGGGGAAGAATGTGTAACATTAGAGATATAGCAGATTACTATATCAAGTGGAGATTGGGTAATGGTAAAATAGACCTAATCAAGGATAATGGGATGGTGAATGGATCAATATATTCAATCTGGAAATCTCAAAGTGTAGGGTCAGTCGATGAGTTTTGGACCTCAAATAAGCAATGGAATAAAGAAAAGATGCTCAAGTTCTTCCTGTATCGATTGTAAATCAAATTCTTCTCGAACAGACCTGGGATTTCCTACAAGAAAAAAGTGTGTGGGCCCCTAATGATTCTGGAAAGTTCTCTTTCGCTTCAGCGTGGCCGTTCTATAGAAGGATGGACAGTAAAGTCATCAGCTCTTCTTTTATTTGGGATCCTCTTATTCCTCCAAAGTTCTCTGTCCTTAGTCGAAAATTTTTAAGAAATTTCATTCCTACAGATGGTTATAGACGTAAAATTTGATTCAGAGGATCATTTATGTGTTTTTGTTGCAAGGCTCATACTGAAGAAGAGTTAGATCACTTACTCTCTACCAGTGAAATAGCAAGAAAAGTTCGGTATTTCTTCAATTCTGCTATGGGGATTTCGTCCTCTGGTACTATCAGGCGAAGATTCATTTATTGGTGGTTAGGTTTTAAAAGGTCAAAGCAAGTAGAGATCATAATTATTCCCCATCTTATTTGCTAGCTGATATGGATCCATAGAAATCATGCTAAATTTGATAATGTTCCAATGGCTTTTGAATCCGTTATTAGATGTATTCAAGCAGATCTTTCCTTTTTAAAACCTCCGTTGAGACGAATTTAAAATTTGCCAAAGCTAGTGCAACGGTTGTTGCCTGCCAAAGGTACTCTCAAACTCAATATAGATGGAACCTCTCTTGGTAATCCAGGGGAAAGTGGAGGTGGGGTTATCTTGAGGAATCATTTGAGTGAAGTTATATGGATTTTTTATTCATACTTTGGGATTTTTTACAGTCTGGAAGCAGAAGCCAAATTCCTTCTTCAAGCTTTGAATTTGCATAAAGACTTAAAGGATTATGACTTAATTATTGAATCAGATTCAAAGATCTTAGTTGAAGCTATAAAGGGTTCAACTTCATGTCCTTGGAAAATCTAGTGGAAAGTGCAGAAAATTAGAAGCATTTTATCTCATCTCTCTGGATCTATTCACCACATTTTCAGAGAAGCTAATATGGCTGCAGGTTTCTTAGTGAAATTGGGAAGTGATGATATGAATCCAATGTTCTCCTATCAGATAGATGATCTATCTAAAGTTTTTTGTGGGGTTATTAAGATGGACAAATCTCAAATTCCTTATATTAAATCTTGAATATTTTTAGTTTATATTTCGATGTTTATCTTAGTTTTCTTATGGCTGTAAGCTACAGTGACGGATCTTCTCACTAGTATATAAATAAATTCCCTTCTTTCTTGAAAAAAAATAAATCGATACCGACAAGCTTTGATGCTTTTCAATCTTCGCCCGCTCTTTCACAGTGTAATGCAAGAGTCCACCCACGCAAGCTGTCATAATGCACGAGTCCACGCACGTCTCAGTATCTATCGATGAGGCTCAAGAACCCTCTACACGTTGGAACACGAAATCCCCTTCTTCTTCATCCCAACACCACAAATACGAAGTTCACCGCATGTAAACAACAATTACAAAATCCACCGCTTGAAATAGGTTCTCTTTGAATATAGAGAATGAAACCTTGGTGTCCAAACTAAATATCTCAAAATATATGAATATGGAAACCTGCAACGTACCTCTTTATCAAACTCATGACGAGAGGTATGTAGTAAGAATTTTGTTCACGTATATTGAATATATCAAATTCTTTGTCATATGTATCGTCACCACGAGGTATATCGAAGACAATTCAAATATACTCGGGTATATCAAATGGCTTTTTCACACGTGCCGGTGCATGATTGCCCTTATAGGCAAAAGATATATATTGAAAGTCAGGCCAAAGGGGGGAAGACTTACATTAATCTCCCATGCATAAACCTCATTTTGATGTATACCCTAGGACACTCATACATAAATTATTGGTTTCAACGCAAAACTCTGCCAAAATTTTAGATCGCCCCACTGCCTAAATTTTGCACTATTTTGCCCGTTTTTAAAACGAGACCATGTCCATGAGTCTGGAAATAAGTTAAACTGTGCCTTGCATCCCGTACCCCATTCTTTCTCAAACTCGAATCATGTACGACATTTAACTTTCACCTTAAACATAACATAATGCATGTGAAACATAATAATAACAACTACACTCGGAGAATTTTCTCTCATTTCTTTCTTTTTTTCAAAAATACTAAAAATATTATTTAAAAAAAATAAAAATACTTTTTCCCTTTCATGTGAGACTACATTCCTTGGCCTGGCTCCATATTGGCTGAGATCCTCTTTCAAACTACCTCGAATCACTACACCATCATCAACGACTTTAGCAAAAAATCAATGTTCCTACTGAAGATTTCTTATAGAGAACCCCAATCAAAACACCAATGCCGAGACAGATCTGATGGTCGTTCTTGCTTAGCTTACTGCCAAAAATAATAATCTGCAGGAAGATGTTCACGAAATATAAAGAAATAGGGATAAAATTCTAGAGGTGCCAGAGCCAAATATTTCCTTTACCGGTGTTGTGGAACCATTGATGTTTGAATCGATACGGGATCCAAAAGTGTACCGATAAGCTTCGTATCCTTCGCGTGTTACGCCCATCAATGGGCCACCTCCTACACATTTATCGATGCCTAATCTTGCTCAACCAGGGGGTAACTTTCCTAGGCTCGTCCCTATTGATCCGAAAGATGAATAATTAAATTGAGTAAATGAGGATCTCAAACTGTTATTTATAAAATTTGACCTAGTGAAGATCTTTAGGAACTACATGAATTATACCCACATGTCCCCTTAATCAAAATCTAGGTTGCCTGAGAAGTTCAAAATGCCGATCATTAAAAAGTTTAGAGGTAGTGGACCTCCTATTATACATATACACAATTATTATAGCTCCATGAGCCTAATTAGGGATATGAAAGAGATAATAGCTCAGATGTTCCAACAAATATTTAAAGAAAGTGCCCTTCACTGGTTCCTGTCACTGAAAGAATCCCAGATCCGAGGTCGAGAAGATGTCGCAAAGGATTTTATGGCTCAATATAAAATAATGAAGAGTTGGGAGTGATTCATCGAGATCTTAAATTGCTTAAGAAAAAACCTAGGGAATCTGTGAATAGTTTCATCACTAGGTGGAAAGAGAAAGCTTTCATTGTGACCAACCGTCTTTTAGACGAAGAGTAGGTCAGCATTGTAAATAAAAACTTTCTTCCAGATATTCAGACATCCATGGGTAATCAGTATTACCTTTATTTCAGATCCCTTGGGGAGTATGGGGTTAAGATTAAAGAAAATACCAATAGTTGGAAAGCCAAAGCTGAATCAAATAAGTCAGTTGGATAGTTTACTCCCCGAAAATACGATAAGCTTATTGCTGCTAATGTCGATAATATTTCCTCTCAACCTGCTACCTGATGTGCACCAGAAGCTAGTCCTGCAGTAACCCAAAAATAGTATAGTGAACTTAATGCTCCTCTCTCTAAAGTTCACTTAGATATTTTATCCCGTAACCTTATTAAACCCTTGGACCCCTGTCTGCTTCTTAAAGCACTTCCAAAATACTTCAAGCATGATGGACATAGTGACTTTGACTAGTCTTTTGGGCATACTACTGATCAATGCCATCATTTGGAAGATGTTGTCCAAAGCCTCATTGACAAAGGCACCACCACCCTTCCTACAAACTCGAAGCTAAAAACTGCCAAAATACTTTACCTATGCACCAAGTTGGCGTGAATGTCATCCTCACAGATGAAGATCCTAATTTTGATCCCCCTGTCAGAATTAAGCCCATCAATAAGCCTTCCTCATCCACCAGTAAAAAAAATCACTTATTGCTCAAAGTCTTTCCATCCTTCCTACTGGCATCCTGACAATGCTCGTGATTAAACTCTCTCTTTCTCTCTCTTATGGCAAGGGCTTGCATTGATATATAAACTAGCTCATAAACAAGGAGTATGGAACTATCCATCATTTTGGAACAAATCAGAAGTTTTAGAATGAAATTCCCATTTAAAATGTCTCTCAAGGAAAGAGATTACGAGAAGAATAGCATATACATGGAAGCTTGAAATTGGGTCCGTCAGTCCAATGATTAGTTTGGATCTCCAAGGGAATTCAGGTTGGATGACATCATTCGGATTCACACAAAAAAGTGCATGAAGATGAAGAAAGTATGTGAAGCTCCCGAATTATTCATAGCACTAAAGCTCAAGGGGTACTTAGTCCTTTTCCCAAAACACGTATCCACTGAGTGGGAAGATCAGTATGATGAAGCAGTTAAAGTTGTGGAATGTATCAATTTTTTCCAACACGATAACATTATCGCTACCGAATGGGGATATGACTTTGACCCCTCAGACAACTCAAACAGTGAATATAATGATGAAAATCCCAGTACAATCGTTATTTTATGTGGGGTGATCTCTTTTGAAGAACTATTGTTAGAAATGAATGAAGTTTCTCTTACTCTTAAAGTTAATGAAGGGATCAAATTTTTATTTTTCACAACATGTGTGAACTAGATGACCCAGTCAAGTTAGTATTATACAGACCCAATTCTTCCATCAACAAGTGATCTTGCAAACAAAGGAAAAGGAGTCGCTGAAGAAATTCCCATGCTTGAAATATCAATTGAGGGGAATAAAATCCTCGAGCATCTCAAGAAAACTCAAGCTTACATCACCCTGTGGGTATTCTTTATGTCTTCCCAGCTTTATTAAAATGCTCTTATCAAGCTTCTCACAAAAGCTACGGTTTCACCCTCTACCTCCCCTGAAGAAGTAATTCATATAGTGGGAACTCTGACTGCCACAAGACTCATATCCTTCCCCAATAAAGAAATACCTAAATTTGGTCTATATCACAATTATGCTCTCAATATCTCAGTAAAAGTCTTGGAGAAGATAGTCTCGTTGGTTCTCATTGATAATGGTTTTGTCTTGAATATTTGTCCGTTGAGAACTCTCACATGTCTAGGGTTACAAGTCAGTGATCTCACTCTTACATCTACCATTGTGCATGCTTATAGTAATAGTCAACGACAAGTCATGGGTTCGATATCTCTCATACTATGGGGATGTCTTGATATGCACTCAAATAGAATTCCAAGTCATTGGCATTCTTCCCACCATCAAAGCTAAAGATCTTCGTGGATGACCAATTCATTACCATTATTGGATATTATGATAAATTTGATGGCATCGGTACCACCAACCTAATTTTAGAGATCCAGCATGGTGCAAATGATATGTTTCTCTCGGGCTTCAAGATTGATGCACTCCCTCTTTTGGCAAGTAAAGACTTCAAAGACAAAGTGGGTCCTGAACACAGCCCACATAGAAGTGTCAACGTAATTCATATGTTTAAGAACATAAACTTCATGCCCGAAATAGGGTTGGGTCTTAAACAACAAGGAATACCTGAGTCGATTGTTCTAAAGGAAGCCTACCTTCCATGTGGCGTGGGGTATAAACCTATCCAACTGAGATCATGGCTCTTCGTAAACCTTACCAAAAAAATAGTGTTGAAAAGGAAATAAGTAATCTGAGGTGATTCTCTAAACAGGCATTTTATAAAAAAGGGTAAAGACTTCCCCTATTAGGGCTTTCTTGAACCACATTACAATATTGTTAAGAAGAAATTAAAGCCAAGATTTGAGATATTCTTCTACGATAAATTTACTTGGAATGAAGGCCCAAAGCATGAGGTAAGACCTCTGACCATTTAATCTATTGACTCGAGCTCCTCAGACATAAAAAGCACCGATAACGACGAATTATTTTGCTATAATTCACTGGGAATGGACCTTTGCATAATCTATGTTGAGTCTAAACCGTCTGAATTGTACAACCCATCCTTGAACATAACTCCTGATGATAAGTCTCTCCTTAACTAGATAAACGTTCCAGTTAACTTGACTCCACATATCCTGAACTTTTAGAGAATGGATTTGTTTCTTTTTTTCTATTACTGATGCAAGTGTAAACGAGGCCTCCTTCGATGATGTCCTCAATGTTGTATTTCCTGAAAATGTTGTTAATGAAAAAAATTAAGATTTTGAGTACCTTGTTGTGCCTTATATTAATTGCACTTATTCTAATAAAACATTTGATGAATATTATCTAATTAATGAATAATTCTTAACTGGTATCAATAAGAAAAAATCAAACAGAATAACCGCGTTCAAACTAATGATGACCATACAATTGTTATTAATCTTGATTTTCGTATCATTCCATGCGAGATTAGTAAAGGTTCAACCCTTAACGAGCATGAGCGGTTACAGCTTGAAGAGCATCTTGAAAGAATTTGTAAACGTATCCGTGTGGTCTCACGATGATATGCCTGGCATCGACCCAAAAATCGTGCAATATGAGATCCCAACTTATCCTGAATGTAAGCCTATCAAGCAAAAGCTAAGATAACTACGACACGAATGGTCCCTCAAAGTTAAAGATGAAGTTATCAAGCTGTTGAATTTAAGGTTCTTCCGTGGAGTCGAGTGTCCAACATTTTTCTTGTGCCAAAATCAGGAGGAAAAGTTCACATATGCATCGATTATTGGAATCTGAACAAAGCTTATCCAAAAGATGATTACCATTTGCCCAACATCGACACGATCATCGACAACACTGCTAATAATGCTCTCAAGTCATTTGTCGACGGCCTTACGGGGTATAATCAGATCAAGATACATCTCGACCAGCAAACAAAGACTACTTTCACCACCCCATGGGGAACCTTTTGCTACGTTATCATTCCTTTTAATCTTTAATATGTCGGGGATACATGTTAAAGAGCATCCATAATCATTCTTGGTGATCTTATCCAAAGAGGTCAAAATCTATGTTAACGATATGATCAAGTACAAGAATCAGGAAGGTCGCGCTCCTGGATTGAGAAAATTCTTTAAATGACTGCGGTAATACCAAATGCGCCTCAACCTAAAAATGCATTCTTGGTGTCACAAAGGGAAACCTCCTTCGAAGCAAACCTTCTAAACTCAAAGATATCCTCAAAATGCCACCGCCTCGGACTGAGAAAGAAGTTCATAGTTTCTTGGGCAAGCTCTAATACATTAATATATTCATTAGTCATCTCACTTTCATCTTTAAACCCATCTTCAAATTCCTTTGAAAGGATATAACTAGAGTCTAGAATAAGGCGTATAAAGAAGCCTTAAATAAAATCAAACAATACCTCACCCAAACCTCTCGTGTTCATGCCATTGTGGCCTGGTCTACCCCTTATCTTATACTTAGTTGTCACAAACACTACAACTCGGGATATTCTAAACAAATATATCCAAGAATTGCATAAGAAGAGACCCATTTAATAAGCAAATCGAAAATTAACAAGGTATTAAGTAAACTATACTGTGTTAGAGAAGGCATGTGTCGACCTGGTTTGGGTCACTTAGAAACTTCGTCACTACATGCTCATATTCCCCACCAAGTTAGTGTTTCGAATAGACCTTGTAAAGTACCTACTAGAAAAGCCTGCTTTGTCAAGCCGCATGGCAAGTTGGCTACTATTTATAGTCAAGTTTGACATCACACATGTCATATAAAAATCCATCAAAGGAAGAGTCATCTATGATTATCTATATAATAATCCCATGGGAGAATCCGATCTATGAATTTTAGAATTACATAACGAAGATATTCTTTGTACTTCTCACGAAGAACACTAATGGTACATGTTCCTTGATGAATCTGTAAACAAAAAGGGATATGGCTTTAGGATACTCCTAATCGCATCCGACGACTCTCACACTCGAATCGCTATTAATATATACTTCATTTTCACTAATAACATAACAGAATACATGGCATGCATTATGGGCCTCAGGATTTCCCTCGAGAAAAGAATCCGGTACCTCGATGTTTATGGAGATTTGACCCTCATCATAGTACATGTCCTGATTAAGTGGAAAGTCAAAGATGAGAAGATCCTACCTTTTCAGGCTCACCTAGAAGATTTTGCTTCCCAGTTTAAAGATGTCACATTCCATTACCTCTATTATTTAAGGAACGACTTCGCTGATGCAAATAACAACCTTGGCCTCTATGGTCGACATAACCACGAGAATAGCAATGTCCCCTTTTAAGTTCAGAAGCAGTCTATGCTGACTCACTGTTACCACATCGAGATCGCTACCGAAGAATATCCAAAAAAAGTTGGGTTATGGTATTACGATATCTGGTGCCTCCTCGAGCATGGTCTATATCCTCAAGTGGCTGATAAAATAGATCGTATGACCCTTGGCAAACTTGCAACTCAATACATCGTCTGTAACAAAGCAGTGTTTAAAAGAAAATTCGATGGAGCCCATTTGCAATGCATAGCAGGGGATGACATTAAATAAGTGATGCAACAAAATCATAGTGATGAATGTGGGACTCATATGAACGGTCATATAATTGCCAAGAATATTTTCAAACGTGGATATTATTGGACCACCATAGTCCAATATTGCGCTGCTTATGTCAAGAGATGCCATCAAATGCCAGCAATTTTCCAATGACCTGTATAACACGCCCTCTCCTTGGCTATTGTCGATTTGGGGTATTGATATTATTGGGAAAGTCACTCCCAAAGCATCAAATGGGCACAAATTAAACCTTGGCATCAAATGGGCACAAATTAAACCTTGCTACCATTAACTATTTTACCGAATAGGTTGAAATATAATCATATGTGGAACTAAATGTGAAGAACACATCTAAGTTCATTAGGAAGAATATCATTTGTCTCAATGGGATCCCTCATGAGTTGGTGTCAAATAGTGGCCTCGATTTCAATGCTAAAGTCATATAAGTAGTCAAGGAATATGGAATTCAAAGACACAAGTCTTATCCCTACCGATCGTAAATTAATGGGGTTGTTGAAGCTATTAATAAAAGCCTAAAATCATAATTAGCAAGATGACCAAGAGTTGTAAATATTGGATTGATCAGATCCCTTATGCTCTCTGGGGCTACCACACGTCCGTTAAAATGCGCATTGGGGCTACCCCAACTACTTGGTATACCGCATGGAAGCAGTCATGCCTATTAAACTTAAGATACCTTCCATGCTGCGGGTCATGATCAAAAGTCAAGTCAGAGAAATCGATTGGCAACAAAGCCGTTATGATGAGGTCGCACACTTAAATTAAAAGAGATTGAAGGCTTTATACCATATACAAGGGTATCACCGTCGCATTGCACGATCATTTAATAAAAAGGTCAAAGATCGTGGTGTATGAGAAGGTGACCTCACTCTCAAGGAAATTATAAAATCCATCTGAGACCAAGGAGGGAAATTTAAGGTCAATTAAAGTGGGTCGTATCTTGTGAAGATATTTTTTCTAAGTGGCATCGTTAAACCTGCCAATAGGCCGTATCAACTTATGTTTATACCGGTTTCTATCATGTTCGGGTCTTATTGGGTTCGTGTCTAAGCGGATGACTTTTTTATCATGTGCAAAAACCATATTCGGGTCTTATATATATACACATTCTCATGCGCTCGATGCAACAATACGCCTTAAATAATTTGGACTACATCACCACGCTCACTTCCACAGCCTCAACCATCGTAAGCCACAACTTCCATGTCTCCTCATCATAAACCTTCATAACCAAATCCTTTCACAATCACCTCAGGTAATCCCCTGCCACTACCACCATTTCCCCTAATAAGTGGGTCGGACGGGTAGATGGCCTGCGATGTTACCATAGCACTCCCAAAGTCAATCTCAATGATTGAATCAAGTCCTCCACAAGATAAAAATTAGTTATGCGAGGAGGAATGATTTTCTCCCAACCCACTTAGTGAAAAAGTCAGGAGGGAACATAAAAAGAGGTCTGGCAAAGACCCACGAACCGAGCATAGCGAATGTCACCCAATTATAGAACAAGCACCAATTCTCCCCACCAGGTTATAAACCAACAAAGACAACTATCCCCATTCTTTTTAAATCCAATCGATCCAGTTATTCATAGATGGACCAAAATCTGTACAGGATCGAAGGAATAAGTGAGGAATACTAGTTAGAGGACATTCGAGGGGCATAACCAAACGATGCCTCTCCGATAACAACAAGTACAATATCATAGGGTTACCTCACATAAAGGTAGAACGGTTCTCCCTCTAATCATAAAGCCAGTCAATGTTTCTACCAGTATCGTAGCCGTAGGGTTACAATGGTAGTTCATCCATAGTATTATGGTGGATACTCGGGTATCTAGACTTAGACTGCCTGTCACTATGAGTAATTTAACAGTCAATCCCAAGGCCACCATGCTAGAAAAGTCGTAAACCCTAAAGTCCCTTTAATGAACAAAGTCTAGTGCTACAGGAAAATCAATAGATCCCTACACATCAGTAGTCGAGCAGTAGATTGGGAGATATACATCAATTCAACCAGTAACACCCAAAGAGAATGAGAAAGTTGGTCATAGTGTAATAAACTCAAGGGACAACACCCGACGTGGCAGATAACTATTCATAAGTTGGCCACGCCTTGTACAAACCAAAATAAAGCACATGGTCCTTCGGGTACCAAAATTACAGAGTCACCTCCAGTCGGCTCTAATTGATTGAGTGATTATGCCATAAATAGGAGTGACGCAAGTTGAGAGCCTCGTAATTAGCATTATACAAGCACATAGCTTCCAAGCCATTGAGATAGGTAATAAATGTCTCTCATATGGGAACAACTAGTTGGGAGAATAAGAACTCTATAAAAGAAAGAAGAAAATAATTACGGTGTGATTCAAACCCTCACTCCAAGACCCTTTTTGATATTTGAAATCTCCTACGAAATGACGAAGTTGATGAATCATTAGCTACAGTGAAGTATCCAGAGTACCAATAGTGCAACAAGAGTATAATAAAAACTAAAAGGCAAATGTATATGTTTAGGTGTGCCGATAGGTATGCGAGGGGGTATGTCGGTCGGCACAACCCCCTATTTTGGAAGATTCCCCTTTCTTTGTTAGTTTTTCCCATTTTTAAAATAATCCCCTCTCAAAATCAAATTTTTATTAAAGAGTTTACTGAGGAGTACTTTCTTTAAAAACATTTAATAAAGCACACATTTAAAATTTTATAACTATATTTTACTTCTCAAATAAAATCTCCAGTGAAAAATTAAAGTGCATGTTGAATAAGTCATTAACTCAAGATAATTAAAAATGAAAATTTATCGTTTTAGATATTTTCCTTCTTTCTTCTACATTTTTAAAGTACGACAAAAAAGAAAAGAAACAAAAAAGGTCAAAGTTTATGGGGCTCAAATCGAACTTTTTGAAAATTCGAATCTATTTACTCCCTCATGCGGTGTCTCCCATAAAGGAGAGAATAATATCCTCCTCTCAAACCTGGAGATCGTTTATCAGTAGTCATCAATGGTGTAATGCAAGACCGAGTATTCGTCCATATGCACTCAGCCATAGAGGCCATCCAATCCTGAAAGTCCCACAACCAAGTTGTCGATACAGTCACATCCTGTAGAAAAGAAGAATAAACCAGAGAGATAAACTCAAAGACAAATTCATAGATCAAAAACTCAGGGAATTAAAGTGCATAAATCGAGAAAGGACGTAAATCATACCTCTAGCTGAATATCTACCTCTGGGAAGGGAGGGAAACTGTCTAGCGTTGCATGTGGACGATGAGGCACTTATAAGAAGCAACCCCCTCCATGATGTATATAGTACGAAGGCGTAGGATAATATCGAAGTGGAGGAACCTCTAGAGCCCTTCACCACTCCCAAAAGCCTGAGATGAGGAACCTGACATGCTTCTACCACCACTAGACTCTATAGACAAAGGAGGCATATCGTACATGTAAATCGACGACAACATGAAATAACTGGTCACGAAATCCATATAGTCATATGGTGCCACTGTCTCAGTTTGGAGCGTGTAATGCTCCCCCTCCATCACCGCTTCTTGTTTAGCCTCCGACATCTTCCCCACACTTCTAATGTGAAAGGGATGTACCGTATGTGGCACTGCAATCTTATTCTCCAATACCTACCTAACCAACCTATCGCCCAAATACCAGGTGTACACAAAATCATATATCAGCAACTACCATGTTTGGGAATGTATTCCCATACCCCCATCTCTCCCGTGTCCTACGCCAAGGGGAGAACTTCACATGTTCCAAATAAAGTCAATAATCAATACCTAATAAAAAAACAAAAATACAAAAAAGAACAAAATTCAAAAATGGAATAAAGTTTAACCAAGGCACTCGTGAGAGTTAAAGACGAGTCTCACATCATTAAGGGCCAAAGGCTCCTTCGATATCATTTTGGCATTCCTCCATCGCGTCACCCTTTTCCACGAATCACCTCACTCTCTAGCAAAGGCATCACCCCCATGGAGTGCCCAATCACCTCGTAAAACCAAACCCGAAAGAACAATAATTTTTTTTCAATAAAAATATCCACGAAGAAAGAACATATTAGAATAAAAAGAAGAACAAAAAAGAAGATCACTAATAAAAAGGCGTAGTAATAAAATCACCTCCAATAGGTACGTGTCCCCCGTGAAGGTTGACCGATAATGCAGATTGAAAAAATGTAGAGAGATGTATAGATAAGCCAACTTCAGGCTCTCCCAGTTATATTTGTTGACCTTAAAGATGACTCGAAAAAATGGCAGAACCCACAAGTGGATGTCGTCTCCACTCTTCATCACCAGAACACCCCCAACAGAAGTAAGATAAACATACGAGTTGCCTATTGCAACTATCGGCCATCCATGATGTCAATCGTCCTATTCGTTAACTTATCCTTCAGCAATGACACATTTACCAACTCTCCAGAAACCCACTCGTCTAATGGGGCCCAGCGCTTCATGGATCAAATCATCAGTTAGGTGAAGCGATCGATCCATGATGATTTTCTCTCCCCCCCCCCCCCCCCCCATAGTCTTTCCCCTGGATCTAGTGAACCCCTATCGGCATGTCCATCATTTCACCCACACCCAGATGGAATGTGTGGGTGGAGTCATTCCACCACTCACCTATGGCACATAACACCGCAATCAACTGCGATGTGTCATCCAACGACCTCTCCAGAAATCCAAAGCCGACATGTACAACATCAACCCACCTCTTCGAGAAGCTTGTCCCATACTGCCTTCATCTCCATAGTGCCCCGAGAGAAAATAATTTTCAGAGAAATGTCCGTCAGCAAAATTTAAATCAATAACATGAATCCCCAATGGAAGAATAAATTAAAATTTGAAAAAAAAGATAAGAATAAAAATAAGTATTAAATAAATCCAAAAAATACTTAGCCTTCGGGATTTCTCACCCGAGTAGAAAAATGGAGTGCTCTCGTAATAAAATCCTTTCATCATCCACTACCTTGGAATCTTGGTACACATTCTCTACCCCGCTAGCTCAGCCGCAAGGTGGGTGATAACTAACCTTTTTGTGTATATGTCATTGTCGCAAAGACTCGTCAATCAAAATTATTTTTTACCTACAAAATACACTAAAACATGTATAAGGCAAATGAGGAGTATCAATTCAAGTTTTTAATATGGCTAAGAGCAAATAAAGACTAGTGTGGTTTTAAAAATAATTTTTTCACGGGATATTTATTTTAACAAGTGATGTGTTAGTATTTAAACTACACTAATAAATAAATAAAATGATAAAGTGAGCTAAATATTATGATTAAACAATTATGAGATAATTCAAGGGATTAAACTGCACCAATTGACCTATTTATTTTTATTAATTAGTTTATTTATTTGAAATACTCCAAGACATATATAAATCCACAAATCAACTCTCGTTGTATATGTGAAGTTAAACTTAATTTTTTTAAAAGATAAATATTAAAATTTCAAAAACTCTATTAAAAAGTCGAATTTACTAAAGGTATTTCAAACCATTAAAAATTAAGATTTAGAGTTGAGAAATTCAAACTACAATATTATTTAAAATTTTCCTATCTTTAGTATAATTATTAAATAAATATTATAATCTGAATTTATAATTTTCTCTCGAAAATAATTCACCCTCTCTCGAGTCGTAAATATAAATTGTGAAATTTGAATATTAATATTCAAAAGGGGCATCATAAATAAATAAGCTGAAAATAAAAATAATTATGTTAAGGGTTTCATCTCACCCCTTCAATGGGGTATTGAGCATCTCAATTGGGTATTATTACGTATGAAATGTAATAATAACATCATAAAATGCATAAAAAATAATAAATAGAAAAGAGAACAAAATAATAACCAAGCCTCCTTAAATTTTTATTGCACTCCCAACCTTGGACATGAATAACAACCGACAAAGCTGAGTTAATGAATAACTCTCAAAATGTGTATCTCTCACAAAATTGTGTCTGCCCACACTCGACTGACTAAAAAATGTACAAGAACTAGCAAAAAAAATTACACTGCACTACTCATAAAAATGACACTACAAAACTAAACTATTTTTTTATTTGCCCGAACTCTTCCCATGTAGTCTCCAATATGTATATATATGTTAAGTCAAGAAAACATGGGCAGATGGGTTAGAGTATGGGCTCCCACCTCTCTACACATACGCATATATATAATATACTATATATATATGCATATGTATGTTTTAAATAGCCTAGGTGTGGGGCAACGCTAATAGTATGAGAGAATGAAGAGAAAATATGAGGAGTAGGAAGTTATAGGTTAGTTTGGGTGGAGGGTAATAGGGGTAGGTACTGGGTTGACTTAGGTAGTGGGTTAGAGATAGAAGATGGTTGATGTATCTCGGGTAACAAGTGGTTTTTTGGGTTTAGGTAGCTCTGAGTTAAGGCAGATGGTGGTAGGTTTATAACCAGAGCTGGTAGGTCGGTAGGTATGGTCTGGTTAGGATACCTGATAGGTTAGTGGGTTTGGGTAGTTGTCTGTGCCGGATCACATAAAATCTGACTTTGGCTATTTTGACCATATTTTTGTCACAATTGACTTGAATTATGCATTTTGAAAATGCAACTGCGTATTGACCTGTGAGATAAATAAATATACACAAAGGGTCAATACCAACGAGAAGTAACAATTAAAATCAATTTATCTGAGAGATAAAAAAAACACTTTGGGGTAAGGGTGGACATAGGCCCGAGGCCCTCAAAGCCCCCCCACCCCAACTCGCCCAAAAAAATATGGTTTTTGTAAGTTAAATAGGCCCGAGAACCGGGCTTGGCAAAATTTTATACGCTCGATTTTTTTTATTAGGCCCGCTTGAGCCCAACTCGGTTCGAGTCCCGAAAATTATGTAATATATATATATATATATATATATATATATATATATATATATATATATATATATATATGTGTGTGTGTGTGTGTGTGTGTGTGTGTGTAAAGGCTCACCTACATCATGATGTATACATCACACCATACATTAGACCAATTTCTAGGTCCTAAGAAAACTTTTCTCCAATTTTTTTATTTTCTCTCGAAATTAACCTTCTAATCAACCCATATTCAAAAAATTAGGTCAAAATACATTTTCTAGCTATTTTAAAAAAATCCACAAAGAACTGTTGGCGCAGACCCTTATAAATAAGGTATTTTGAGCAGTTTTTGTGAATTTTTTAAAAGTGGCTACAAAATGTATTTTGACCTACTTTTGTGAACATGGGTTTATTGAAAGGTTAATTCCAAGTGAAAAATAAAAAAATTGGAAAAAAAAAGTTTTTTAGGCCTTACAACTAGGTGTGATGTATGGGTGATGTATAGAGCATGATGTAGGTGAACCTTCTCCAATAAATATATATATATATATATATATATACAGAGAGAGAGAGATAAAGGATTAAGTGAGGTCCCCGTGTTTCAGGTCCCTGAATGAGGTCCATTTTTTTAAAATAGCAAAAAAAATATTTTAGAGTTGATTTTTTTTCTATGGTTTTTAAATATTTCATTAGGACCATAAAAAAAATCAGCTCAACACAATTTTTTTTACTATTTTAAAAAAAATAATCAAATTTTGTCAGTTTTTAAGAGCTTAAAAACTCACAGAGTTTGACCGATTTTTTTTAAAATAGCAAAAAAAATTATTTTGAGCTGATTATTTTTTTATGGTCCTACTGAAATGTTTAAAAACCATTAGAAAAAATCAACCAAAAAATATTTTTTTTACTATTTAAAAAAAATGGACCTCATTCAGGGTTCTCAAACTGGTACCTCACTTGATAATTTCCCAATATATATATATATTAGTAGTTCAGTTTCTACTCCTTTAAGGTTAAAAGTTATAAGAAGAATATAAATGGGGAACATTTGGTTGATGATTTATTTACTCTTAGTTTTGAGAGTATATTCTACAATGAACTTTCTAAACAATAAAATACGTAATAACTTTGCTAAAAAATAAAATTTATTTTTAAAAAAAGTTTGTGTTCGGACCAGGGCAATGGGCCTGGGCAAAAAGCTTCATATGAAGGCCTAGAGCAATTCAGTTTTTTATAGGCCCGATGCGAGCCCGCTCTATGGCTAACCCTAATTTTGGGTGCTTATCACACCACCCCGAAACAGAAATTTTCTAGTCCTTGAGCAAAAATAGAGAGAAACCATGATAAGTAACCAAAAGTGTACCACTTTCGTAGGCATTTGCGATTGGACTTAGCATGTGCAACAAGACGTTAAACCTATAGGTTGACCTAGAGGACGAGTGCTGTCTCATGAGGGTTTGCAGTGAATATACCCACAAAATAAAAAATTAATTATTTTAAGATAATTTATTAAAAGGGTGGTTAATCTTTTCTTAGACATAGAAAAATCATACAATCCATCATGCCTGATACAAAAAGCACGAATGTAGAACTATAAAGTATATGAAAAGTTAAACTCACTTAATACATAAGGCAAATCCTTCCTAGTACTAAAAATGCATAGTGTGAATCACTCAAAATAGTTTCAAGTATCATAAGAGTAATTCTTAGATTGTCTTGTCAAATCAACGCTTTAACTTCAAATCTCTGTATATATGTCTCTCAAAAATAAAATCTTCAAGATTTGGGTAAATGTATCTCTCTTGTGTGTGAGGAAGGGGTAAATATAAACGAGGTCAAGACGTCTCACACACATACATGAAAAAATGAATACTAGAATTAATTTGATCTCTTGAAAGAAATGCAAACCACTATATTGAGAATGTCAAGTTATTCACCACGTAGACTTTTCATTCGCCCGAACCCCTTGCGTGTGGATAAACAGGGGATAATGTAATGAATTAGGGGAAAGTGAGAAGGGAAAAATGGATGATATTTTACAAGTTTCGAGAAGAGCGAATAAAACTTAAGCTACTAATGTCTTCATTTCACAAAATTTGATTGCATGATTTTCCTTTTCTCTTATATTTTTTTCATCATTTTCTCTTTATTTATGATTTTTTTCTATTTATTTGCAAAAAAAATTATGCGATACGATTGTCTTTAGAGCATGAATGCAGACATTTTATGTATATTATTTCAAACCACTTTAATCCTAAAAAATGAGGATCATAATAAACATGATATGTGGATGACGTGGGGAAATATATATATATGGGTAGGGGTGATAATGTGGAAAATGATACATTTATGGAGAATCGAGTGAAGGTTTAGTGCTTGAGATGAATTTTAAGACACGTGTTTCTTACAACTAGAAAGTGATGTCATTCTCAGTGATTGTGCCAAAAAATGAGACCATGCAACGACTTTAGTGCGATACTCAAAGAAAGTTGAGTCAACTTATGATTCGGAGATTGCGTAAAAACTCCCATAACAGTTAAAAGCTCAAATCTCATGGGTCTAAGTCTCCACTAGTGATCCTTAAGTTTTTTTTTAAAGAATTTTCACTCTTCAACTTCTGACTGTCGTAACATGATATGGGCGCAAATAGTGTTGATTCTAGGAATTCATGGTAAAATATGCCTTACGAAGTATTACTTAAGCTTTTAAGTCTAAAGATCGACTTCAAGTTTGATTTAGAATATTCTAGATTTAGACAGTGGATGATAGATAAATCATGTCAATAACGAGATAAAAATGCATAAAAAGTGAAAATACAGTTTGTTTCTGATTAAATTTTTCAAAAGAGGCACGATTTGACAAAATTCCCACCCCCAAACAAAAGAGAACATCGTCCTTGATGTTTAAAATCATATTTTGAACATTTAAAGCACAAGGTAGGAAAGAGTATATCGAAATTAACCGCTAATGAATTTTCACTGCATGGCGAATCAAATGATAAACCAAAAGAACAATGTCGGCTCAAAATTAGATACAATTCTATAAATAATATATAAAGCATATGTGAGTGAATAGAACACCCCCCCCCCCCCCCCCCCCACAAAAAAAAGGGTAAGACTCATACTCAGAGACATGGATACAATGCACTACCTCCCGGTAGCGCTAAGTTTAACGTCTTTATCCAGACGTAAAGTTACTCACCCCTAAAGATATTAACTATGATAACGTTGGGTGGCAGAAGGTGTGGGTGATGGAAATCACCCCCTAACAAGATTAAAAAGTCAGTCTTATTGAATAAAACCTACATAGTCAATGCACTATGTAGGGAGAAAGGTATAGGGAAGAAAGGCAAGGGTGGGTGGGGAGAAAGGTATAGGGAAGAAAGGCAAGGGTGATGGTGAAAAGGCACTGATTACACGCCTTATTAAGCGTAAAGGTAAGGGAAACAAGGTCCGTATAAACATGGTGATCTAATTGGATGGGGTGGCAAAAGATTTGACAATAGTGATGGAGTGAGCCTCATAGAAATCACGCGATCGTTTTATAAATGGATGATGAAAATAGTCGCATCGTGGCACGTCAATTAGCTAATGGGAATAAAAATTACCAAGACAAGTGAGTGGTGGGCACAGAAGAACGATCTATACATCACGTAAGTTGAGATCAGCACCACAAATACTCTCATGGATGGTGAGATGGATGAAAAAGTCACGATATTGCTCGTGGAGCTCGAGGGTGGTGTGTGAATTCAGGTAAGGACCAAAATACATAGATGGGAACGTGTGAGGTATAATATAAAGGTTCAAACTAGGTGGTGGGTTGGGAGGGACTATGGGTGGGTCGGATGGGACGATGGGTTGGGGAAGATAATCCAATTCAAGAGTAAGGGACACACACTCATCGTGATGGTCAACATGATCCTCAAGGGAACTTTTAATCGAGAGTGTGGTATCAAAGGATTGAGTTATCAATTTATTCACCCATTTGTCACCATCTGTTGTGGTAATGATATATGAATCAAAATCAATATAAGACTCGAAGTGAGGCAGGCATATTTTAAAAGGATCCATATCAAGAGAGTTATGGACCATATCCAAATTAATATCAATGAATTGGGTGGTACTCATAGCCGGAGCTAACCTATAAAGAAGAGGTGCCTTGGGGACACACATAGTGGGCTTAATAGGTGTAAACTCGGGCATTTTTTTGGATATTACGGGAGGTGAACCACAAGGGTGGGTTTATTTGGAATTTTAAGGGAGTCATCAGTCTCACAATCTATGGATATGCCAACACAATTGTCAACTTGGGGTCTGAACAACGGGTGGTCTCAACTTTGAGATTCTCGGGGTGATAGGGTTGGTCACGCTCAAAATCTATGTCACAAGATGACTCATCATCATTCCACGTCAGTGCAATAATGGGTTAACTAAAGAAAATTTTGACTCTCTCGCACACTCAAATTAATTTAAGCATTGTTCAAGCCGTTGAAGGGATTGCTTATGATATTGAGTATCTTGATCTTATTCAAGGATTAACTTTTGCAAAAGGCTTTCAAGAGCGTATATGGATAGTGGTGGCGAAGTGTCGGAGGTTGGCGACGGTGGTTGATGTGGACACAACTCTCTATTGACATTAGGAAGAGGATAAAACTCATATAGAGTATGGGGAATGGGGTCAAGTTCATCATACACGAGAGGAGGGTCTCTGTGAGAGATAAAAAGTTCATAATCACGGGCAGCGTAGTAAGGGGGATATCGGGATAGGGTGCACTTGATTGCCTTGATTACTGTCGAAAATAATGAGGATCCACAACATGGGGTTGGGATTCATATTGTGCGGGAGGATGATCAAGCCTCCACGAATAGTCTGGTTGCTCACACCACTCGATATTGGATATGTCAAGACAATAGGCCGAAGTCGGTTATGAAACAACGTCATAAGGATAGATTTTGTCCATGGTTAGTTCGGATGGATAAAGAAGTTATCGGCATTCACGGGACAAATGATCGGCCTGAAAGCAATAGGTGCACGACGAAGATGGGAAATTGACAAAGTAGTCCCTTAAATAACGTTCTTCGACCATGACGGGATAGATGGTGGGAGAAAAATAATTCTCAATGAATATTTTTTATTTCTTTAAAATTTTAAAAAGAAATAATATCTTTTTGTTTTTTTAATATAAAAAAGAAAAAAATTGGATTATTGAAAAAGAAACAAAATCTTTTTGGTTTTTTAATATTTTGAAAAAGAAGAAAGTATTTTTGGGATTTTGGAATATTTTGAAAAAGAATAAAAATATTTTTGGGATTTTTCTCAATATAAGAAAATAGAAAGAAAAACATTTTTTTAATTTAAAAAAAACGGTAAAAATGAACTCTTTTTTAAACACAAAAGGACGGTGCACACAAAACCGAATACCACAAGATTTGAATTAGACATGTACAACCAAAGGACAAATCCTAACTAGCACATAGCCAATTTTTATCTTCAACTAGGTGTATGTGATTTTAGTGGTTAATATACACCTAAAGTGTATATTTTTTGTCTTTGACATTCATTCATATTTAATAATGAATAAGAAGAATGAATGACTTGTAGCGTTATAAAATATTGTAAATTTCTATAAAGAATATATCGCAGTTAAAAATAATGACAACAATATACGCAAACTGAAAATTTCCATGTATTTAAATGTCACATTAATTTTATTTTAACGTAGAAACCATATTGAATCTATTCAAACATAATTGAAGCATATGCTAAGATCAAAGCAATTGATTTTCTTTCTTTTGATGTTAATAATTTTGTTGCAACCTTATAGAGTATAAGATGTCCAATAGAGTGACAAAAATATTAACAATCTTGCTATATTAAAAAAATAGGTCCAAGAAAATTAAAAATATATCAAAGAGGCCAGTAAAATAAAATAATTATATTATTGGAATAATAAATTATCATATAAGGAAATTTTTTATTATAGAATAATAATTCTTGCAACTTAAAAATGAAGACAACATCATATATGTGAATATAGATTTAAGGGAAAAAAATAATAAAAAAGATGGGTAGAATAAAAGTTCATGGAATAAACATTCAACCGAGAAAAAACCTTACTTTAATAAAATTATACTTTTTTTTAATAAACTTATACTCAACTCAAGAAACCTAGTAGAATTAGATACAAAAGGAAGTAGAACAAATACACATATAAGTTTATTGAGAGAGCGAGCCTTTACATGAGTTAATCAGTAGCATAACATCATATAAAGAATATTACCTTCCATTGCAGGATATCTACTGTAACTTCCTTGTAGAAAATCAAAATAATGCTCACCACTGACTTGTCATCATATTAAGCAGATCAAAGTTCTCAAAAAAATAAAAACAATCCAATGAAAAAGATGATTGCTCAAGGCAAATAATATAAAGAAAATTACATTTCTATGCATGGCTATCTATTGTAACCTCCTATAGAAATTAAAAATGGTCACCACTTACTTATCATCAACATTCTTTTAGAAAAAAAAAGTCAATAATATTATAGAGGGTCCATACCAGCACTGAGGTGCGGGTGATGCCTTGATAATAGAAATCGTCAAAACATAGGGCATCCTTAAAAAGAGAAAATTATAGAAATCGTCAAAACCTAGGGCATAAAACATAAAATAATCATCAATATTGTATCTATATATATATCAATAACAGTGATAAAAAATATCCTCAAATAAACTTATAACCTTAACAATTTAGTGGCAGGTAGAGGTTGTTGCTTTATCTCTCTCTTCTTCAAAATTTCTTCCCTGTTTTTCATGAACATCTTCTTGCTCCGCTCTAAAAATTGGTTGTAAATTTCCATGTTAATCACTAATTTGGTGGCCAACTGACCATATACCGACCATTATTTTGATTTCATACCTTAAGCCGATGCAGAAAACACAAATCAATTAGACCCCGACTACAAAGTTTTCAACTCAAACAGAGAGGGAATGTAACCAAAAAAATGTAAAATCAAAGGTTGGGTAGATATCCGAGTGGGAAAATGATCGAGTTCGAAAGGTAGCATGTGTAAAGACGCTAATCGTTGTTTTCGTTTCGCCTACTCAATACAAACAAACCTAAATTACGACTACACTTGCGAGGCAAGCACAACGGTAAGTCGGGTATCGAAAATCAACAGGGACGAGATGCTAGAATTTATAAGATCTAATACTCCGAAATAAAAGTGCAAAAGGTGAATTACAAACTAAAAAGGAAAAGATGCACAAAAGGGAAATATTAATCTAGGCGAGGGTATTTAAACTAGATTAACAAAGCAGTAAAACTATAGGTTGCGTCGAATATCCCTCGCCCGGGTTAATTTGTATAAAATGGTTACATGGGTCGACGAGTTATTACGAATTCTTCTCGTTTCGACAGTTAATTAAATCAAGGGTTGTCACGCTCCTAAATCCTCATAAAAGCCTAATAAGATTTTAGCGTCAACAAATATTCCAGAAATTACGCGCGAAAGGTCGTAAGCATGGGGCATACATGATATGCCCCGTCAAATCTTCTGGGCGTAATAACTAGGACAACGCACCCGAAATAGACCCGTAAACACTATCATCAAATCCAAGCAACGCGTTAACCCGAGTGAGTTCCATGCAAACACAACCTAATTTAAATTACCTAGAAAGCATCTTAAAAATGCGATAAATGGAAAGCGGTAAATAAACGTAGTATACTAGAAAGCAAGTAATCAAAGCATGTAAATAAAGAATATAAACCTAAATTAGAAAGCTTGTAAGTTAACTAGAAAGCAAGAAATGAAGAAATACAAACTATATTAATGGAGAGGATGATGAATAGTGCAACATTCAACCCAAATGGGGTGTTAATCCAAGAACAGTTGAAGAAGAACTCTCCAAATCACCCAAACCCTAAGCTATTCTAACCTAAAACGAATTATATCTATTATTACATCAAAAATGGGTATTTATAGTAAGTTGGAATAAGTAGAGAAAAGAAAAGAAGAAAGAAATTAAAAGGCAAAATATCTCCTGGAAACAGGGGATCGATCGATCGACCAAAATCATCGATCGCTCGATCAAAAATAAAAAAGTCCACTGTCGAGAAGGATCGATCGATCTATCAAAATCGTCGATCGATCGATCAAGCGGGTAACAGCACACTGCATTGTTGTCTTGGCTTGATTAGTTTTCCCGTCCGCTGAAATCGCCGTAACTTCTTCGTTATGGATCGAAATCGAGCACCGTTCGCGGCCACGCGAAGCTTGCGAGGAGGGCTACAACTTTTGTGGGATGTCGGGTCAGTGCCCAAGCTGTGAAAAGACTAAAATGCCCTTGAACAAATGATCACGTACGAAAATCGAGCGGAATGCGTCTGAACTTCACACTTAGCATCTAAATACCTATAAAAGCTCAATTAACCCCTGCAAAATATGTTAACGTAGAAATCCGAGTTTTTCTGGTTAACGAGCATAAATATAGGGACTAAGATACCCGAGAGGGATACAATGCGCAGGTTGAGAGGATAAAATACGCAATATTTGTGTATCATCAGAAAACTAAAAAATTAAAACCTCTTAAACATAGAAAAGCCAATACTACGCTTCCATTTTATAAACCCAACTATGAGCTAAGAAATCTGATTATGAGAGATAGGAGGATATCATGTGGTCAAAGATAGAAGGTAGAAAGCACCTGCAAATTAAAACTAATTAGAGGAAACTTGAATGCAAAATATATACGTTAACACAAAGATAAAAAAATAAAGATCTATGGCGAAGGAGATAAAATCAAGAGAAATAACAAATTGTTCCTGCAAAATGATATAAGTTAGAAGAAAAAAAATTGAATGAAAAATAAATGTTTTGAATACAATGAAAACTTCGTTGTAAAGCCATAAAAAACTAGAAAATGAGGTTAACATATCCTGGGTGTTGGGCAAGAGAAGGGATGAGAATAGACGTGTGTGAGAGTAAGGAGATGAAGAGGCAAATAGTGGGGCTAGGAGATGTAAAAACAAGGATTTTAAAATAAATGATACGTGGAGAATCTTAACAACCAATGCAATTGAGTCTTTCTTAAGCATTTTATGAAAAGAGAGATGGATAGGCTATCCAAAGAGAGAGAGAGAGGCTCTTGAATATCTCCAGAGAGAGAGTCTTAAAAAAATTAATGGTGCCACGTGGACACCTTAGATAAGAAGAAGTCAGAAATATCATGTATAGCATTTTATAGTATATAAAGATTAAGTGATGGGATAGTCAAATTTTAATTAGTCCACTGATGAAAAAAGCACAGAGTGTTATATGTCGCCTTTGAAAAATGTGATCCTATTTGGCTTGCTAGTTGGTTGATTTTCATTATGTGAGGGCATGGGCTAACAAGCAAGTGGAATTAAGTGACTAAGTGGGTGATGAAATTTGAACTCATTTCAATGACCAGGTCTAGGTATTAAGTCCAATTAATTCATCAAATCATTCAGAGTAAGATTATGCATAAAATAAAGTCACATAGGCGCAAATAGTTAAACAATAAATGGACTCGCTAACTGGAGATGCACGAGGGATAAAGAAATATACGTCCGTCCACTTTTACATGCATGGGGTAAAGACCGAGTTGAGTCATTCAGTGGAGGTTCACCTAGCTCAGTCGTCCTTGGAAGTCTAACGGATCAAAAATAGAGAGGCTTCTAATCCACTCCAATGAAGCTCTCTTTTTATTTTGTCATGTTTTCCTTTTTTCTTTTTTTATAATTAGTTATTTCAAATAATTTGTGTCTAATTCACCATGAATAAATGTACAAGGCCTCAATAACCTAATATAACTAGTCTAAGTAAAAAATATATATACAAATAAAATAAATGTACAAGTATTCAAAACGCTCCTCCACTCAAAAATCCAGCAACGACAATTGGTGAAAGAGCTATCGCCAAAAATTAAGCAAAGTTCCAATGCTTATAAAGCCGACAACTACACAATTTGTTAATAAGCCTTTTTATGTACATGTCATTGTTGCAAAGACTTGTTAATCAAAAATCCCTTTCTACATACAAAATACACTAAAATATGTATACGGCAAGTGATGGGCGTCAGTCTAACTTCTTAATATGGCTAAGGGCAAATGAAGACTAGCGTGGTTTTAAAAAAAATTCAAGGGATATTTAATTTAATTAATGTTGTGTTAATATTTAAAATACTAATAAATAAATAAAATAATAAAGTGAGATAAATATGAGGAGTAAACAAAATAAGATAATTAAAGGGATTGAAATTCTCCACTTAGCGTATTTATTTTTATTAATTAGTTTATCTATTTGAAATACCCCAAGACATATATAAATCCACAAATCAACTCTAGAAGCAAATGTGAAGTTAAACATAATCTTCTTAGAAGATAAATATTAAAATTTTCGAAACTTCATAAAAGGTCGAATTTAAACAGTTTCTAATAAATCACCTAATAGGAAAATTTTAATAAAAGTATATTAAACCAATAAAAATTAAGCTTTAGACTTGAGAAATTCAAATAACAATATTATTTAAAAATTTCCTATTTTTAGTTTAATTAATAAATAACTATTATAATATGAATTTACGATTTTCTCTCGAAGATAATTCACACTCTCTCGAGGCGTAAATATAAATTGTAAAATTTTAATATTAATATTCAAAGGGGCATAACAAATGAATAAACTGAAAATAAAAATAATTATGTTAAGGCATAAAAAATAATAAATAGAAAAGAGAACAAAATAAAAACCAAGTCTATTTAAATTTCCATTACACTCCCAAGATTGGACATGAATAACAACCTACAAATATGAGTTTATTAACAACTCTCAAAATTTGCATCTCTCACAAAATTGTGTCTGTCCACATTTAAACTCACTAAAAAATGTGAAAGAACTAACAAAAAAATCACACTACACTACTCTTAAAAACGACAATACAAAACTAAACTATTTTGCACTCTTTCCAAACACTTCCCATGTAGTCTCCAATATGTGTATATACTTTAAGTCAAGAAATTATGGGCGGATGGGTTAGAGTATGGGCTCCGATATATTTTAAGTCAAGATAATATGGGCGGATGGGTTAGAGTATGGGCCCATCTCTCTTCACATACACGTATAACATATATATATATATATAACACCTTTGGGTGTTTATTAGTGGGCCCACTCAATGTTGGCCCATTCATTGACGTCCACAATGTTGACGGCCATTTTTTTCAAAAACTCACAAAATCATTCGACTAAGTTTTTTTAGAGAGAGAAAGAAAAAGAGAGAATTCGTAAGGTGTGGAAATGAGGCTACCCCCAGCCCCTATTTATAAGAGGCTAATAGTGAACCTTGGGAACTCTCTAAATCCCTTGATTTTCCAGGCCATGCCAATTAGCACATAGCAGCCGGTGCATATCGGCACTCCCTCAAATTTTGTTAGAAAAACTTTAAAAAATTCAAAATAAATTGCAGAAAAATTCCCTATAATACCCCGTATTTTTATGACTTTTAAATTGAGGATTTATTAAATTTAATTGAGACATTAATTTAATATTAATTCAGAAATTTATTTTAAATATTTACTAGCGAGACGATAGTTAGTAATTATTGGAAATTTATTGAATATTACTTAATGAGTAAAGTAATATGTAGAATTGAATTTATTAATGGAAATTAAGTCGGGACGCGCTTGTGTCGTGTCAGGACTAAATTATTATAATAAAAAGTGAATAAATTAAAAGACATCCATATGGTCATTTCGAGTGCACCAATGTATTCGGAAGGATCGAGATAGTCAGAAAAGTGTACCCGGGGGTTTAGTTTGAGTCCCGGGGCATTTTTAGGCCTAGCCGGCACCCCGGGAGTACAATTCGGTCCGTTTTCATTTTTAGCCTTAGTTAATGACTAAAATTAGGATTTAATATCAGATGTTAGGAGAGCCTTTTAGGGTTATCATTCTCAAAAGTCTGGAATGGCAGTGAAAGGAAGAAAGGAGAAATGCCTTCCAAGAATTCAAGGCAAAAAACTAAACCAATTGCACCACCACCACTGCCAAAGCGTAGATCGGAGCGAGGGGATCAAGCCTATACCTGTCGAATTCGTGGAATCAGACCTACAATTCTAAGCCAAGTATCTATCTTGATTATTCATAGTTGATAATTCACACATGTTAGAATATGATCGATAAATATATGTTTTATTGAAGAACTTCATGAATTAAGAAATTTAAATCACATGTTTTAGGAGTAATACATGTAATCTGGAAGCCTTGTCATTTGTAGAGGATCACCCACGAAATTGTAATGGTTTAGAAGAAAGAAATCTGGAAAAAATAGTTAGAATGTTGAAAATTATGATGAAACTAGGGTTCTTGACAAATATGGTGAATTGGCCCTTTAATCATATGTCTTTGATGAAATTTGCACACGCTTTATGTAGAAAATCATGTAGATAGGTATATATAATCATTGGTTTAATTGGTTGGGAATTTGGGGATCGTTTATGGAGTTTTGGTTGAGTTTTAATAAGGAAACCCATAGTTAACGATGGTAGAATCTGGGCTATACTTATTCGATCGATCATGAATGTCGATCGATCGATCTCCTTCATCGATCGATCGTCCCCTCCTTGAAATCGCACTATTTTTCCCTCTTTTGAAATGATTCGAGTAGGATGCGTAGGAACTTTGGGGATTAATTATAAACGTTAATGGGTCGTGGGGAGGACCAATAGGGCCTGGATAAGTTTCGATAATTTGTATGTACGTGGGATAACGGGGGTGAAAAACTTAATTAGAGATCACATATACGTAAAGCGAGGTATTTGGAGACTCTGGGAAGATTTATACCAGAATGGTAGTAAGGGTATGCCTAGTGTATTCACATATAGAATAATAAACCACTTCTAGGGACGAGAAAAAATTATCAGAGGGCAATAATTGAGAATAAAATGAAAGGTTAAGCATATGTAGTACTCAAGTGGTACGTGCCACGTATAGATAAAAATATTTATTATAGGTGATGGACAAATCTAAGTTAAAATTTTAGAGTTCATATATATAACCGAGTGCATGTGTATTTATTTATTATATTATGTGTATAATCATACCCGCGCTACTTGCTATCCCGGGGGTTGCCCCGCTGGGGCTGTCTTATCTCGATGGAACCTTTATGAGGGATATTAACTGTACCCTAGAACATAGGATTCCTTGGTACAGGCTATCTCAGAATGATAATAATACGGTCCTAAGAGAAGTGAGGGTATGTGCTGACCTCTTAGTAACTTGGAACTATGCTTTGCCTCCATTTTGTGTATTTTGTGTTAATACAATTCGAGAGAGATTCCGAACTAGTATTTCCCTTTGTATGAGCGATACAGGGATATGATAGCAAAGTATGCCAGCACCATAGATTTATGTGGGGTGCCGAGTATTATTATTTGGGCAATTGATATATGAATTTCTATATGTAGAACTTATTCTAGTGTGCGTGTGAGTAGTAATAAATGTATAACTACTCCCAAATCTAATAAGTGCTTGAGATCTGACTCAAATGCCGAGTTAACATAATTGATTTATAGATTCTTAAAACATTACCCCTTTTAAATAAATTGAAATCATTTGCCTCGTGAGTTAGGCGTGGGGGAGGAGAAATGGGTTAGTTTAGATATTTTAGTAGTACGATAAGCGTGCATACTAGATGAGAGGTGAAAATTCTCAAGAGAGTGTTACGCACTAACATAGTTGTCTTATCACGGTAAGCATTTTAAATACTTGCTAAAACATATTAAAAGCTATTTTTACACTCGGGCTCTAACCCATTTCTTGTCATTTCTTCCTTCTCTTGTATATATATATATATATATATATATATATATATATATATATATATATATATATATATATATATATATATATATATATATCAGGTGCCCAACCACAGAGGCGCCAGGTGTAGATTCCTTAGACTGGACGTTCTGCAGCTTATATGGGAGTTACAGGTCTTTACAGTAGACGACCTCACCTTTGATTCAGTTCCTGTTTTAGTTCCTCGGTAGACAGGGCATGTGTCGCCCATTTCCTATTTCCAGTTTAGACTTAAGAGATTATGTTTCTATTTATGATTTCTGTATTCAGTACTTATGTGGGATTTATTTCTTTGGTCATACTGACTACGTTGTGGATATTTACTTAGTTTGAATAATCTAGTTGACATTTTCATATGTATGGTTGTTTTAAATTGTAACACCCCGTATTTTTGTGCATTTCATATTTAATTAATTCGGGAATTTTAAATTACTTGTGTGTTGTAATTTTAATTGAATTAATTATGGCAATATATATATTTAAATATTAATTGGGGAGTGAATGGTTAATGTTTAGGGAAATTTATTTACTAAGTGAATAGTAATAATTTAATTACGTCATTTCGGATATTAATGACGGGGTATGCACTTATCCCAGCCGGGAGTCGGTATAGACTAAATTGGATGTGAGATAAGGATTTTAATAAATTAACTCGAACGTCAATTCTGAGTGCGCGGTTGTGTCCGGATGGGTCGAGATAGTCAGAAAAGAGTACCCAGGGGTAGTAATTGAGTCTCGATAATTTTTGGGCATAGTCGGGCCCACACGGGGTGATTTGGGCTATTCTAATTAAGCCCATTAGGCTAAAAACGGGATTAAGGGTTTTTAACCTAATTTGGAGATTAAGGAATGGCAGCCAACATAACTCTAAACCTAGGGTTTGAGAGGGATTTGGGGGAAAGCAAATCAAGAGCAAATTGGAGGTTATTGGAGCCAAGTTAAGGGACATCAACAACGGATCAAACCCTACGAGTAACTCCAGGCAAGTGGTTAACTGTTTTTACTCCTAAATTGTGATATCCAATTCATATTTTAGTGATGTGTATACTAAAATCCGTTTTGGGGATAAATGGGTACAAAAATGGGATTTTGTTAATGGAATACTTGGCTGAGATTCAAAGTAAGAAATAGGTGTATTATATATCCCTAAGTAAATATAAAATGAAATTTGAATATATTTTATGAATAACATGGAATCTTTATGAGTTCTTGGATGAAGAACATGAATCTTGAATGACTTAGGGTTTAATTGATGAACACAAGATGTCAATCTGCCAGAATTTTTTACAAAACTTTAAACGTATGCCATTTGAGTTTTACTTCGAATTAGAGTGTTAACCATACATGTCTGGAAAGGTATTTCTCTTAGCTATCCAATGAAGTTGGAATCAAGTCAATCGGAGTTCTGTAGAGGGAGTAATCTATATTTTACTACAGGGTGTTTGATCTGTCAACATACTAATCTACCAGAATTTTGGCGTGACTTTAAACATGTTCGATTTGAATTTTACTTCGAATTAGAGTGTGAAGAATACATTCTTGGAAAGGTATTCCTCTTAGCTATCCAATGAACTTGGAATCGGGTCAATCGGAGTTCTGTAGAGGGAGAAATCGAAATTTTACTAGAGGGTGTTTAATCTGGCAGAAAATTTGAGATTTTTCTTTTTAAGCCTCAAATGTCTAAAATTTTATCGGGGAAGTGTTTGGGACCTTGATGAAATATATTGATGGAATAATGATATGGACTTAGGTCTATTATTGAGTGTTGGACTTTAATTTTGTGAGAAAGTTAAAGTGGAGATTCATAGGCTTGATTGTGACGTACTCTAATTCGAGATGATAAGAATATAATTACGAAAAAGCGTGAGCGAGCTTAAATTCATTAGGTCAGTGGGTTAACAAGGTTAACTACTGAATTGATATAACAAGGGGTAACTAGGACCCTTAGAGTTGTGTGAATACTTGAATTAATACGAATGTGAAATAAATTTGTAAAGCAAACAAGTACGGTGAATATTAGAGAGAAATATATTACGTACAAGTATGAATAATTGAGTTATGTAAATACCTACTATTTTATAGGATTACTTAGGTTGTGAATGCCTATTGTGTGTTTCCTTGTGATAGGAACATAGACTCGGAAAATATTAAGTTATGGGCCAAGTGAGCGAGTCCGGGGATAATGGTTGAGTGACACCAAGTTATTAAATTAATGGATGTGTTAATTAATGAAGGTAGAGTCGAAAGGTAGACTCGAAAAAGTATTAAATTAATTGATGTTGTGATTAATTAATTTAGAGTCGGATTGTAGACTCGGGAAGGGTATTAATTAATTAATGTGTAAATTAATTAAATGAGAGTCGTACCACAGACTCGGATCGGTATTAAATTAATATGTGTGTTAATTAATTTAATTAGAGTCAGATTGTAGACTCGGGTAAGTATTAAATTAATAGGTGTGATAATTAATTTAATTAGAGTCAAATTATAGACTCGGGTAGGTATTAAATTAATAGGTGTGATAATTAATTTAATTAGAGTCGGATTGTAGACTCGGGTAGGTATTAAATTAATAGGTGTGATAATTAATTTAATTAGAGTCGGATTGTAGACTCGGGTAGGTATTAAATTAATGGGTGTAATAATTAATTTAATTAGAGTCGAATTGTAGACTCGGGGAGGTATTAAATTAATAGGTGTGATAATTAATTTAATTAGAGTCGGATTGTAGACTCGGGTAGGTATTAAATTAATGGGTGTAATAATTAATTTAATTAGAGTCGGATTGTAGACTCGGGGAGGTATTAAATTAATAAGTGTGTTAATTAATTTAATTAGAGTCGGACGATAGACTCGGGGAAAGTATTATATTAATTGAGGTGTGAATTAATTATATTAGAGTCGGACCATAGACTCGGGAAGATGATAAATTATTAAGTGAGAAAATTAATTATGCTGAGTCGGGCCACAGACTCAGGAAATTACAGGCCAGTGTACGGGATTTTGAGTACACGATAAAGTCGGGGTTCATATTATATATATACGGTGTAGTGATAGTATATATATACGTGTATATATTGTGTGTGATATTAAATATCAGTGACTAGATATTTATTCAATTTATATACTTTAGTGCTATCAAGGGAGGTTGCGCGATGTGGGTGAATCCCCTAGCTTGAGGAGTAGGGCGAGTATATCCCCAGGTCATAGCGTCCGGTATATATGGGTGAGGGATTTATCTCACTTTCAGGGAAGGAATATGACCACCTCCACTACGTTTATATTTTGGGCCAAGTTGGTGATCGATTCCAACTTGGGGAACTAGGTTTTGTGAGCACACCTAGTGAGATAGCATTTTAGAGGGAATCATCCGGCGAGGGTATACTCGAAGTGATGGATATACGTATGTTATATGTGTGGATTTTGTGGCAAAGGTACGTATATAATGGTAGTAAATATTATATACGGGTAATAATACAGTGTGTGATGTATTTATTTTATATAACTTATGATACGGTTATATGCTACTATTTAAGAGGAATTAATTAAGTTAATTGTGAAATAACTTATAATTCAGGAATCATTATACTCGGGTTAGAGTAGTATGGCAAAGGAAGGTTATACCAGGACTAGTTGGAAGGGGTAGCACAACTAGGTGGGGTTAAGGTAACCGGTAGGTGTGCACAATAGTGGAGGGGTGAGAATGTCCACAAGGGAGTGCGACACTAACTTAAATATGAAGCGCATTCATGCATTTTAAATTACTGCAGTTAATTCACTTGCTAAATATTTTCAAAACATTTTGGGTTCTAACCCTTGCTATAAATCTATTTTCAAAACCTTTTAGGTGTCCAGCCACAGGGACGCCAGGATTGATATTCTATTCCAGGGACACGGAGCTGCGACATATGTGGATGCTAGCAGGAGTTTGGATTAGACGCATCATTCATTCAGTCCTAGAGTAGGAATCACTCATCAGTTCCAGTTTTATTTAGGGCATGACACCCAGACTTTCAGTTTAGTTTTCAGATTTGTTTTATTCCGATGTTGAATATTGTATTGGATTATTTCACTTTGGTGGTCGATCGTTCATTCGGCAAGTTGTGTAATTAATTATTTCAGTTGAGTTTTATTCAGTTGTGTGAATGGTTTATATTTATTTCCGCATGTACTATTTTGTCTAATTAAAAAGTTAAAATTGGCACCAGTTTTTGGAATACTAGGTGGTTAGTAAGTCTAAAAAAAAACGTTTTCGACAGTGATGCTAAGGATGATCCAACTGAGATTCCTGTTTTAATTTGGTATAGGACTGATCACCCGGTATTTTATTAGACGGGGTGTCACATAAATTATCTCTCGTATTATTCATATTGGGTTTTAATCTAAAAAAAATGGTTTCCATTATGGAATTTAATATATAAAATAGAGTTATAAATTGTTTTGACATTTAGCTTAATTATGTTAGGTCGTTTAAAACTGAAAATTTTATTTTTGTGATATTGATGTTAAGAATGAACCAACTGTTCACCTGGATTTAATTTAATAAAGGACTGATCACCCGTAATTTAATTAGGCGGGGTGTCACAGGTGGTATCAGAGCATCACGTTCTTGTGTCCTTTAGGATCTGTGCGGATTATTTCGCTTTCAGCTTAGCGTCTTTGATATAGAGTCATATTTTTAGGACTGTTGTATTCTTGTATTTACGCTTACGTCTTCAGCTATTTGAGACTTAATAATAACTGTAGACTAATAAACTTCCTTCTCATTTCAGATGCCTCTAAGACGAGTACCCAGAGAAAGGAATGCCCAGCCCGAGTAGCCAGCAGCTCCGGTTCAGGGAATGATGAATGCAACTGAAGTAGTCGCCATAATTGCTCAGGCGGTGAATACCGTATTAGCTGTGGTACAGCAGCAGGCTCCGCCCCAGGTTCAGGACGTAGCGCCAATTCCAGCACAGCTTCCCCCGGAATGGGAGAGGGTTAGGGATGCCTTTCAGAAGGTGGATCCCCCGGAGTTCTCGGGTAGCTAGGACATCGTGATCTCCAGCCAATGGAAGAAGGATATTTAGAGGCATCTGCGTATGTATGAGTGCACTGATGTGCAGAGACCATTATTGGCTTCCTTCAAGCTAGTGAAGGCCGCTTTACAGTGGTGGGAGTCCACCACCACCTTGGAGGAGAGGGACGAGATATCGATTCAGTCATTTTGGGTATGGTTGGACCGCAAATACTTTCCATCCGCTGTGTAGACTGAGACGAGGCAGAGGTTGATGAATCTTAAGCAGGAGAGTATGACCGTTGCTGAGTATGAGGAGCAGTTCACGAGACTTCTCACTATAGTGCCAGATAAGGCACCTGTTAAGGAGAATAAGATATTATTGTTTTTAGATGGATTGTCCAGGAGGATTCATCAGCACCTTATAGGTAATTTATCGTTGGGTACTTACACTGACGTACTCAATGTAACTTAGTTGCACTACCAGGATCGCCTCTTCCATCATAAGGGGAGCAAACGAGCAAGGGAGTCCAGCCATTAGGGCTGGACTGGAGGTTGTGGAGCCAGTGGAGCACCATCAGCTCAGGGGCAGACCCGTCATAGTGAGCAGAGTTCCCATCAGGGGGACCCTGCCAAGAGATTTTGATCCAGTGATTCCAGGTAGGGATTTGGGGGTTATAGACAGGGCTAGCAGGCCAGTCCAGTGAGCATGGCCAACAGGGCCAACACCGTTAGCAGCAGGGCCAACAACGTTTTCAGCAAGACCAGTGACGGGGTGGTAACGGCTAATAGGGTCGTGGGTAGCAGGGACAAAGGGGAGGAAACTTCAGGGGCTGGTGCTTTGGATGCAATAAAAATGGCCCTAGGCATTAGGATAACCTAGAGGGGGAGAGGGCCCCACAGCAGCAGGGTACCCGTAATGAGCCGCAGAGACCACTCTTTCCTGTCGCCCTCCCCGCGTCAGCTCAGATGCCAGCCCTACCAGCCATCCCAGCAGCCCCAGCCCAGCAGGGGAAATTGCAGTATAGATGTGTCTATAACGTCCACCAGGCCGCAGCTTCTTAGGCGCCACCCGCGATAGAGGGTACGTTTCCTATCCATGGTACTATGGGTCGAGTTTTATTTGATACTGGGGTGTCGCACTATTTTATAGCTACTCACTTTGCACGGGCCATAAGGTTATTAGACATGACAGAGAGTACAGTGACATGCGCAGATTCACCACTGGGAAATGGGTCCTTAATTTTCTGTATATGTCGGGGAGTAGGTATTGAGATTGGTAGTTTGATTCTTCCTACGAATATGCTAGTCTTAGATATGCATGAGCATGATGCCATTATTGGCATGGATTGGCTCGTTGCGTACAGAGCCATGATAGATTGTTTCGATAGGAGTATTATCGTTATCATTCCTGGTCAGGAGATGTTTTTAGTGGCGATGCCTCACCCAGAGGGAGGATCTTCCACCCATTTGTATTACTTAGAGGTGGAGATTATGATTCCCATGGATTTGATTCCAGTTATTTGTGAGTTTTCGGATGTATTCCAGGAGATATTGATCCTACCTCCCAATCGAGAGATAGATTTTATCATAGACTTGATGCCGGGCACTCGGCCAATAGTATGTGAACCATACCGTATGGCTCCAGTGGAGATGAGGGAGTTACGGGATCAAATAGAGCAACTGTTGGGCCAGGGCTTCATTCATAGGAGTACCTTGCCTTGGGGAGCTCAGGTGTTGTTTGTAAAGAAGAAAGATGGTTCACTAAGGTTGTGCGTGGACTACAGAGAATTGAACAAGGTCACGATACGGAATAAATATCCGTTGCCCCGAATTAATGACCTGTTCGACCAACTGAGAGGATCAGCCTTATTTTCAAAGATAGATTTGAGATCGGGATACCATCAGCTACGGATTAGCAGGATGTGTCGAATATTGCTTTCTTGTCAAAATATGGGTCCTATGAGTTCAGAGTCATGTCGTTTGGGCTAAAAAATGCTCCAGCCGTGTTCATAGACTTGATGAACCGAGTGTTCAGAGAGTTCTTGGATTAGTTTGTCATCGTCTTTATAGATGACATCCTGATTTATCGAGAGACTGAGGAAGAGCATGATGAGCACTTGAGACTGGCTCTTTAGACTCTACGAGAGCATCAGTTGTATGCTAAGTATGAGAAGTACAGATTCTGATTACGGGAGGTACAGTTTCTGGGGCACGTCGTGTCGAAATTGGGGATATCAGTTGACCCGAGTAAAGTGTCGACAGTTAAGGAGTGGGGACAGCCCATGACACCGAAAGAGGTGCGTAGTTTCTTGGGGTTAGCTGGATACTATAGGCGGATCATTCGAGGATTTTCAAAGATAGCTGGTCCATTGATGAATCTGACTCGTAAGGGGGTATTGTACGTATGGGATGATGCTTGCCAATTGGCTTTTGACGAGCTGAAGGATAAGCTGACTTCGGCACCAGTTCTTGCTTTACCCAGGTCGAGAGTGGAATACCAGGTGTATACTGATGCCTCATTATAGGGACTCGGTGGAGTACTTCAGCAGGAGGAGCAGGCTATAACTTTTGCCTCCCATAAACTTAAGCCTCACGAAAGGAATTACCCCACCCACGACCTGGAGCTAGCTGCGGTTGCGTTTACATTGCGGATTTGGAGGCATTACTTGTTGGGGGAGAAGTTTCACTTGTTCACAGACCACAAGTCACTGTAATACTTGTTCATTCAACGAGAGCTAAACATACATCAGCGTAGGTGGCTGGAGTTTGTGAAAGACTACTAGTTCGAGATATAATACCATCCGAGGAAGGCTAACGTGGTTGTTGATGCGTTAAGCCGTAGGCCGGTAGGTGAGGTAGCGGAAGTATGGTAAGCAAAGTGGAAAGAGTTGGGACACCAAGATGCGGTAGCCCATTCCTTTATATCCGTTATGACAGTCACACCCGAGATTATTACAAGGGTGATACAGGCCCAAGCAGCAGATACGTTTTGTCAGGATCAAATTGTACGACTCTTAGTTGAGGGTGTTGTGTCCCATTTTGGGGGTTCTGATGGGGGTTTGAGGTTTAATGGGATATTGGTGGTCCCGGAGGGAGATGATTTATGTTATGCAGTGATAACACAGTCACACGGGTTTAGATTTGTGGTACATCCCGAAGGGGATAAGATGTACCCGGATATGAGGCGGCAGTACTGATGGAGTGGGATGAAGAAGGACATTGCGGAGTTCGTGTCCAAATATACTACCTGTCAGATGGTAAAGATGGACCACCAGAGATTGCCAGGGTTACTTCAGCTGTTGGAGATAACTGCGTGGAAATGGGAAAGCATTTTCTTGGATTTCATTAGTGGGATACCTACATCACAGTGGGGTCACGATTCCATATGTGTTATAGTGGATAGGTTGACCAAGGTAGCTCATTTTCTGCCAGTGCGGACAAACTACACCACGGGCCAGTATGCACAGTTATTTATTGTCGAGATAGTTAGGCTACATGGGGTGCCTCTGGATATTGTGTCTGATAGAGATAAGATTTTTATGTCGCGCTTCTAGGAGAGCTTTCAGGAGGCCATGGGTACAGAGTTGAGATTGAGTTCATCTTATCACCCACAGACAGATGGACAGATATAGCGTACTAATCAGATGCTGGAGGATATGCTACGCATGTGTGTCCTTGATTTTGGAGGGGGTTGGGAGTCGTATCTTCCACTGGCGGAGTTCGTTTATAATAGCGCATATCACTTCACAACCAGCATGGCCCCAATTGAGGCTTTGTATGGCAGACTTTGTCGTTCTCCCGCTTATTGGCTGGAGGTGGGGGACAACAAGTTGCTCGGACCAGAGGTGATTCAGGAGATCTCAGCTAGGATTGAGCTAATCAGGAGTCGCATTCGGGTAGCCCAGGACCGACAGAAAAGCTACGCTGATGCAAAGAGATCCTTAAGAGAGTTTAATGCGGGGGACCAAGTATTACTGCTCGTGTCTCCTATGAAAGGAGTAATGATATTCGGGAAGAAAGGGAAGTTGGCTCCGAGGTACGTAGGACCATTTCCTATCATCGAGAGGATAGGGCCGATAACATACAGATTGGGTTTTCCAGAGCACTTGCACCGTATTCACGATGTATTCCACATCTCGTCGTTGAGGCGATATCTTCGGGATGATATGGCCCACACTCACATCACAATAGAGGAGATCGATTTACAGTCCGATAGTTCTTATGAGGAGAGACCAGTGGCTATCATAGACAATAGCGAGAGGAGATTGAGGTCGAAGGTAGTCCCACTTGTACGGGTCCAGTGGGAGCATCATAACGTTGAAGAGTTCACTTGGGAGCGCGAGACAGATATGCACGAAAAATATCCAGATCTATTTTTACCAGGTATACCTTATTTTCCAAATTTCGGGATGAAATTCCGTTATCCGGGGGGAAGTATGTAATACCCCGTATTTTTATGGCTTCTAAATTGAGGATTTATTAAATTTAATTGAGACATTAATTTAATATTAATCCATAAATTTATTTTAAATATTTACTAGCGTGACGAGAGTTAGTAATTATTGGAAATTTGTTGAATATTACTTAATGAGTAAAGTAATATGTAGAATTGAATTTATTAATCAAAATTAAGTCGGGACGCGCTGGTGTCGTGTCGGGACTTAATTATTATAATAAAAAGTGAATAAATCATAAGTAGCCTGTATGGTCATTTTGAGTGCGCCAACGTGTCCAGAAGGGTCGAGATTGTCAGAATAGTGTACCCGGGGGTTTAGTATGGGTCCCAGGATGTTTTTAGGTCTAACCGGCACCCCGGGAGGACAATTTGGTCCTTTTCCATTTTTAGCCTTAGTTAATGACGAAAATTAGGATTTAATATCAGATGTTAGGAGAGCCTTCTAGGGTTAACATTCTCAAAAGTCTGGAACGAAAGAGAGAGGAAGAAAGGAGAAAAGCCTTTCAAGAATTCAAGGCCAAAAACCAAACCAATTGCACCACTACCACCGCCAAGACGTGGATCGGAGCGAGGGGATCAAGCCTATACCTATTAAATTCGTGGAATCAGACCTACAATTCTAAGCCAAGTATCTATCTTGATTATTCCTAGTTGATAATTCACACTTGTTAGAATATGATCGATAAATATATGTTTTATTGAAGAACTTCATGAATTAGGAAATTTAAATCACATGTTTTGGGAGTAATACATGTAATCTGGAAGCCTTGTCATTTGTAGAGGATTACCCACGAAATTGTAATGGTTTAGAAGAAAGAAATCTGGAAAAAAGAGTTACAATGTTGAAAATTATGATGAAACTAGGGTTCTTGACAAATATGGTGAATTGGACCTTTAATCACATGTCTTTGATGAAATTTGTACACGCTTTATGTAGAAAATCATGTAGATAGGTATATATAATCATTGGTTTAATTGGTTGGGAATTTGGGGCTCGTTTATGGAGTTTTGGTTGAGTTTTAATAAGTAAACCTGTAGTTAACAATGGTAGAATATGGGTTGTACCTGTTCGATCGATCATGAATGTCAATCGATCGATCTCCTTCATCGATCGATCGACCCCTCCTGGAAATTGCACTATTTTTCCCTCTTTTGAAATGATTCGAGTAGGATGCGTAGGAACTTTGGGGATTAATTATAAACGTTAATGGGTCATGGGGAGGACCACTAGGGCCTAGATAAGTTTTGATAATTTATATGTACGTGGGATAACGGGGGTGCAGAACTTAATTAGAGATCACATATACGTAAAGCAAGGTATTTGTAGACTCAGGGAAGATTTAGACCAAAATGGTAGTAAGAGTATGCCTACTGTATTCACATATAGAATAATAAGCCACTTCTGGGGACGAGAAGAAATTATAAGAGGGCAATAATTGAGAATAAAAAGAAAGGTTAAGCATACGTAGTACTCGAGTGATACGTGCCACGTATAGATACAAATATTTATTATGGGTGATGGACAAATCTAAGTTAAAATTTTAGAGTTCATATATATAACCGAGTGCATGTGTATATATATATATATATTATATTCTGTGTATAATCATACCCACGCTACTTGCTATCCCGACGGTTGTCGCATTGGGACAGTCTTATCTCGATGGGACTTTTTTGGGAGATATCGACTGCACCCAAGAACATAGAATCCTTGGTACAAACTATTTGCGAATGATAGTCAAACGGACCTAAGAGATGTAAGGGTATGTGCTGACCTCTTAGTGACTTGGAACTATGCTTCCCCTCCATTTTATGTGCTTTGTGTTAATACAGTTTGATAATACGCAAATATTGCATATGTTATCCTTCGAACCGATGCATTTTAGCCCCCTCGAGTATCTTATTCCTTATATTTATGCTCGTTAACCAGACAACCTACGTTAACATGTTTTGTAGGGGTTAATTAAGCTTTTATAGGTATTTGGATGCTAAGTATGAAGTTCGGACGCATTCCGCTCGATTTCCCTACACGAACGCACGTTCAAGGGCATTTTAGTCTTTTCATAGCTTGGGCACCTGACCCAATATCTCACGAAAGTTGTAGCCCTCCTCGTAAGCTTCGTATGACCACGAACGGTGCACGATTTCGATTCAGAACGAAGAAGTTACGGTGATTTCAGCGGACGAGAAATGCAAACAACCAAAACAGCAAGCAGCTTGGCTCATACCTGCTTGATCGATTGATCGACCAAAGGGGTCGATCGATCGATCCCTCTTATTTTTCCAAATCGTAGGAGACAGTGGGCTGGAATTCTGAGGATCGATCTATTGAGCCCAGGGGATCAATCGATCGATCCCCAGTTTTCTGCAGATATTTTGGGCTTTTCTTTTCTCTTTTCTTTTCTAATTTAATTCCTTTTACTATATAAAGGATTTTTGAGGTAAAAATAGAGATAATTCAATTTAGGTAGGATACGTTATGGTTTTGAAGGTTTGAGAGACCATCTCTTCATTTCTTCTTGGATTGACACCCATTTGGGCTTGTTATTTGTGCTGCCATCTTCCATATCCATTAATATAGTTGTATTTCATTAATTCTTGCTTTGTTAATTAGGTTTACATGCTTTCTTCCCTTGCTTTCTAGTGTAAATTTACCGCGTTTATTTACCGCTTTATTTATCGCATTTTTACCATGCTTTCTATCTAATTTGAATTAGGTTGTGTTTGAATTGAAATCACTCGAGTTGACGCATTGCTTTGCTTTGATGATGGCGTTTACGGGTCTATTTCGGGTGCGTTGTCCTAGTTATTACGCCTAGGAGATTTGACGGGGCATATAATGTATGTCCTGTGCTTACGACCTTGCGTGCGCAATTTTCGGGATATTTGTTGATGCCAAAATCTTATTAGACTTTTATGCGGATTTAGGGGCGTGACAACCCTTGATTCAATTAATAATCGAAACAAGACGCATTCGTAATAACTCTTCGACCCATGTATCCATTTTATAAAAATTAGCTCGGGAGAGAGACATTCGACGCAACCTACAGTTTTTACCGCTTTGTTAATCTAGTTTCAATACATTTGCCTAGATTAATCATTTCCCTTTTTTTACATCTTTTTCCTTTTAGTCTGTAAACACTTTTTACACTTTTATTTTGGAATATTATATCCTCTAAATTCTAGTATCTTGTCCCGGTGGATCTTTCGATACCCGATTTACCGTTGTGCTTGCCCCGCAAATGTAGTCGTAATTTAGGTTTTTGTATTATCGCGGTGAAACGAAAACAACGACCGTGCCCTCACACGAGCACACATTTCACGCGAGTAATCACAATTCGAGAGAGATTCCAAACTATTATTTCCCTTTGTATGAGCGATACGGGGATATGATAGCAGAGTATGCCAGCACCATAGATTTATGTGGGGTGCTGAGTATTATTATATGGGCAATTGATATATGTATTTTTATACCTGGAACTTATTCTACTATGAGTGTAATTAGTAATAAATGTATAACTACTCCCAAATCTAATAAGTGCTTGAGATCCAACTGAAATGTCGAGTTAACATAATTCATTTATAGATTCTTAAAACGTTACCCCTTTTAAACAAATTAAAATCACTTATCTCGTGAGTTAGGCGTAGGGGAGGAAAAATGAGTTAGTTTAGATATTTTAGTAGTACCATAGGCGTGCGCACTAAATGAGAGGTGAAAATTCTCAAAAGAGTGCTACGCACTAACATAGTTGTCTTATCACGGTAAGCATTTTAAATACTTGCTAAAACATTTTAAAACCTATTTTTATACTCGGGCACTGGCCCATTTCTTGTCATTTCTTCCTTCTCTTATATATATATATATATTACAGGTGCGCAGTCACAGAGGCGCCAGGTGTGGATTCCTTGGAATGGACGTGCTGCAGCTTATATGGGAGTTGCAGGTCTTTACAGTAGACGACCTCACCTATTATTCAGTTCCTATTTAGTTCCTTAGTAAACAGGGCATGTGTCGCCCATTTACTATTTCTAGTTTTGACTTTAGAGATTATGTTTCTATTTATGATTTCTGTATTCAGTACTTATGTGGGATTTATTTCTTTGGTCATACTTACTACGTTGTGGATATTTACTTAGTTTGAATAATCTAGTTGACATTTTCATATGCATGGTTGTTTTAAATTATCTTTCGTATTATTCATATTGGGTTTTAATCTAAAAAAGGGGTTTCCATTATGGAATTTAATAAATAAAATAGAGTTATAAATTGTTTTGACATCTAGCTTTATTATGTTAGGTTGTTTAAAACTAGAAAAATTATTTTTGCTACAGTGATGCTAAGAATGAACCAACTGTTCACGTGGATTTAATTTAATAAAGGACTGATCACCCGTAATTTAATTAGGCGGGGTATCACAGGTGGTATCAGAGCATCAGGTTCTAGTGTCCTTTAGGATTTGTACGGCTTATTTCGTTTTCAGCTTAGCATATTTGATATAGAACCCTATTTTTAGGACTGTTGTATTCTTGTATTTACGCTTACGTCTTCAGCTATTTGAGACTGAATAATAATTGTAGACTAATAAACTTCCTTCTCATTTCAGATGCCTCCGAGAGGAGTACCCAGAGACCGAAATGCCCAGCCCGAGCAGCAAGCAGCTTCGGTTCAAGGAATGTTGAATGCAACTGAAGTAGCCACCATAGTAGCTCAGGTGGTGAATACCGCATTAGCGGTGGTACAACAGCAGGCTCCACCCCAGGTTCAGGACGTAGCGCCAGTGCCAGCACAGCTTCCCACGGCATGGGAGAGGGTCAGGGATGCCTTTCAGAAGGCGGATCCCCAGGAGTTCTCGGGTAGCTAGGACATCGTGATCTCTAGCCAATGAAAGAAGGATATTTAGAGGCATCTACATATGTATGAGTGCACTGATGTGCATAGACAGTTATTGGCTTCCTTCAAGCTAGTGAGGGCCGCTTTGAAGTGGTGGGAGTCCACCACCACCTTGGAGGAGAGGGACAGCATGCTGATTCAGTCATTTGGGGTATGGTTGGACCGCAAATACTTCTCATCCGTCGTGTAGACTGAGACCAGGCGGAGGTTAATGAATCTTAAGCAGGAGAGTATGACCATTACTGAGTATGAGGAGGAGTTCACAAGACTTATCACTATAGTTCCAGATGAGGCACCCACCGAGGAGAAGAAGATATTGTTGTTTTTAGATGGATTGGCCTGGAGGATTCATCAGCACCTCATAGGTAATCTATCGTTAGGTACTTACACTGACGTACACAATGCCGCTCTGTTTTACTGCCAGGATCACCTCTTCCATCATCAGGGGAGAAAATTAGCAAGGAAGTCCAGCCAGCAGGGTCGGACTAGAGGTTGTGGTGCCAGTGGAGCACCATCAGCTCAGGAGTAGACCCGTCATGGTGAACAGAGTTCCCATCAAGGGGACCCTGCTAAGATATTTCGATCCTGTGATTCCAGGCAGGGATTTGGGGGTTATAGACAGGGCCATCAGGCCCAGTCCAGTCAGAATGGCCAGTAGGGCCAACACCGTCAGCAGCAGGGCCATTAGGGCCAACAAAGTTTTCAACATGGCTAGGGGCGGGGTGGTAATGGCCAATAGGGTCGTGAACAGCAGGGACAGATGGGAGGAAACTTCAGGGGTAGGTTCTTTGGATGCGGTAAAAATGGCCCTAGGCACCAGGATTTCCCAGAGGGGGAGAGGTCCCCACAACAGTAGGGTACCCGTAATGAGCCGCAGAGACCACTCTTTCCAGTCGCCCTCCCAGCGCCAGCTCAGATGCCAACCCTACCATCCATCCCAGCAGCCCCAACCCAGCGGGGGCAATTACAGTATGGACGTGTCTATAACGTCCACGAGGCCGCAGCTCCTCAGGCGCCACCCGCGATAGAGGGTACATTTCCTATCCATGGTACTATGGGTTGAGTTTTATTTGATATAGGATTTTTACATGGGCACTGTAGAGGAGCGTTTAAAGATAAGAAGAGCTTCAAGGCTTGTGGAGATCGAGTCGTTGTGTAATCCTGTATCTCTTCCTTTGTAGACCTGTATCATAGTGATTATTTGGCTGGGGTTGTCCGAGGTTTTTTCTCTTAGTGGTTTCCTCTTACATCTAACGTTGTGAACTTGTTTATTTTACTTTCTTTGATCACCTAGATGCATGTTTAGAATTAAAAAAGATAAAATTGGACTAATTGAAATTATTTCACAAACTTGGTGCGTGTTTAAAATTGGAAAAAGTATTTTTGAAAGAAAATTATTCTTGACATCCTTAGAGAACATTTGAAAAAGAAAGGGGCCTACGAAATATTATCGGAGATAGAAACATTTTTTTTTGTGTATGTGTTGATCCCTTATGCTTTTAAGGAGGAATTTCGAAAATTTTAAAAGTTTTAGAGTTCCTATTTTTTATGGCACAAATTATGCTTTTTGGAAAATGTAAATGCGAGGTGCTTTAAAATCAAATGACGAGCGTGTGTGGTTAGCGGTCGAAAAGGGTTAGACACCACCTGTCACACGAGAGGGAGAGGCCACTAATTTAAAACACAATGAGTCATGGGCCGAAGTCTAACATACACTTGTACTTTATAATTCTAAAGGTTTTCACGTTATTTCCTCACATGTCACACCGAAAGAGTATAATATAATTATGACTTGTGAGACCATAAAAAAGGCTTAGGATATTCTTGCACTTACTCACGAGGGCAGTAGCACGATTAGGGCGTCTAAACTTCAAAACCTTACTACACAGTTTGAGACGATTAAGATGTTAGAGAGTGAGTCGTTTGATGAGTTTTATGCAGATTGTCCAACATTATTAACTCGCCATTTAACTTGGGAGAGAAAATACTAGACAACTGAGTCATAAAGAAAGTCTTAAGGTCATTGCCTAATAGAATTGATCCCAAAGTGATTATTTTAAACTTCTTGGGTACGCTTGAATCAACGAAACTAGAAGAGCTTGTAGGTGATTTACAAACTTATGAGCTTGACATGTTTACTTTCAAGAAAGCGCCAAAGAAAGAAAAGGGCATTGGTTTGAAAGCCCGAAGGGAGGAGACTAAAGTTTCGAAAGATAATTTCGATTTCGATTTTAAGGATTTAGCATTGTTGGTAAAGAAGTATAAAAACTTTCTTAAGTTCCAAAAGCAATCAAAAGATGCCAAAAGACTTGATAAATCCAAGAACAACAAGGTCGATCCCGCTGAGAATGTAAAAAGGGATGAGTCGGATAAGTGTTTTGATTGTGAGGGTTATGATCACAAGGTAGCGTAATTCCCCACTAGATTTCAGAAGTAGGGCATGGAATCGATAACATATAATGCCACCTTGAGTGATAATGAACCGGAAGAAGGAAAGAGCTCCCCCATCGAGCCCAACTTTGTAGCGTTAATGGCATGCATGTGAGTGACGACGATAAATATTCCCATGAAGATTCTCATTTGAATGACACTTATGAGGCCGTTGAGTGTGAATCCCAAGTGAGTGATTGTGAAGCTAGTGAGGATGAGGAGATTGATATGGGAGAGTTTCAAGTTGCCTTTAATGATTTGTATATGAAAGTGGTAAAGGTGAAAAAGGCAAACTTGAAGTTGTAAGATAGGTTGAATAAGCGTGTCGTAGAAAATAATGATGCTTTGATTGAGAATCTTAGGGCACTAGAGAAGACACTTAAAGATAAAATAGAATATATTGAGAAAGAGAGAGATAGTCTTCGGGGTTTGAAGGAGGCTTTGAAGAAAAAGATTTTAGAGTTTGAGGAGTCTAAGCATTTGCTTGAGTCTAAGACTAGTGAGCTTGAGGAGAGATTGAGAGACTCGAGTAAGGTGAAGTTTGATTTGGAAGTTAGGTCGAAAAAGTTGGACAGGATGTTAGGCACCATCCAAATTAAGGGAAAAAGGTTCGCTGTAGGCTACGATGATCGTGTTGTTCCCATTCCCAAAGCCAATACCAATCGTGTGAGATATCCGACTAGGAATGTTAAGGATGTCCAAATTTAGGTCACATTCCTCGTCGTGTTTACACTTGTTCTTAATGTAGTAGGAAGGGTCACCTTAGGCGTTTTTGTTATGACCTTAAAAATATTCTTTGGAAGTTAAGGAATAAAGTTGTTTAGGTTCCCAAAATCCCCATGCGTTGTTATACACTTACTTAGGTTAGGAAATCGGACTTAAATGATTTAGGAATTAAACTTTATGGTCTTGTTTGGTTGCACTTGATTCTTCCTATGCTAAATCTAAAGGATGATTGTGTTGTCATGCTTGCCATACGCTACTCTTTGATTCGTAATACATATTTTGCTAGTGTTATGACAAGTTTATCTCTTTGTATTATATTTTTCTTTTATTTGAGTCTTATGAGGAAAATATAAAAAGATTTTGGTTTCGATTAAAAATTTTGAAAATATAAAAAGATTGTTGGTTTCACTTATTTTTTAGAAAATACAAAAAGATTTTGTTTTTAATTAAGTCAATATATGTTGAAAAACTAAAAAGATTTTTAGTTTGTTTTGTGTCTTGAGTTTTCATGTTTGATGTGGTATATTAGTGTGCTTGGACCCCCATAATTTCATTATCCATGTGGCTAGGACATTTGGTCATAATTGTTGATGCATTGAATGATCTTAACCATTGTCGTAATTGCGTTGTTTGGAATTTGATATGTATTTGGATTCGATTTTGGATATATGCCATTTTTTCATACATGCACGAGTTTATATGAATGTTTGAGATCTCATGCATATTTGAGCTTAGTGAGACGTTCTTATCTCAATTTTGGCATCTATGCATAATTAGACTTAGGAGGAGGTGTGCATGTAAGAACCATTTGTCGTGAGGATATTGCTTATATTAAAAAATGATGAGTGTTCACGGGAAATGGTTGCGAGTGAATAATAGTTACATCGTGAAAACCAACGTTTAAAAGAGCTCGAGAAAAAATTATGGCAATAAAAATAATCATATGCCAAAATGGGCCAATTATCTTAATATGTTCATTCAAAATAAATATGATTATATATTAGAGAGTTTGGATGGATATATAAAGGGGTTTGCACCACGAATCCTAATGTTGCAAAATCTTATCATGACGTTATTGTTTGTAGAATCGTCAAAATTCCGGATTTGTGTGCATGATGTTTGTTTAATTCATTTAGCTCAATATATTAATTGTCACATATGGCTAAAATTAAATTTGATGACTTTTAGCTATCAATTAGAGCTTCTTGATCGTTTTAATATATTCATATTGTGATTCATTGGTTGTAGTTCATGGCCATTCACTCCATATCCAAGTTTGAGCACATTGATACTTTGTTAGCATGAAACTCACATTGTTTTATTTATTTTATTTTTCTATTTTTAGTCTATAATTGCTACTGTTTCATATCTCCAGTACCTATTTTCATGAAAAAATTTCACTGGACAAAACTTTAACATTTTTGGAACCGGGATGCTGAGTTTGATGAAGTCATTCAAACGATATATGGACTTCGTTCGAATGACATGTCCAAGTCATTGGAAGTTTGCTTCTCGTGACACGTTTTTTGAGGTGGTAATTTTGTCAGATATGGTAGTTAGAAGGTCGTTTATAAGGTCGTTAGAAGAATACTTCAAACGACAATGTACTAATTTGGGTCATTTTTTACCTCATTCGAACTACTTGCCAATGTCGTTCAAATGACATGGCTTAGTCATTCAAATGACCTGCCCTGTTATTTTAGCCTTGTTTCTGTTTCAGTACCAGCTTTGTATATGAGATAATTTCTTTCTAGTTTGGTACTTCTGGGTACATTTAGACAGTTTACATGCAACCGATATTGATTATTCATGCTTTGATTCTCATGCTGCATTGATTTGTTTAGTCACATATTTGCTTAGATTGATAATTCATTCTATGTGACTGTTTGCTAGAGTTGGTATCTTCTGATTATTATTAGATGGCATGCGACACCCCGCCTAATAAAATACCGAGTGATCAGTCCTATATCAAATTAAAACAGGAATCTCATCTGGTTCATTTTTAGTATCACTGTCGAAAACTTTTTAAAACTTACTAACCACCTAGTATTCAAAAGCTGATGTCAAAATTTTAATCTTTTTATTTAACAACAATAACCATATAAATATCAATATGAACCATTCGCACAAACCATGAATCTAAAGCAATACTGAATAAATCAATAAATGACCGGCCGAATAAACCATCGGCAGAAAACCAACATCCACTAATATAATCCAACAAAGAATAATAACCAGTACAAAATCCGACTGAAATGAAAATAGTTGGGGCAACATGCCCAAAAGAAATAATAAGTTACATCCTACTCTAGGAATGAAATGACTAAAGCGTCTATGTCTAAATCCTGCAACATCCACACCTGTTGAAGCTACGCATCTCGGGAACAGATCTTCAAGTTTGGCATACATGTGGCTGGATACCTAAAAGGTTTTGAAAATATTATGCAAGTATGGGTCAGAGCCCAAAGTCCTTTTGAAAATATTTTGCAATTGAATTAAAATGCAACAATTAAAATGTATGAATGCTCTTCATATTTACGTTAGTGTCGCACTCCCTTGAGATACATCTTACCCCTCCTCTAAAGTGCCCACCTAAGGCTTTCTTCCTGACCCTCCTAGTTACACTACCCCGTCTAACTAGCCTTGTCATGAAACTCCACGAACTCTACTCTAACCGGAGTAATTTGTATCTTTACTTCGTAAGTTATTTATCGTATTAACTTAATTAATCATTTTCTTAAAAGCCATATAAATTTCACTAATTATATAAGTAATACAAATTCTCTTCATGTATTTAATTAGCCGTATATAATTATCTACTTCACTAGGTGTAAACCCGCGAGATGCACGGTGCGCGAGATAAGCTATTGTGGTAGTCATTTCACACGTTAAACTATTTACTTTGTGTCATAATAAATTGTTTCGACGGCACCGAAAATTTATGGATCATTAGGATCCTTCTTAGGTTATTTTGGAATCTTCTTTCCTGATATTTCATTTTCTCATGTATTATGAATATTCATGGAGTAGGAGTATATCCATCTATATATGAACCTCAAGCCATGAGAAAGTTATATTAGAATAATTTGTGATTTACTTTAACACAATGCTATGGCATCTCTCTCTACATTTGCATCCTTTTATTTTTATTCAAGCTACTGCGCACCACACATACACACAGATTCTACGGTAAAATCTTTTTTTCTCAAACTAATGTAAATTGTTTTAAAAGATAGGTTTAATTTGGAGAACCATAAAATAAAACTCTTAACCTCAATGATTAAACAAAAACTTTCATTTCTCAAAGCAAACTAAGCAAAATAGAATTATTAAAGGATAAATACAAACAGTTAAGACAATTAACAATGAAAATATCACATGATAAATGAAGGAAGATTTGTTGAACAAAACTACAAAAAAAATATGAAACATTACTATAGTAGTAATATTAAAAAGTTGAAAACTAAACTAATTTAATGTGAAAATCAACATAAAACACTCTTATTGTCAACCCCATTACAAATGACTAAAAAGCTTGAGAATGATGAAGCAGAGTGGAAAGATGGATCACCCACTTTACATGTGATAAAGAAATATCTCCTACACCCAATCTTCTTATTTAACATTTCTACACAAGTCCAACAATATAGTAAAAATCATAATATAAAACATCCCTTTGAAAACGAAAATCAAAACATAACAATACATATATATATATATATATATATATATAACGTGTTGAGAGGGTAATATTTCATTTGGCATGTTGTTTATTTTTCACTAAACATTTGGCATGTTCATGGACCAAAACCTAGAAATTAGCTAATTTGTATATATACTAGGGTGTACATGTGCCATTGGCACGGTTTTAAAAATGCTTCAGATATTTCATATTATCTAATAGGAATAGAAAACGTGTTATCTACTAATGCAGTTTAAATAACTTAAAAATTGTCAATTCTAGATTATTAACAAATTGCCCGTATTTAAAACTTTTTTGCACAATTACTTGTTTGCGAATGTAAAAGCTTCAATCTATTCTCATAGATAAATCTATTTGCAATATTGAGCATGCCTATAGAACTTTGTTCTCTTTGGAAACCTACTCTTAGAAAAATTAACACCATAACATTACACCTGGATAAAATTAGGTGTCGTCAACCTAAGTTGACAAATACTCACCTCCAAATCTAAACACATTGTACACCATAGCATATGGATATAAAGTAAAATTATATATAAAATTATTTGTTATATTTTATCAGAATATAGGGTACTATCATTATTGGAGTAACTTGAAGAAACTAACAGAAAACTCATTTGAATTCTTAAATATTTTAGTATGAAAAATAATGACTTTTCTATATAACCAAATTCTTTGCAAGTTAGCTTGACATAAAAATACTAATAACTCTTTAATTGACATAAAAATACTAATTACAATAGTTAACTTGAAATTTGGCTATAATCTACTTTGCAAGTTGGCACAAAGAGATTCATCCCCATATAAAGACTTTACCAAAATGGCACAACCAACAAACATTGAAGTGTACATCAAATAGTAAATTATTAGTTTGTTTTCGCAAATTCATTCTTGCAACAAATACACACACACACACACACACACACACACACACACACACACACATATATATATATATATATATATATATCCTTTATTAGAATAGATGATGCCTGCCTTGATGTAATAATAAAACTAATATTATAAAAATTTGAATTCATAACTTGATCCAAGCATACTTCACATTTTTGCATTATTACTTATGAACATAATATTCAAATAATGAGGCTTAATTCCAATATAACGTAACATTCCGTAGAAATTATTCTTGTCACTACATTAAGACTTGCACCCTAGTTATAAGAAAATATAAATATGCATCATGTACTATTTATAAGTCAGGGGTAGGTTGAAGGTTTGGTACAAAGGTCTACAATTGATGGTTAACTGATCCATAAGTCATAGGGGTAGACCCTTTACTTTCGGCTATACCCCTGAGATTACTTAACCCTCTGCGTAAAAGACAGTCCACTAATAAAGTGCGTATATTTGAATACCTGCACAAATTTTTCTTCTTGAATGAAAATGAAAATAAATCAGAACAAAATAAATATTTTTACATGTATTAGCCTTTTAACAAAAAGTTTAGAAAAAACCATAATATATCAACTTTATACAAATAAACTAAGAAAATGGATTCCCCAGAGAATATAAATAAACCAAAGCCACGTTGTCAGCAAATGTATAAATAAACCAAGCAAATAGATTCCCAAATAAACCAATTATTTTTTTTCTATAACTCTTAATTCATTCTCAGAGCATACAAATAAACCAAGCAAATGGATTCCTAAGAGAATCCTGTGAAACATGACACCATTAGACAAATGTAAAGATATATATTGACAATGTTTAATGGTAGTTTTTTAGAAAATAAATGAAGAGAAATTCATAGAAGTATTAATGTCAATAATAAAAAACACCATTAAACAAAACTACCAAATTAAAGTGGAGAGAATATGATGTTTAAAATCAAATATTGGTTTTCTGCAATAAAATAATTTTTGTGAACAATATTGCAATAACATACAGAAAAGATCAACAATAGAAAGAACAAAGAAACTTGCACCTCTAAAATATAGTTGAAACAATCTACATTCAAAAAAATGGAATTGAAGCACAACTGAAACCGAAACACGGAGGTACCAAATCTAATGAGACACTGAAGTACCAATTAGATGAACATGTTAGATCTTCACCAAGAAACGTGATATTAGAGAAAAAATAATTAGATCAGAACAAAAAATGAACATTCATAGCAGTTAGATTTGAACATATGTAACCACTGGAAACCTTAACGGGGTGAATGAACATATGTAACCCATAATAGTTGAATCTTCACAGTGAACGGAGTAACGTTTTTTTTAGATACGAACTAAGAAATGTCTTCGGCGAGGAACCTTACGACATGGACAGTTGTGGAGCTCGGAGAGAACCGCCTCTAGTGAGGAACTGATAAACGTCTCCGTCGAGAAACCATACGAACGGAATAGCTATGGAGCTTAGCGAGAACTGTCTTCGACGAGGAATTGAGAAACCTTCCCATATATCGAACTGAGAGACGAATGGAGAAACGTCTCCAGCGAGGAACCTTATGAACTGAGAACCTTCTCAGATATTGAACTGAGGAACCTTACGAACTATAGAGCGTGGAGGGTGAGGGAGGCCGAGGGGTAGAGAGAGAGAGTATGGGACGAATAGTGATGATCTCAAATAATGAGAGAGAAAGAGGTTGGGTTAGGGATTTTCAAAGCCATCTCGAGCCTTGTGCTTTGGTAAGGCATTAATTACATTTAAGCTTGTGTTGTATGGTGTAAATGACCTCTTTAATACAGATAGATACACAACTTGTTTATATAACTTTTGTATACAAACTTATATGATGTGGCATGAATAGTGAAAACCCCTCCTCCTTTATTATCTCTCTCTCTCTCTCTCTCTATATATATATATATATATATATATATACATATACATACAGTACGGCTCTTGTGCATACCAGTTAGGGGTGTGCACGGGTCGGTTCGGTTCGGTTTTGGACCGCAATTCAAACCGAACCGATCGGTTCGGTTTTGGAAAAAATCAGACCGAAATCGAATCGACGATGAAAAAAACCGCCGGTTTCGGTTCACATCGGTTTCGGTTCGGTTCGGTTTCGGTTCGGTTTTAACCGATTTTCAGTTTTGGTCGGTTTTTTGTAGGTCGGTTTTTTGTTGTTGTCGGTTTTGGAGGTTGGTTAATGGTGTTTGGATATAAAAATAAAAGATATTTAAGGGTTTTTTAATATATAATATTGATGTCGGTTCGGTTCGGTTCGAATCGGTTTTTTCTTTGTCTAAACCGACAACCGAACCGATATTGTCGGTTTTTTAAATCCTTAAACCGCAAACCGAACCGGGCTAAAAAAAATCGCCGGTTTCGGTTCGGTTCGGGCCGGTTCGGTTCGGTTCGGTTTTCGGTTCAGTCGGTTTTGTTGCACACCCCTAATACCAGTCCACATTTTAAGAATGCGGATCGGACATGTGTCACCTGGAGGTGAGCCTAGAAATTATAGGCACCCTCTCTCTCTTTTCTGGGCTCACCGCCAGGTGACACATGTCCGGTCCGCACTCTTAAAATGCGGACTGGTATGCACAAGAGCATTACTGTATATAGAGAGAGCATTACTGTGTATATATATAGATATATTATTTTTGTATATTTAGAATAATGGGTTTATTATTATTTTGGTTAGATTTCAACTTCAACTACAAGATTATGGTTGCTTGGGGAAAATGGAAGCCCTGCAAGTTTTACTCGTCAATTCAGTGTGTTTAATGACTTCTCCAAAAAGGTTAAAGGCCAAGCTAATATGAATTTTATTTAAATCTTATTTTTCTTAAAGCTAAGTTGATTGCTTTTGTTATATAATTACAAGTATTATATATTCAAGCTAAGAATTTGTTGCCCGTCACTGTTTTAGTGTTTAGTGTTTGCTATCATATACTTCTAAGTGTTAACATTGGTTGTGTTTTCATTAGATATATTTCATAATAAACTTTGTAATACAAGCCTATTACATTGGTATATATATCAAATTGTGTCATAATATTACTTAATTTCGTACTTTGTTTTGTAATATTATATCAGTGTCACATTACAACTTACAAGGGTGGGGCTGAATCCTAGATAATTCTAACGTGTTTAAAACTAAAAAACCAAAGATTACGAAGTACACAAATCTTCCATTGAAATAAAAGGCAAAATTATGATTTTATATTTAATAGTATTCACAATAATATTTCAAAAAAAAAAATAGCGCTTACAAAAAAAGCTAACACGGATATTTTCAAACATGAAACCTACTGCTCTCTTACCCTCACAAATATTTAGTATCATGAAAAAATTGTAAAGATAAAGAGATTCTGTGTAAAATAAGTTATACGTAATACCACAATCATTAAGGTAATGAAAGTTACGAACTAAAATCCAAAAACCTCAAACTCAAAACCCATATAATCTCAAGCATTTTTCCCATCCTTCACAACCGATTCTATTTCATATATAAATAGTGCAAAATAGTGAAACTATCTTAGGCATTTTAAAAAATAGATAAGAGTATTATATAATAGGTTGCTAAACATAACTGAAGCAAGTGTAAAGATCAAGAAAAGATATCATAAGAATTAAACTTTTAATTGGAAAGTAACAATAGAAATGTTAATGTCAAAGAAGTATAAATTAAGGATTTAAGCGTATAAAAAACATAAAAATACACGCATGCATTTAGGATGAAAATGGTTTTACTGGGGCTAACCTTTGGATACATTATGAGAGGGTCATTACGACACATAAGAGATCTGTAATACCCAGATTGAGTGACAATCGATTTTATCAAGTGTTACGATTGGAATAACGACATAGGATTACGGCGGCTGAAACTCTTCCTTCACCAGTTCATGTAATGGATCTCTACACCTAATCGCCACCTACAAAATTTTCAACCCAAACCTCATTAGAAAAACAGTAGTAGTAAATCCACTTTGATAAAGAGATGAAGAAATGGGAAAAGAAGCTGAGGAAATCACAAGGGAGGGAGGGGGAAGAAATGGGTGAGTATGACGAACATAATGGGAAGAAGAAAGGCCGAATAGGGGGAAACCAAAAGCCTCATCGTTTGCCACCTTCGCCCTGCGATGGTTTAGGGGTGGTTTGAGATGATGGCTGCGACCAAAAGCCTCGTACGTTTTAGTTCCTCTATTGATCAGATTTTACAAGTTGTCTTCCAGCAATGCCTTTTGCCTTTCCCTAAGTTCCCGATGTCAATAAGTAGGCAAGTACAACTTCTTAGCCTCACTCTCTCTTGAAATTCTTTACTGTCTCTCCTCTAAATGATAGAAACCCTTCCGCATCCCCTTTATTTTGTGACTATAGATCTCCTCTTCTTTGCAACTTCATTGTAGACTCCGAGATAGGGGAAATAACTTAAAAGTGACAGGTGGACACCTTAGATAAGAGGGAGTCTTAACTCCTTTGTATAACATTTTATAATATATAAAGATTATATACGTAGAACTATATTCCACAATTATACATATGTTGAATATAAATAAAATCGCTCTTAAAAGCCATATAACATTCACTAGTTATATAAGTAATACAAATTCTCTTCATGTATTTAATTACATGTATATAATTATCTACTCCATTATATGCGTAGAACTATATTCCATAATCACACATATGTTGAATATAATTAAAACCATCCTTCCGAGTAATACCTCACCGGATTTATTCTCTAAGGTGCTATCATCCCAGGTCTACTCAGTCCCACCTGGATTTCCAAGACAGCTAGCCACCGCCGAATCAGAACATGGAAATATAAACGTATTGGAGACGGTCATATTCCCCCAAGTGTGAAGACAATCATCTCAATGCACACCTCTATTTGAACGCTATGACCCGGGGATATACTCGCCCCACTCATCAAGCTAGGGGATTCACCCACATCGTGCAACCTCCCCCGATAGCACTAGAGCATATAATTCTAAATAAATACCTAGCCACCAGTATTTATGAGCACATAATATATATATATATACTATCACACTACCGTGTATATATATATATATTTATTTATTTAAAATCACAGCCTTACCGTGTACAAAGTCCGTAACACTAGCCAACAGATTTCTGAGTCTATGGTCCGACTCTAATTTAATTCATTTACCCATTAATTAATTTAATATCTCCCCGAGTCTATGGTCCGACTCTAATTTAATTAATATGCCCATTAATTAACTTAATATCTCCCCGAGGCTATGGTTCGACTTTAATTTAATTAATATGCCCATTGATTAATATATTATCTCCCCGAGTCTATAGTCCGACTATATATTAATTAATGTACTCGTTAATTAATTTAATATCTCGCTGGTGTCACACAACCAATGTACCCGGACTCCCTCACCTGGCCCGAATTTCCATCTCTTAGAACATACTCCTCAAAATTCTATTATAAAGAGAATGCTCCTAATTAAATAATATTTAACAATTTATTATATCGTCCCATAATAAATTATTCCAGCTATAAGCTTTAATTAATTAATTAATCTCCCATTAATTAATCTATTATCATGGCATCACTCGACCAAAATATCCGAACACCCCCTTGGCCCATAATATAATATCCCCAATTAATTATTCAAAATCCTCCTCAATAAAGTTTGCACAATTATTAATCTGAGTTTTTAATTTACTTAATCTGCCCAGATTTTTAAAATGCCGTTTTTGGGCATTTTGGGGTCGTTTTTGGAAAAACGTATTAGAGAACGAAAGTTACAAAACGCCATTTTCTATAGGGCATTGCGGATAGAATCGCCATTAACAGCTTCTGTGAAGCTTTTTACCCAAAATTATCCATTAAAATTCTTACGAATCAAAACTAGTCTCAATATCTTAATTTCTAATTTCCATCTCCAATTGATAATAAAGATATGAATACATACGATTGTTCCCCAACTTGCAGTCAATAAATTTCTTTAATTAACTTATATTTTCTTCACAACATAGAATTTATAAGCCCTTATCATAACAGTCCAAAAAATTTGATTCGTAACTTCCCCAAATCAAGACCCAATTTGTATTAACCCGATCCAAAAATTATTTGAGTAACACCTACTATGATATGAATTAATATCACCAATTTACATTGAAGCAATTTAACCACCCGCCTTATAAATTCGTAGAGTCTGAATCATTTGATGAAGATGATAGGTTTAACACAAACACCCAAATCTTCCTCCAAATTGGCTCCCCAAAAGCTCCTCAAATTATCCCTTTTCTCCCCTCTACATATTTAGGTATTCTAAAATGAGTTATGACTGCCCCCAACTCTCACTTTTTGTTAATCCCGTTTTTCCTCTTATGGGCCCAATTAGAATAGCCCAAATACTCCCGTGTGAGCCCGGTCATGCACAAAAATACCCCGTGACCCATTTACCCCCCCCCCCCCGAGTGCACTTTTTCGACTATATCGATCTATCCAGACCCAACCGTGCACTCAGAATTGATATCTGAAATACTTTATAATATTCTCTAATTTAAACCTCAAAATGCGACACATGTAAAATCCAAAGATGCTCTGAATTAATTAAATGTCAATTCACCAATTTCAATACTTCCTCTGACTTAAATAAATTCTCCAATTCATAAATTTGAATTCTCCAAATTAATTAAGTTCTATTTCTCCCTAAAATAATTAAATTATAAGTCCTCGGAATTACGGGGTCTTACATACTTCCCCCCTTATAAAAGAATTTCGCCTTCGAAATTAAGATAAGCTTAGTGCTCGAAGGTATGAATATCTCTCAAATCCCATCCCTTTAAGATGGATATGGCTATCTCTGCCACGTATGATCATTAAGTATGCTAAAACAACTTTAGTTAACCAAGGCACCCATACACCCTGTACCCATGCTTAACCGCACAATTGTTACCCGACTATAATAGCCTTAATCCATAATATAACTTCCAAATTGCAGTTATAACTACATACATGTAAAATAACCGAGGTACCCAACCCATGTACAAATGACCAAATATCTCCCCACTTCCAACGTTGCTCTAAGCTTCATGCGTGGGAAGTCTCGCAATGCGAAATCTAATCAAGGAACCCCCCCGATACACTACTACCTAACATGGTCGGTCGATGAGATCCGTTTAGCCCCCAGTCTATAGCACGTACCCTCAAATACCCGCCTCTTGGCATAAAAGTATACATGCCCACTCTTATGCTACAAAAGACAACACAAAAATACCGCGCCCTTACTATCACTAGCTTCCTTACGCGAAATTAATCCTGAGCTATAACTATCCGCTCGCAAATAAATCTATACACCCTGAATCACATTAGTAACCGTCCCTACTCCCTGGGATCAAATTAACAACATAAGCATATCATCATAAGCCTATCATGCCACATTTAACATACAGACTCGTATATATAAGCTAGGCCCTATCTTAGGTGATACCTAGCAAAAATAATCCATACATGGTACAGCGAACACAAATTCTTACTATAACTATCCACTATAGCTCTAAGCCATCGTTAACCAACCGAAACTTATAAAATGTCCCACTTTACCCTCATAACTCTCGAAAGTAGAAGTCTCTCCTGTAATGCAAACATCACATGATAATATCGCTAACGTCTAGTACATAACAATACTTATCTCAAACTCATCTCCGCACTCTCGGCATGACTATATAATACATGTATTCTCGATTATCCCACAATTTGCAATTTAATTCTTCTTGATACTACCCCACCTATTAACTTGTGGTAAATAAGTTCTCTTTGTGCTTCTGTCACAGCACACCCTGGCTCCACTGGCCTTATATCGAAATATCTCTCATTTTAAAGTGTTTTCTCTACACTTCCAATAATTTAGTATTTAAAACCGATGCACTCGCATCCCATAACGTCTCACAACTTTCAAAGTTTATTAAGGTCCATGCGTATAACATTTCGCAACTAAGCTCAAAAGAACGTTTCCCAATGCACTATTCCCTAGCATTGTCGATCATCGAAATTCGTGTGTCCATAATACACACTAAGATATCACAAATTTTATCTCCCGACACATAAATCAAATCACCTATGCCTATGTCTCTTAAAGCATTACATGATACGATGCTATCACTATCACTAAGTTCTCAGCGTATAAACAACAATGAGCTAAATCTCTCCTCTCCACGGTAAACCCGACATTCCTGGAATAACAGCCGTAAAGGTTCCTACGCACCGGGATCCAATATCCCTAAACCACTGTACCCTCTCGAGTCTATTTAATGAATAATATATACGCGATCTCAACCCTCTTTCGGGTGAATCATCACAAAAGAATATGCATCCTACCCTGGAACCTTGAATACGATAGTCTTGCTGTAACTGCCCACCATCGCTTACCCATCGTTAACCAGTCCGTATCCAGGAAAAATCATACTCTCATAACACCTCTCAAAATGAGTTACCCTTATAAAATACACGTTCTCAGTGTTCACACCTGATCCCCTGCAGATAAAACTGAAGAGATCCCCGTTACCCCGCGATAAATATATATACCATAGTAACACTACGATACATCCACAAAACTCGTCTCCCACGCGAATATAGTGTTAGAAAGAATACTGGGACCACTCATGTCACACAAAATTCCTCCCATCTATCCGAGGATAAAAACTCATACTTCTACTTGCCTACACACCGATGGCCAAAATGGTTCCTAGACATAATATTCTCATCCAAACTGAACCCAAAACTTCCTAAATGTTGTCCCTTCTGGGAATCCCGCTCCTATCCCCTGAGTCACTGTGGACATAATCAATTGTTATGGTCATATTTCCACACATAAGGCACTTCCTTGTGTCAATCCCCTGTATCTAGCCCCACTGGCCATGTAGGGGTTGTCCTTCTCGTATACTTGGTAGACTTTACCCTGATTGCTACCCCCATTGTCCCTTTGGCTTCGCAGGCCCCATGGGAGTTATTGTTGGCCTCGACGACCCTGATTGAATCCACCGTCACTCGGTAGGAATTTCACTGATCTAAATCATATAAATGGGTTCCTTGACTGGGTATCCCCCTTGTGGTGCCTCACTTGCACTGCTAAATACAATCTTATCTTTCGGTCAAATTCTCCACCTCTCTTGGCTTCCTTCTCACATAAGTATTGATCTCAAATCGTAACTATATGACCTTGACGACTATATCACTAGTCATCCCAATCGAATTTATCATCCATGCTTGTATATTACCCGTGAGTCCATCATTAACTTACGAACCTTCTTGATTCTTCGTACCCCTTTGTCACGTACCAAGTTCGCTAAACACTTCATCTCTACTTCATGACTGGCCACTTTATGGACCCTTGATTTTCGAAACAAGTATTGAAATATCCTTTGCCTCTCTGGTTAAACAACTGATGAGAAGATTAACGGTCAAACCGCACCCCAAATTCCTTATTATTCATGGTATATCTCCATGGTTGTGGTGACTAACTCCTACCACTACAACACCGCCCCATTGAGCCAAAACTTTCGCCTGAAATTTAGTCTTGCGTGTCGCTCCACGCCACCCTATACAATTTCCTTTGGGTTATCTCCTTCCATTGGCTTATCACATCCCCTTCCACTCGAATCCTTGTAGATGGCTATTCTAAAAGGGTCCTTCTGAATTTCCCCACCCCTTGATGACTACGCTGGGTGAGTCTGAAATTGCACCACCGTTATCTATAACGGTGCTTTGGAAGACTATCGCTCCCGAGTGATTACTCTATCCTCACTTGTATGAACAACAATCACGGTGACTCCTAACATGATCACCATTTCAAGAATACTCCATGTCTTCTGCAAAGCCTCTCCTCCTGTAATCCTCTTACGACCCTCGTTGGCCATTTCAAAGAATGTTCGGTGTACAAAGCCCAATCGAACTCGAATATGTATCACATCAACTATACTTAATCGCAGGAGAATGTAAATGCACGTACGCAAAGGAATACAACAATACTATAATAAGGCTCTACATCAAAGAGTGCTACGCTGAAACGTAAAAAGCCGCACAAATCCTAAGGACACTAGAACCTGATACTCTGATACTATATGTGACACCCCGCCCAGTAAAATACCAGGTGATCAGTCCTATATCAAATTAAAATAGGAATCTCATCTGGTTCATTCTTAGCATCATTGTCAAAAACTTTTTAAAACTTACTAACCACCTAGTATTCAAAAGTTGATGTCAAAATTTTAATCTTTTTATTTAACAACAACAACCATATAAATATCAATACGAACCATTCACACAAACCACGAATCTAAAGCAATACTGAATAAATTAATAAATGGCTGGCCGAATAAACCATCGGCAGAAAACCAACATCCGCTAATATAATCCAACAAAGAATAGTAACTAGTACAAAATCTGACTGAAATGAAAATAGCTGGGGCAACATGCTCGAAAGAAATACCAAGCTATATCCTACTCTAGGAATGAAATTACTGAAGCGTCTATGTCAAAATCCTGCAACATCCACACCTGTTGCAGCTACGCATCCCAGGAACAGATCTTCAAGTTTGGCATCCCTTTGGGTGGATACCTAAAAGGTTTTAAAAATATTTTGCAAGTATGGTTCAGAGCCCAAAGTCCTTTTGAAAATACTTTGCAAGTGAATTAAAATGCAACAATTAAAATGTATGAATGCTCTTCATATTTAAGTTAGTGTCGCACTCCCTTGAGATACATCTGACCCCTCCTCTAAAGTGCCCACTTAACGCTTTCTTCCTGACCCTCCTAGTTACACTACCCCGTCAAACTAGCCTTGTCATGAAACTCCTTGAACTCTACTCTAACCCAAGTAATTTGTATCTTTACTTCGTAAGTTATTTATCGCATTAACTTTATTAATCATTTTCTTAAAAGCCATATAACATTCACTAGTTATATAAGTAATACAAATTCTCTTCATCTATTTAATTATCCGTATATAATTATCTACTCCAGTATTTACCTAGAACTATATTCCACAATTATACATATGTTGAATATAAATAAAATCGCTCTTAAAAGCCATATAACATTCACTAGTTATATAAGTAATACAAATTCTCTTCGTGTATTTAATTACCTGTAGATAATTATCTACTCCATTATATACGTAGAAAGATATTCCACAACCACACATATGTTGAATATAATTAAAACCATCCTTCCAAGTAATACCTCACCAGATGCATTCTCTAAGGTGCTATCATCCCAGGTCTACTCAGTCCCACCTTAATTTCTGAGACAGCTAGCCATCGCCGAATCAGAACATAAAATATAAACGTATTGGAGGCGGTCATATTTCCCCGAGTGTGAAGACAATCATCTCAATGACCACCTCTATTTGGACGCTATAACCTGGGGATATACTCGCCCCACTCCTCAAGTTAGGGGATTCACCCACATCGTGTAACCTCCCCCAATAGCACTAAAACATATAATTCTAAATAAATACCTAGCCACCAGTATTTATGAGCACACAATATATATATATATATATATATATATACTATCACACTACCGCGTATATATATATATATATATATATATATATATATATATATATATATATATAATCCCATATATATATAATATAATCCCATATACAAAGTCTACTATCACACTACCGCGTATATATATATATATATATATATATATACAAAGTCTACTATCACACTACCGCGTATATATATATATATATATATATATATATATATATATATATATATATATATATAATCCCATCTTTACCGTGTACAAAGTCCGTAACACTAGCCAACATATTCCCGAGTCTATGGTCCGACTCTAATTTAATTAATTTACCCATTAATTAATTTAATATCTCCCCGAGTCTATGGTCCGGCTGTAATTTAATTAATATGCCTACTAATTAACTTAATATCTCCCCGAGTCTATGGTCCAACTCTAATTTAATTAATATGCCCATTAATTAACTTATTATCTCCCCGAGTCTATGGTCCGACTCTATTTTAATTAATATAATCATTAATTAATTTAATATCTCCCTCGTGTCACACAACCAATGTACCCGGACTCGCTCACCTGGCCCGAATTTTCATCTCTTAGAACATACCCCTCAAATTTGCATTATAAAGAGAACGCTAATAATTAAATAATATTTAACAATTTATTATATCATCCTCTAATAAATTATTCCAGCTATAAGCTTTAATTAATTAATCCCCCATTAATTAATCTATTATCATGGCGTCACTCAACCAAAATATTCGGACACCCCCTTGGCCCATAATACAATATCCCCAATTAATTATTCAAAATTCTCCTCAATAAAGTTTGCATAATTATTAATCTAAGGTTTTCAATTTACTCAATCTGCCCAGATTTTTAAAATGCCGTTTTGGAAAAAACATATTAGATAACGAAAGTTAGAAAATGCCATTTTCTAAAGGGCAATGCAGGCAGAATCGCCAATAATAGCTTCTATGAAGCTTTTTACCCAAAATTATTCACTAAAATTCTTACGAATCAAAACGAGTCACAATATCTGAATTCCCAATTTCTATCTCCAATTGATAATAAAGATATGAATACATACGATTGTTCCCTAACTTGCAATCAATAAATTTCTCTAATTAACTTATAATTTCTTTACAGCATAGAATTCATAAGCCCTTATCATAACAATCCCAAAAACTTGATTCGTAACTTCCCCAAATCAAAACCTAATTTGTATTAACCTAAACCAAAAATTATTTGTATAACGCCTACTATGATATGAATTGAATATCACCAATTTACATTGAAGCAATTTAACCACTTGCCTTATAAATTCGTAGAGTCTGAATCATTTGATGAAGATGATAGATTTAACACAAGCACCCAAATCTTCCTCCAAATTGGCTCCCCTAAAGCTCCTCAAATTATCCCTTTTCTCCCCTCTACATATTTAGGTATTCTAAAATGAGTTATGGTTGCCCCCAACTATCACTTTAGGTTATAAAGTGTTAATCCCATTTTTCCTCTTATGGGCCTAATTAAAATAGCCCAAATACTCCCGTGGGGTGAGCCCGGTCATGCATCAAAATACCCCGTGACCCATTTACCACTTCCGAGTACACTTTTCCGACTATCTCGACCTATACGGACTCAACCGTGCAGTCAGAATTAACATCTGAAATACTTTATAACATTCTCTAATTTAAACCTCAAAATGCGACACATGCAAAATTCAAAGATGCTCCGAATTAATTAAATGTCAATTCACCAATTTAAATAATTCCTCCGACTTAAATAAATTCTCTAATTCATAAATTTAAATCTCTAAATTAATTAAGTTATATTTCTTCCAAAAATAATTAAATTTTAAGTCCTCAGAATTACGGGGTGTTACATGGCATTTCATGTTTATCTAGATATGTTTCATTGATTATTTTCATTCTACATATGATGATGTTTATGTTTTTTAACTTTTTTCTATTCGAGATAAAAAGGGGGATAGATGTATGTGATGTAGGGGGAGCATTTTTTTTATGAGCAAATATTTTTGTAATGTTTACTAATTTTTGTTTACAAAATTGGTATTATGATTTGCTCACATGTTTAAAAAATGATTTGTTTTACATATTGGTGTTTTTTATATAATTTGTTCCTCCATACTTCAATGGGTATTTATCTATTTCATATGTGTAGGTATTCTTCATCGATTCGAGATTTCCATACTACATCACATTCAGACAACTCACGCTTGTCGAACCTGCATATACTACTCCTTGTCCTGTACTTTTTTTTGGGGGTTTTATGGGATGGGAATTAGGTGTCATACGGCTTGACGATCCGGCTTAGACATTCACTATTTGGGTTTTGTCCCGAAATAGTCAAAGAGGGAGATTTATAAGGTCAAAATTTCCAATTTAGTCCATTATATGTAATTGGCTTATTTCACGAACAAAACTTATTTGAGTCATACATAGATTTTATATTGTCATGATTCCCATAAAGTTTATGATGTGTTTATTGAAGACGTAGCGACCAAGCTTCAGAGATTTATCATGTCGTGTTTCATTAGTGCATGTTTCGATCTCTCAGGAATGAGTGCGAAATATTTATGAGACTCGAAAAATGTTATAAAGGAGGAAAATTATATTATGAATGATTTTAAAATGATTAAAATATTTTTAAAAGGTTTTAACTTCGTTTATTCTATGACAAGGATTGTTCAGACTCATATGAAAACCATCCCTAGTTTAGGTGGTTCAAACGACAAAAAACGTCGTTCGAACGACATCCCACGGTCATTAGAATGACATGTGGGTCTAGTTAGAACAACCTGTAAACTTAATTTTATTATTAAAGCAGCGTTTACTCAGAATTTCGAAGGGTGTGTGATAATACGCAAATATCGCGTATTTCATCCTCCGAACCTACGCATTTTATCCCCCTCGGGTGCCTTAATCTCTATATTTAAGCCCGTTAACCAGACAACCTCGGTTTATATTGTTAAACATGCTATATGAGGTATAATTGGGCTTTTGTAGGTATTTAGGTACTAAGTATGGAGTTCGGACGCATTCCGGTGAAGTTCCGTACACAACCGCACGTTCAAGGGCATTTTAGTCTTTTCACAGCTTGGGTACCTGGCCCGACATCTCACGGAAGTTGTAGCCCTCCTCTCTAGCTTCGCGTGGCCGCGAACGGTGCGCGATTCCGATTCATAACGAAGAAGTTACGGCGATTTCAGCGGAGGAAAAACAAGGAAGCAAAAGAGGAGAAGGAGAAGAGGAAGAAAAGAAGCAGGGGCTGCTGCTGCAATCGATCGATCGAACATAAGGGTCGATCGATCGACCCTTCAGGATTGTCGATATTTTCCCTTGATCGATCGATCGACCAAAGGGGTCGATCGATCGATCCCCTGTTTTTCTGCAGATATTTTCTTTTCTTTTCTTTCTTCTTTTCTTTTATTCTAACTTACTATATAAGCCAAATTTTGGTTTTGTAATAAGAGGCAGCCATATACACGATTTTAGGTTAGAATTAGTTAGGGTTTTGGGGTTTTGATTGGTTCTTCTTCATTTCTCTTTGGTTTGACACCCCATTTGGATTGTAAGTTGACTATTCATCTCCTCTACCATTAATATAGCTTGTTTTCCATTCATACATGCTTTGTTAATTAGATTCACATGCTTTCTTTAATCGCTTTCTAGGTAGATTTATCGCGTTTATTTACCACGTTTATTTATCGCGTTTTTAATATGCTTTCTAGCTAATTTAAATTAGGTTGTGCTTGAATTGAACTCACTCGGGTTGACGCGTTGCTTTGCTTTGGTGATGGAGTTTACGGGTCTATTTCGGGTGCGTTGTCCTAGTTATTACGCCTAGGAGATTTGACGGGGCATATCATGTATGTCCCGTGCTTACGACCTTTCGCGCGTAATTTCCGGGATATTTGTTGACGCCAAAATCTTATTAGGCTTTTATGATGATTTAGGGCGTAACAACCCTTGATTTAATTAACTGTCGAAACGAGACGCACTTGTAATAACTCGTCGACCCATGTAACCATTTTATACTAATTAACTCGGGTGAGGGATATTCGACGCAACCTATAGTTTTTCTCGCTTTCATAATCTAGTTTCAATACCATTGCCTAGTTAATCATTTCCCTTTATGCATCTTTTCTTTTAGTTTGTAATCATCTTTTACACTTTTATTTCGGAGTATTAAATCACTTAAATTCTAACATCTCGTCTCTGTGGATTTTCGATACCCGACTTACCGCTCTACTTGCCTCGCAAGTGTAGTAGTAACTTAGGTTTTTGCATTGAGTTGGTGAAACGAAAACAACGACTAGCGTCTTTACACGCGCTACTTTTCGCACCCAATCAGCGTGCTAAACTAAAATACACTGTGACAATTTCGTTTTTCTGCACAAATATTTTCTAAGGTTTTCAAAGATTAAAACCATTTGCAGAGTTTTCAAGATCCGAGCTTTCATATACAATTGCTATAGAGATATTGTCTGCACTATCTGGGGTTTGTTCATCATTTTGAACATTTTTCGTTGGGTTTAGGGTGAAGAAACAGAAGAGTTCGTGTTCTGAATCGTAGATGGTTGCCAAGTTGCATCGGTGGACACCGAAGCACTCGTGGACACGTGTATTGTGGATGAGTATCGTGGAAGGATTTATGAGTGGGCACTGTGGATGAGAGGTTAAAAAGAAGAATAGCTTCAAGGCTTGTGGGGATCGAGTCGTTGTGTAAGTCTGTCCGTCTTCCTTCGTAAACCCGTATTATAGTGATTGTTTGACTTGGGTCGTTTGAGATTTTTTCCCTTAGTGGTTTTCTCGTACATCTGGTGTTGCGAACTTATTTATTTTACTTACTTTAATCACCTAGATGCATGTTTAGGATTAAACAAGATAAAATTAGACTTAATTGAAATTGGTTCACAAATTTAGCGCGTGTTTAAAATTAGAAAAAGGAAATTTGAAAGAATATTATTTTTGACGTCCTTAAAGCACATTTGAAAAAAAAGGGCCTACATAGGCATCTGCAGTAAGGGGGGTATTATTGGCCCACTATGAGCACAGAGGCAGCTCGTATGCAACAAGGCTGACTAAGTGCTAAACCCAGTTTGATCAGCCAATGGAAGCAAATTTTATGGAAATTCTAAAAGATTATAGGGCACTACATCACTTATCTTAGAGATGGAGAACTACCTGTTGAGAGGGTTGATAAGATTTACATGAAGAAAACAGTGGGCTATTTCTATCTAGTGAATGGGGAACTCTATAGGAAGGGTCATAATGAGAAGTCCTTAAGATGTGTGGCTAGGGAAGAAGTGGTAAGAGTACTAACAGAAGCCCACTTCACGCATGGGTGGTGCCAAATTACGTGATCGGCTAATGACCCTAGGGTACTATTGGCCAATGATGGAGGCTGACTTTATGATCGGGCGCGAAAGGTGTGTTCGTGTGAGGACACAACCGTTGCGTGTTTCATCGCCGCGATGCAAAAAACCTAAGCTACTGCTACACTTGTGAGGCAAGCACAACGGTAAGTCGGGTACCGTAAGAAATCGACAGGGAGTGATTGAATTTTAGATTTTAATTGTTTTACTACTTCAAAACTAAATGTGTAAAAGATAATTGGGGGTGGGGGTGGGGGGGGGGTAATGGTGACAAAGTCAAAAGAAAAAGTTATGTTTACACAAAAGTACAGTGAGGATCGGGATCGCATTCGCTTCACACGGATCGAAACAACTACTAATTAGAATTTCGGTTCGAAAGATATTTAAGCGAGCATAATCAATTAAGCATAAACATCACACAATAAGGAATTTAACCCAAAGTTGTGAGATTAAACAGTTAACTGAAAATGGTCACACGCGGATTAAATTCGGATTATCGCTAATAATACTAACGTTGTGTGACAAAGAAAGTTAAATGCATAATAATCCGACTTTTATATGCGAGGTTTCAATTAAACTCAACTTTACGGGAAACCTAACTTTCGGAGCTCAAAACCCAACAATGGCGGAAACACAACCCCGACCCTATTTAACTAATGACAAGGCCTGTTACTAAACTGATTTACACTAATTGACTAAGAAAGTAAGAAATAAACACAATAAACTAATTTAACAAAGCATGAAATTAAACTACAAAGCAATAAATAAAGAAATACAAACTACATTAATGGAGAGGGTGATGAATAGTTCAACTTACAACACCCAAAGGGGTCACAACCAAAGAGAGATGAAGAAGAGCTCTCAACACACAAACCCTAACCTAAAATATCTCTTAAAGCTCAATATCTAGTTTATTACGACAAAAATATCTTATATAGTAAGTTGAGGGGAAAGAAAAGAAAATGAAGACAACACACATAATTAGGCAGGATCGATCGATCGACCCCAAGAGTCAATCGATTGACTAATCAGGTCACAGCCTACTGTCTTCAACGATTTCCAAAAATAAGAGGAGCCGATCGATCGGCCCTTTTGGTCGATTGATCGATCCTACAGGTCAGATTCTCCCCTGATTATCCCCTACTTTGGTTTCTTTGGAATCCTCTTCCGCAAAAGTCTCGTAACTTCTTTGTTAGGAATTGAATTCGCGCACCATTCGCGGCCACGCAAAGCATGATCAGAGGGATACAACTTGCATGAAGATGTTGGATTAGATGCCCACACTGTGAAATGACTAAATTGCCCTTGCGCATGCATAATTATACGAAACTTATCCAGCATGCATCCAAACTTCATACTAAGCATCGAAACACCTACAAAAGCTCAATTAACTCCTGCAAAACATATATCTATACAAATTCGAGGTTTTCTGGTTAACGAGCATAAATATAACGATTAAGATACCCGAGGGGGCTAATAATGCGTAGGTTAATGGGTGAAATACGTAATATTTGCATTGTATCACTCTATAAGTTCTGTAAAGAAATGTAGAGCATTCCAGATTCATAGCAATATGGTTCATGCCCCCTCGACGAGTTTGCAAAGCTTAGTTGCTCATCACTCGTTCCACACTTGGTCATTTGATTTGGTAGGAAAAATTAACCTCACTTCTCATGGGAAAGCCTTTATTCTGGTTGCCATATAGTTGTATACCAAGTGGGTGAAAATAATTCATTTGAGAATGGTTACTTCTCAAGTAGTAACACAATTCATTCAGAAATATATAATATGCAGGTTTGGCATTCCAAAGGTCATTCTCACGGATAATGGCAAGCATTTCGTATGCAAAGAGATGGGTTTGCTCACGGACAAATATGAAATCATCTATAACAGTTAAACTATTTCCTACTCTAAAATGAATGGTCAGGTAGAGGCCACCAACAAGACGCTGATCAATATTTTGAAAAAGATGTCGGAAGACCTGTCGGGAACATGGAATGATAAATTGCTAATGGTTTTATGGGTTTACAGGACCTCCAAGAGAAAGCCAACTGGTTTTACCCCGTTCTCTCTAGTCTATGGTACAGAGGATGCCCTACCGGTAGAATTGGTTATGCCATAAGAACAAGTGGCCCCGAGCCATAATCTGGTGCCTGATCTAAGATATGTGCAATTAGAAGCTTTGGATGAGCATCGTGATAGAGCTAAGGAAAAATTCAAAGTCTACACTCATCAGCTGTCCAGAGCCTATGAGAATTTAGTTAAGCCTAGAGAATTTCAAGTGGAAGACTTAGTTTTGCCAGCATCGACTCATCACCTAAGAAGTACGTCGGCCTCAAAATTCAAGCCCAACTGGGAGGGGCCATTCATGGAGCGAGGATTTGGGAGATCAGAATATTGCCAAATCTCACAGCCAGAGGGTGAGTTCATTCAAACAATTAATTGCAAATACCTTAAGAAGTACTATGCCTGACGTACTCTAATTTTATTAGTAGTTCATTTTAGAAAGTGAAAGATCCTTACGCGAAAAGGAAAATTATTGATGACACTTTATTATTATCGCACAATTGAAAAAATATTGCTTTTTGCGCAGTGAATGCAATAGTGAATGTTTGGTTATGACCATTTCCTTCATAAGATTTATGATGATATTTATAATTTTTATCAATCCACATAACCAACAAGTTTATCATGCATATGTTCGCAAAGTTGTGTGAATAAATACATCTAAAAACATGATTTTGCTTTTGCTAAGTTGATTTTACAAATAGAGCAGCCTGAGATTCTCACAATATTAGAGAAAATATATTTAACTTAAGGAGCATTGCTCATTATACTTAGGGGGGTATATACCTCCCAATGACAAAATATAATGAGCAAAGTGCCTTCACCTGCATTACTTTGAGAGATAAGCTCCCAAAAAACAGTGCCCAAAAAATGTGGGGTACACAGTTTCATTGACAATTTCAAAAAAAAAATTAAAAGTTATTTAAATAATTTGTATGATTATCCGTAATAACATAAAGGGGGTTGGCCCCAAGTCCTATCTTCTTAAAAAATATATAGGAAAAACATCCCACATAATATGGGAAAGTTATATATATTACTCGCCAAATTGCGAGCAGACACTCCTACAGAATATGGGAAAGTTACATATATTACTCGCCTAATTGCGAGAAGGTACTCCCATAAAAAAATAGAATAATATTAATTCACGAGTAGATACCCCCCCCCCCCCCCCCCGGAATAAGGGATAGTCCATAGCGTATGAGAAAAATGAACGAAGAATGAAAAGTGTAAAGATTAATAATAAAAGATTTTCTTTCATTCTCATTTATATAAATGAGATCGTAGTATTACAAGCACAAGAAGGGAAACTGTTACAAAGATATCAATCAGCTAAAAGAAAACGAATACTTTCTTATGAGTAGAACTCTTCGAATGAGAGGCCAATCTCTTGAAGCAGCATCTTCTTAGAGCTTAGTTAGTCGCACAATATCTTTTGTTTCGCTAGCTAATACTTTGTCTAGCTTTGCTTCCAAAGTTTCAATTCGCTCGCAAATACTATTGGCCTCACACTGACGCCGCTCGACTCTGGCTTGCTCGGAGGATTCAACTTTCATCAATTTCTTAACAACTGGATGGATATGTCTACAAATGTAAGCATTAAGCCAATAAAACTTGAAGTGGTATCAACTCTTCAAGTCTTTGATAGTTGCTAAAAAGATGTGAGCACCTACATTGGTAACATCATTGGGAGGGGTTGAAGTAAACTTATGAGCGTGACTTGAGAACACCTTCAAATTGAAAACAGTTAGGCCATCAATATTAAAAACACTCCTGGCTATGAAGATCTCATGGTAATACTCAAAGATCAAGTCTAGAACAACACGCTCTGGTACTCGAAACCTCTTAGAGTGATGCTCACACCATAAATCCCTCATGAAAATTCCAGGAGCATCTATCTCTATAGCATTAAAACCAGTGTCCATAGAGCTAGCCTCATAATGAGGGGAAAACTCCTTATTGGACTGTTCCTCCTTAACTCCATCAGAATGAGTGGCCTCGGAACTTTTCTCGTTTTCTTCAGCAACCTCCCATGCCTCATTCGTTTCTTCATTTAAAAAGGGAAGGAAGAAAATAACGAGCTAAGTAAAATATTCAGAGGAAAGAGAAAAATGATAAAAATGAAAAAGACTCACTTGTCTGACAATAAGAGTCAGCATGCTACTAAAAAGCCTATACTTATCCTTTTACCCAATCCTAGTATTCCCAGTTATAGGAGTGCTCGTGATAATAACCTATAAACAAAGCAATGAGAAGTGGTCACCCGAGTACTTGCATAGTAAAAGTAAGTAAAAGAATAAACTGAGGTACAACATATTAATACTTGAGGCTCCACGGCTAAAAGAGCGCTCGTGACACTAGCCTGAAAATAAAGAAATAGGAAAGTGTTACAGTAAAAGCAAGTTATAAAAGAACCAGGTATGACAAAATAATACCCGAGGATCACTCACAGCAATGCTCACAGAATGTTCCACGTTCATAGGAACGCTTGTATCACTAACCTGAAAATAATGAAACGGGAAAATATTACATGAGCACTTGCACAGTTAAAGCAAGTTATAAAAAAATAGGTATGAAAGAATAATACTTGAGCGCGCGTAATCATGATCACAGGAGGCTCCACAGTCAAGGGAACACTCGTAACACTCTCCTACCAAAAAAGAGAAGAGAGTGTAAAAAAATTGTCATTTGAGCACTTATACAAAAGAAATTCCAAGTATGCCAAATCAATACCTGAGGAACCACAGGCGGGGGAGACTCGCGACCATACTCACTTGAGGTTCCAGAGTGATGGGAACACTCACGACGCCAACCTAGAAAAAGGAATATGGAAAAGAAAAAATAATCATTTGAGTACCCACATAAAATAGTGCAAGTATAAAGTTCTGCAAGTAAGAAATCGATGAATGATTAGGTTAATACCTGAGGTGTCATTGGTGATGAAGTACTCATAGTAACACTTGTTGGAGATGCAGCGGATAATGGAACACTAGCAACACTTGCCTAAAATGAAATTAAAAAATAGTGAGTAATTATTCAAACACATGTAAAGTAAGATGTGAGCTTTAAGAGAAAGCAAAACAGTGTGCCAGTTAAGTACCTGTGGTGGAGGGATACTCGCATTAGCCTGTCAATAAAGAAGTTGTTAATAAAAAGTTATAAAAAAAAAAATATATATATATATATATATATAACTAATTACATGTGATCAATGAGTGATGTGAGCAACAGTCCCGCTCAAATCCACGCTAAAGGTAGGCTGTACAAGAAGAGTCTAGACTTGGGGCCTATTATAAAAAGGAAGACAGACCCTGGGGATAAATATCCTCCCAGATAGAGGTAACCCAGGGATGATTTTCCTATAGGCAAAATGATGCCCTTAGTAGTAAGAGGATCTCTCGTGAGGAAGCCCTGCAATATAATGTTAATAAAAAAATAGTCATATTTTTATCAACAAAACAATTATTTAAAGAAAGGAAAATGAGGTGCTCAAAGAATACCGCTCCAGAGCTAGTTGCAACAATGATTGGGGGTTAGCTTGATGAACTGCTCACTGCGGGAGAAGTGAGTGGCCTGGTAATCAGTGCGAGAGAAGCCAACGATACCTATTGAAAAATACAGGTTAGTAGAGAATGCAAAACAAGAATTGATAAAGATCTTTATGAATTGACGAATACCTAGACTGAGCGAGCAGTCCTAAAAGAACTCATGACAGTGGCAAGATATAGAGTAGAAAGCTACGAGAGAAAGAGTTGAAAACTTAGTTCACGAGCACTAGGGTTTGGAAATTTATAATCTAAAAAAAGGCAAAAGAAAATAATAAATTCACCTAACACGTGTACAAACCTCTTGTGCGAAGCCCACAAAGGACACTAGCATAGAGTTCCGCTCATGTTAAAATGGAGCACGAGGAATAGTATGAGAGGAAGGTAAAGGAACCACCCTCACCTCAGAGGGCCACTCATCCCTGCAGAAGAAGCCTGCTAAAAAATGGTGGAGAGTTTGTAACAAGATAAATTACAACTCGCATGAAGATGTAATAAAGGGAAAAGTAAGCAACTGAATTAAACAGTTATAGGCTCATCACGGCGAGTTTTCCCACAAGGCAAAGGTCTAGTTTTTGGACTAGTGGGTGAGGGAGAATAGATCATGGTATCATACTGATCACTATTGGGCTGCTCCAAGTCCAGAGTCAATCCCCTCGTGACTGATAAAAAATAAGAAGTATCAGATGAGTAATCTTTGTTAATGCCAAGTAAATCAATGTCATTTGAAGAAGAACTATGTTAATCATAAGAAGTAGTACTTCGATAATCAACAAGTTCATCAGGATATAGAGCAAGCGCTCGTAATTCCATTACTCATTATTTGAATAAATAAAAGAGGAATAACTAGATTACCTTCCACCAAAGGAGGAGCAAGTGGTTGAGTCAGAGTGGTTTCAAGGGTATCATAACCTTGCTCACGAATGGTCTGAAACGTCTCCTCAATTTTCAAGGCATTAATATCTGAGCCTTGGTCTTCTATGACACAAGGACCAACTAAATTTGATGCCTTATGTTTTTGCTTGACTGCTCGTGTCCTAGCCAAAGAAGGAGGAATGGCAGCCACACCAGTTATAACAGGAACAAAGTTGGAAACATTAGCATCTGGAAACTTCATTTTTTAGGGAAGCTTGGCCTTACCCTCACCCTTGGGCTGTTGGGTCTTTGACTATGGATGCTTTGAGTAAATCCTCTCCTCGCATAGAGGATTCAGAATGACAGGTATAACTCACTTGAGAGGAGATATTTTAACTTAGCTATGATGCCAAGCTTCTTTGAGAGTATGCTTGGTCATATATTTGTCAGATGACGGAATACCCTCAATGAAAGACTTGTGAGGGGCATATTGGATGTAATATTTTATCATCATTATTTGACATTGCCATAGGCCAAACCACAATCATCTAAATGAGGATAGATAATCACGAGAGAGTATAAAGAAATTCCTAAAATGAGCAGTTGGAGTAAGCCTCTCGAGTAAAGTTGGAGTAAGCCTCCAAGTATAAGGTTGAGGGTGAAAGGTTAGTAGGGAAATCTGGAGCGTAAGTGCCATGATCATATTTAAATTACATCGTCATTTGCTCAGAGTGATACAACTCAATCCCTTTCCCAAGTCAGTCAAATGTGGGAGTATACATGGGAAAACGAATGCCATCATGGAGATGCGAGGATAATCACCCACAGAGTCAACATTGGCTAGAGGAATAAAAAGGTTCCATGGAAAGTAGAGTAAAAGCACTAATAAAATATTCCACCACTCGCTTTGAGTAGAAAAGGAAAGAAAACTCGTCAACGCTGTCCAAAAATAGATTGTGTGATTGCTTAGGGGCCTTGTTATGACACTTAGCAATATGAGTAGATTGGCTATGCAGCGAGCGGGGCTCAAGGGACCAAGTTAGGAATTACTAGAAGAGAGAACCCATTAACACAAAGGAATTAATGAAATTTGCCACATCAAAATGGCCATGCGAACATTCCATATCAATATGAGCCCGATCTGGCTAAGTGTAGATGGATCCGAGAGTAAGAGCAGCGAGTGGCACGCTCCTGCCACGAGCAAGTCTGACTGTCAAACTAAAAAGTAGCTCATGAGGGAAGTCATTTGGCCTCCCTTAGTATAAAAATATACTAAGAAATGTAACAAAAAAAGCAACCAAATGAGTCATTGATTGGAGTTTTGGACCATATTGGCTCCTAGGTGCTTTGGCCTTGGCCTCTTTCTTAGATAGTGGTTCAAAGTATTTGAACCAATACTCTTGCCATTTGGCAAAAGAATGCTTGCTCGCCCCAGTTTGGGTGAGAGCAACATAGAGAGTACACTCTACCAAAGCCTGATGGAGCTCCTTGCACATTTCTCGCTCCATGGAGTCCTCGTAACCATCATTAAAAACATAATTTTAGAAAATCGGCAAATCGGTAAACTCCTAGATATCTTCCAAGGTAATGGAAAATTCTCCACAACTGGTAATAAAAGTGTGGGAATCCACACTTCATCTAGAAAGCAAGATATTTTAAGCACTCATACTCTTAGGGATTGTACAAGTCTTTAGGCCTATGTCATCAATAATAACATGTTAGGTTAGGACACTGATGACATAATCAAACCATAACGCTCACCCGTCTCAGGCCCCTCCACAAACATAAATATTTACATTGGAGAAGAGAAAATCACCTCTATCCACTCGAACTCGTAGAACGCTATCAACAAAAACCATATGAGGATCCTCATATTCAATAAATTCCAAAAGTGGTCCCTCATTTATTTTCTCCATAAAGTCAGCCTCAAACCTGTCGAGCAAGGGCATGAAGTCATCATCCTTGACAAATAACATATGCAAGGTGATAAATAAAAAAGTAACTTTTTTCTCTAGTCTCTAAAAATTACCTTTGCCCATTGATCAAGGCTGTAGCACTGCCCATAGAGGGCCCATCACCACCAGGGATAGTAGTGTCAACAGTAGATGAAACCGCCAGAGAGGAGGCGATGTATACGACACTAGGGGCAACAAAAGTGGTGATGGTAACATGGATGGGCAAAGTGCCTATTAAAACTTCACTCACGGAGATAGAAGAAGATGAAACAATGGAGGCCATGGATTACAGTGTTTTAGAAGGAGAAACGAAAATGGAGAAGGGTTTTTTAAGGTTCCTTTAGTTCTGACAATTCTCAAAGGAAAATTCTTTCTTTTTAAAAAGCAAGTATAAATGACGGTGAAGGTTTAAAAGAGGAGGCCAAAGGTAATTATATGATAAATTTATGCATGCATGTCGATTTAAAAATAGGAGTAATCATAACCTAAATCACACAAAAAGACTTCCCAATGCAACACATGTCTCCTCGAGACAAAATAACGACGTCCTTTGAACGGCTATGTAACAGAGAATTAAATGTTCATATAAAAGTAATGATGATTTCTTTGGAGTCTCCTTGAATTTTTAAAGATTCCTTTTCGTACAAAACTCATAATCTTCAACCAAAAGAAGACTTTTGTACGAGGGAGCTAATGTAAAGGGGTACCCATTTAACCATCGTATAAGAGTTAGGCTTGTTACGAGCAGGCTCAAAGCCTAAACAGATTAATAATAGGCGAGCCGACCCAAAATGGCGAGAAAGTCCATTTAATGGGCAAGCCAAGATAAACATAACCATTTTTAACGAGCAAGCCCAAGACATGAATAAAGTAATAACGAGCGAGCAGGCTCAAAATGGCAAGAAAGTCCATGTAATGAGCAAGCCTAAACAGTGGGCCAACAGAAAAATATTGGGCGAGCAAGCCCAAACTAAATATGAAGTAATAATGGGCGAGCAGGCCCTAGGTGGCGAGAAGGTCCAAAACAAAAACACAACAATTTTAGACGAGTGAATCAGAATGGTGAGCAGGTCCAAAATAAAAGTTAAACAATTTTATACGAGTATATCCAAAATGGCAAGTAGGGCAAACAAGGCCAAGTCAGCGATGGGGTGCTATACGAGCAATCCCAAGTCAGTGAAGGGGTGCTGTGTGAGCAACCGCAAGTCAATTTAAGAGTGAAGTTTATATAAAAGATTATTTACTAACACTTTTATTATTTGAACACAAGAGTACTTAGTAAGAGACCTTAGTCGAGTAAGCAGGGCTCGAGCAGGTGGCCAGTTGGGATCTCTGAGAGTTTTAGTTTGGAGGCTGAGAGGCAAGTCTTATTGAGCAAGCTAAGTCTCAACCACTTCAGTACCCTAGTAAAGAGAGAATATTAAGATGAGGGATCCAAGAGGTAACTCTCTCTCTCTCTCTCTCACACACACACTCACACTCACACAACTCACATTTGTAAAATGAGAGAGCATTCAAGGTATTTTTCACAAGGTTGTTTTGGAAAATAACAATGGCGAGTGGCCCTTAAGGCCGCTCGTAAGTTTTCAAAATTGTTTACCAGGTAACAGTTTGAAATATTAACAAAATCTTACTTATTGGCAATATGCTGACATATTTTCCTTTTGACTTTGGTTGCACCGGATGTCGCCCGTCAGATAGTAACAAACAGTAAAATATGTCAAAAAGTACCACTCAGATATTATCGCCATGGAATCTCCCTTTGGCGTGCACGCGTCACATAATACCTAATGTTTAGCTATAAATAGAGCCCTCGAGCAAGGTCAAATCATGCCACAATTTTGAGCACTGTTACTCTGTCCATTTTGAGCACATAATGTATTCTCTCCCTGCTCTCTCTTTGGTACTTGAAGTGCTCGTTTCTTCACTCTCAAAGAATCATCACTCTTAAGTGATTTTAATTTTTTTGTACTTATTGATAAGTTTGTATCTAATCACTGTCTTCCTCGTATTGCAGTCAAAAAAGTTTTATTATATTGCAAACGTTATCTTTTGATTTACTTCATACTCTTGAAATTTTAAATACCTTAAAGGCTGATTGCATTGGAGTGGATCACGCCTTACCCTTTCAGATTAAAACCAAGGTTTCTCCTTACAAACTTGGTTTATATGAGAGCTGATTCCCCAAAGATTCACATACGCCCTATTATTTAACCCGTATATAACAGCTCGTAATTTCGAGTAATTTATTTTAGAGGTTAAATTGCATGTGTGACGTAATTTAATTTAAATGGAAAATAATGTAAAATTTGTAAATATTAATTTGTGAGAATAAGATTAATATATATGTGGTAAATTTACTAGCGTGTTTAAGTAAATTTAATTAATTCAATTGTAGTGCGTCGTATGTGAGTGGAAACGGCGGGAATTGACGATATCGCAACCGGGGCATTGGTGTGGGTTATTTTTGGGATGAAATAGGATAATTATATTTAGTGACTCGGATGGTAATTTCGAGTACACGGTTGATACGGAATAGGTCAAAATAGGCAAAATTATATACCCATGCATAGTAATTGGGTTCCAGGGGCTTTTTAAGCTAGTCCGGACTCACATAGGGGTATTTGGGTCATTTTGGTACAAGCTAATAACCTAATTTCTAAATTAGTGAATTAAAATTTAAGTATTAGAGATGTGAGGCAACCATAACATTTATTCTAAACACTAATAGAGAAGGGAGAGAGGAGGAAGAAGAGAAATTAAAGGAGAAAGATAGAATTGGCTAATTTGGGAGGGGATTCAAGGATCCTAATATCAAATCAACACACACAAGAGAGAGATTAGACCCTATAAACAATCCAAGGCGAGTAATTAACTTTATTTAAGTCAAATTAAGGTGTATTTATGTTCATATCGTGGTAGGTGTAGAACTAAATTTTGGGAAAAGTTCTTATATGTAAATGGGGGTTTGTGATGAAATTGATAACACGTGTAGTTTAGATGATCAATTGATGAAGTAAACCCATTTATGATTGCTGGAATTACATTATATTTTGAAATTTGATTTTTAAAATACATAAAGATGGAATCTTGTTGGGTTCTTGGTTGAAGAACATGAATTTTGAATAACTTAGGGTTTAATTGAAGAACATAAGATGACAATTTGCCATAATTTTTAACGTTACTTTAAACTTGTGCCATTTTAATTTTACTTGGAATTAGATTGCATGCTAGAGGTTCCTGGAAAGGACTAGGGATCAGCTTTCCAATGAGATTTGAATGAGGTCATTGGAGTTCTGTAGAGGGAGAAATTATAATTTTACCACAAGGTGTTCAATCTGCCGTCATATTAATCTACCAGAAAATTTTATGTTATTTTAAACGTATGCCATTTTCATTGTGTTTATAATTATACCGCGTGCCATATATATCTGAAAAGGTATAGGTCTTAGATTTCTAATGAGCTTTGAATGTGGTCATTTGGAGTTCTGTAGAGGGAGAAATTACAAATTTACTACTGGGAGTTTGATCTGCCAGAAAATTTACGACTTGATTCGATTACTTAGAAAAATGACAATTTTGTTATTTTAGGTGTAAAACTTGAAATAAATTATTGAAAACATAATTCGAGTAGTTTGGGATTATCTATCGATCGATGAAAGATGATTATTAGAGAATTATGGGTTTTGGTTATTGGGTAAATTCTAGGGAGTTCCAAATAAAACTTATAAGCACTAAAGGTGAGAGAGAGTTTAGTGGAGTGATTTGAAGATATTTTATTGCCTAGGGGTGAGTGGGTAATTAAATTCGAATTAAAAATTGTCGGGAGAGATAATTGACGATAAGGTTTAAATATCGAATTGATGAGTCAAATTTGGAAATAAATGAACTAGTTGGGTTAAGTCCGGGAATTTTATCGGAGCGATGTTACTTGATAAACTTGAATGATTATACGACGGGCTGGTTGAATAAGTCCGGGAATTTTAACAGGGTGACACTATTGTATTTTAATTAAAGGATGATAATTTAATTAATTAAGAGTCGTGAGATAAACTCAAGATTTGTAGGCTAGTGCTTTGAGCGATAGACACGAGTTAGCCGGGTTTTGTTTTTGAATTTGTATATACGGGTATAGAGACAATATATATACGAATATGAATAATATTTGTGTGTATGATATTTATATGAAACACACCTTACCTAGCCGTTATGCTATCAGGGAGGTTGTGTGCAGTGGGAGGTCACTTTGGCGAATCTCAGCAGAGGTAGTACCGTTCTCCTGGGTCATAGGTGTTGTACACGCCTGTATGATATATGATTGGAGTACCGTGGAATAATGTGGTGTGGTTATGACCACGAACTTAAGGCCATGACCGCCTCCAATGTTCGTTTGTGGTTTTTGGGTCCGGTAATGAGATTCCGGTCCGGTTGCCCAGAATGTGGTGGACATTCCTGGAGCACGATAGCATGCTAATGAACTTGCTTTTAGAATGCGGAGGACATTCGGGAATGCGATTATATATATATATATATATATATATATATATATATATATATATATATATATATATATATATATATATATATATATATATATACTTGTGTGGCATTTCTATATAACACATATAATAGTGTAGTAAATAATATACGAGTTTATACATTAATAGTGAACGTGGTTAAATAACTGGAGTAAAGTTACAAATTGATTAATGATTTAGTAAGCTAATGAGAGACATAACTAATTAAGAAATAAAAGTTTAACAATACTCGAATTAAAAACTTTACTCCAATTATTTAATAAGCTAATGAGAGACATAACTAATTAATTGAGATATTATTAAAGCAAAAAAAAAAAAAAAACTTCAAAACAAGTCAAATCAGCTTGAATTAAAAGCTTACATATAAAATTTGGAGCTCGACAATTGGAGCAAAAATATTTTTTCACGAGACCTGTCGGAACACAAAAAATAATAAAATATATTCGACTATATACTTACTGAAATGAATCAATTGTTATAAATCCCCCCCCCCCCCACCCCAATAAATAAATATATATATATATATATATATATATATATATATATATATATATATATATATATATATAGAGAGAGAGAGAGAGAGAGAGAGAGAGAGAGAGAGAGAGAGGTCCCTGAGTTTGAGGACCCTGAATGCGGTCCATTTTTTTAAAATAGTAAAAAAAATATTTTAGAGCTGATTTTTTTCTATTATTTTTAAACATTTGAGTAGGACCATAAAAAAATAATAAGCTCAAAATGATTTTTTTACTATTTTAAAAAAATTGGTCAAACTTTGTCAATATTTAACAGCTTAAAAACAACTTAAAAACTGACACAGTTTGACCGATTTTTTTAAAATAGCAAAAAAAATTCATTTTGAGTTGATTATTTTTTTATGGTCATACTGAAATGTTTAAAAACCATATAAAAAAATCAGTTCAAAAATATTCTTTTTACTATTTTAAAAAAATAGACCTCATTCAGGGTCCTCAAACTGGGACCTCACTTGATTCTTTCCCTATATATATATATTTTTTTTTTCTTTACTTTACCCTGAAATAATGTTGTATTTAGAGATACCCAAAGAATGTTCAATAATTAAATTTAGGGCCATTTTGACTTAACCCATAATTTTTAATGTCTAATTTGACGTAGCCCTCGTTTCAATAATCCTTTCACTTTTTTCCTAGCATAGGAGGTTAAGTTCAATTTAACATTATAAACATGGGCCAAAGTCAAATAAATTTTTAGACTTACCCCTTATTTTTATACAATATTTTGAGATAACCTCCTTGTGTAGGGATTCTATCACACAAATTATCCAAGTAAGGGTTAAGTTGCAAAAAAATTTAAACTTTTCCCGTACGTGCATCATCACACTTGTAACTTATGCATGAGAGGCCGAGTCAAATTATTGAATATCTCGGTATATTCTCCAAATACAACATTATCATAGGGTTAAAGTAAAAATAAATAAAAATAAAGTGACTTTGACTCTCTTTTTCACTAAACATTACTATTACTTTTTTTTATTGTCTACATCTCAAACTATTTCAAATTTGAAGTAACCTTTTGTTTACTCTTAAACTTCACTTCACTAATATAAACACCAAGAATGTTTGTTCCCTCTCTCTCTTTATCCTCCTCCAATAATAAATTTACATGCCCTAGCATAGATAAAACATGTACGGAAACACAATTTAGGTTTCAGATTTGGTGTTTATTTTGATTCCATGAAAGCCGAATTTAATGTGTGATGGAGTTCACAGAAGCTTATAAACAGACAGGTCACTGTTGTTTTTCCCCAAATTCTAGGTTTATTGCTGTTGCCGTTGATTATCGTCTCGTCATTCGAGACGTTTTTTCACTCAAGGTAAACTTTGCTCAATGTTTTTCAATTTTTTGTATTTTGATCTGATTAGCATTTTGTCAACAAATGAGATTTTGAATGTTTTTCAGTTTTTTTGTAATTTGATCTGATTAGCATTTTGTTAACAGATGAGATTTTGAATGTATTTGGTATGGGATTGAGTTAGAGTAATGTAATGTAATGAGTAGTAATGTAATCTACAGGTTATGCATTTTGTTAACAAATTCGACTCATTTTGTGCGACGCACTGACGTGACGCGTCTCTATTGATCCGTTTTTTGGGATTTGGCGGGACCCACACCCACAACATGAACCAATTAAGCGAGTCGCAAAAAATGAGTTGGATTTATGAGTCGGCCTAGAATTATCGATTTATTAATTTTTAATGAATTATCCCCTCGTGATTCGAGATGTTTTGTCGCTCGAGTTATTGGTGAATGTTTTTAATTTTTTTTTTTAATTTGACCATGTCAGCATTTTGTAAACAAAGGAAATTTTGAATGTTTTTGGTATGTGATTGAGTTGGAGTAATGTGAGTAAAGGCATGTTGTTTGAGAGGTTGTGGATTTATTAATGTTTAATCAATTAGAATTTGATTCTATTTATTATTGTTTAATCAATTATCGCCTCGTGATTCGAGATGCTTTGTGGCTCAAGGTATTGGTCAATGTTTTTTTGTTTTTAGTGATTTGATTTGATTAGCATTTTGTTAACAAAGGAAATTTTGAATATTTTTTGTATCCGATTGAGTTGGAGTAATGTGGTGTAGGGGATCGGTTAATTTTGATTAGGAATTGTAATTAAGACACTTGTTGTTTGAGAGTGGAAGCTAATCAATTAGACAGTGCTATTTTTGCTTCTATTTTGCTTGATGCTTGTGATAGTTTGGGCTCTCGCCAAGGCATATAGCAAAATATAGCAAAATGATATTTCCTGCAAAAAACCTTGCAAAATTTTGCTCCTTGGATGGAGCAAAACTGATGTTTTTATGTCTTTTAGCGATTCTCGGCTTTTTAAAAAAAAAAAAATTTTTAACCCTTCGCGCGACAATTGGACTAATCCGGGAGTTTTTTTAATTTTCTATTTTGCCGTTCATTTTACTTAATGCTTTAGAGTTGTGTTTGTTTTTTGGTGGGGCAAAATAGCATTGAAGCATTTTAGTGGATCAAAATGCTTCAATGCCTTGGAGATGGTTATAGGGTGTGTTTGATTGGCAATATTTTCCATGGAAAATATAGAATATTCAATATTTTTCAAGTTTTGGTGTGTTTCCAAGTTTGTCTAAAGTACAACTAGATAATGCAAATTTTGGACATTTTGCATGAATTTTTTTTGGGTGCACAAGTATTTATTTCCACAAAATAAAGATTTTTATGCAGCACATCCCAAGTTTTAATTTTTTAGTAGTCGGTCCTATATAACAAATCGTGGGACACATGTCATTCTTTAAATAAACAAGGAGGCATGTAAATGGGTGGTTAGAATTTGAAATGATAGAGATGGGACTAATTTCAAATTAAAAATTACTTGGAATGGGTGCCAAACTTTAAAAGTCTATTTTTTTTCTTTTTTGAGGGGAGGTTAGAAATTTTTTCCATGGAAAATTTTGATCGGAGTGGGTGGATGGAAAAAATTTCTTAACTCCTCCACAATTTTTTTTTTCATGGAAAATGCTCAAAATATGCGTTGTCATGATGTACTTTTAAGTCAACCAGGAAATGGAAAAAATTTCCATTGAAAATTGAGGCTATCAAATGCCGCAGAAGTTGGAAAATTTAGAAGATTCTACATTTTCCTTGAAAAATATTGCCAATCCAACACACCCTTGGAGTTTTAAAGGGAGTGAGCTATACAAATTTCTATAATAGAAATGTATAATACAAAAAACCTCTTTCAATGGGAATATCTATATCCATCCTTATATGACATGGTGGGGTCAAGATATATAATATTCTGAGGAGAATTTTCACATGTATTAATTTATAGTGAGAATTTCTCTATGACATGGACAAAGATAATAGGAGAGGCTCTGGTGACAGGATAGATGACTTGTGATGCTCTAGTGAGTCAGGAACACTACCAATGGAGATACTTTTTAGAAACTTTTCGTTCAATATAAAAAAAGGTGCCATGTAAAATAGATTTTTTTTTAAATTGACTTTGACAAATAGGATAAAATTGTTTTTAGAAGTCCGATTGCTAAAGAACGTAAAAAAAGAATATCATTGAGCAAAAAACGGGATTCCATATAGCTTTCGCAAATTTAGAAACCAAACCATCGTGGAATTTTATATAAGACCACCAGATGATGCATAAGCACCTTGATTCAGTGACATCAATCTTATTATTAAGCATGACCAGATAGATAGTCACATTGTTGAAAGACATCTATATACATTTATAACTTATGTAAATATAAGCAAAGAAATTCTCTCCTCTATTCACCCCAAAAGTATTCGCTTGTTAAAACCATGTAGCAAGGCAGAGATACTGGTCCTATCTTAGTTTTTATCCAAAGAACCCAAGTAATCAAAGTACCTTGAAACCATCCTTCCTACCAACTAATTAATCCAACTTATCCTAAAGGCTTCTACTGGTTTTAATCTAAGATCAATAATAATGCGTGCAATCTGTTTCCCCAATACCAGTAAATATATAAGTTTTTTTTACTTAACCCCCGCTTTATAATGTTATATTTGACATAATCTCCAGTTTACTAATGTCTTATGCATAACTCCCAAAATTTTAACATCGTTAGAGTTTTGTTAAAAAATCTTAATTTATTAATTAGACTTAACCCCCCAATTTTTTTTTTACCAAAATACCCTTCTCATTAACAAAATCTCATCTCACTTCATCTTCTTCCCTAAATAAAAACCTAATTTTTCATCAAACCCTAAACTCTAAAATCAAATAACAAAATTATAATCAAATTGAAGATACTGAATACAAAATTCTAAATGGGTATTGTTCAATTCCTCTCCGATAATCATAATCTCTCTGGTTTCCCCTCTTTCCCTACCGTCTTCCCTTGTCTTCCCTTTTGTCTTCTCCACCGGCGGTGGTGGCGGTGCCACCGCAACCAAGCCAACCGATCTATCTGCTCTCTTTGGTGACCCTGGTACCCGCTCAACAACTCTCCAAAGTCCGTATGATTTCAACCCTTTTGCATTCCTGTGATTACTTTATTGGCGCCCTGGGCTAGAGCAATTGATTCAACAGCTAGCCGAAAACGACCCCAACTGGTCCGGCACACCTCCGGTGTCTAAATCAGTTGTCCAAGCTCTTACTAATATTATGATCAGTGATGAGTTGTTGGCTTCCGTTTCATCACAATGTGCTGTTTGTAAAGGTACTTTTGAACTTGGGGAAGAGGCAAAGCAGTTGCCTTGTAAACATATTTACCATTCGGATTGTCTTCTGTCGTGGTTGGAGATCCATATTTCTTATCCGGTTTGTCGGTATGGGTATTGTAATGGTGACAACATGGTGATTTTGGCGAAGTGGGAAATTATAGGGTTTGGTGAAAATTAGTGTTATAATTTGGGGAAGAAGATGAAGTTGGTGTATTGGGACTATTTTGTCTCTAAAATGTTGTTGGCAGTTAACTCTAATTATCAAATGGAGGAGAGTAGATGGAGTTAGAGGTCTGTTAGGATTTTGGTGGTTATGTCTAAGACATTAGTAAACTAGGGGTTATGTCAAATATAGCATTATAAAGTGGGGGTTATATAAAAAAACTCTAAATGCAATCATTAACTGAATCTAGAGTTTGGTTTCAGACATTCATTCCTCATAGATATAGAAGGATGAATGGAGAGTTCATTTCTTTCTAATTCGGAAATTTACGTCTTTCATGAAAAGGCCAAAGCGTCTTCTTAAAGATTTTCATCTTCTGGTTGGTATTTGCTTATACAACGCAACAATTTTCGTTTGACAATACTATGAATTAGGGTAAAGAATAAAATTTTCCATTTTGGGATGGTAAAGTTATTATATATAATTTTTTCTGTACATTTGGATACAGGTTGTGCAATTATTTTCATGCTTGGATAAAATAAGCTATATCGAATGGGCCCTTGATTCCGAGTACATACTTTGTGGGCTCTACAAGAAACCCATGATACAGGCATGGTCATTGGCCCAACCTGAATGGACATGCAAAATAGATGAAGGTCCTGCCGGTATTGCTTATGCTAGGTGGAGCCCCGACAGTCGCCACATTCTCACCACGTCCGAATTCCAATTGCGTCTAACGGTTTGGTCACTAGTAAACACGGCATGTATACATGTGCAGTGGCCAAAACATGCTTCTAAGGGGGTATCTTTCACCAAGGATGGAAAATTCGCTGCAATATGCACAAGGCGCGATTGCAAGGACTATCTAAATCTTATCTCTTGTCATACATGGGAGATAATGGGTGTTTTTGCCGTCGACACGTTAGATTTGGCTGATATTCAATGGTCACCGGATGATAGTGCAATTGTGATATGGGATTCTCCTCTTGACTACAAGGTATTTCAGTATAACCTTACTCATTTTGTTTGCTTCAATTTGAAATTATTTCACTATTAGCTTGTCTACTTTTCGTAAGCGATGTTGGAGTATCTCTAACGCGATAGATTGAACAGTTGAACCAAATACTTTCATCTGTTCAACATTTCAGGCAACTATTCTTGGTTAAGTGCCTTATGTCTTGTGGCTTTTGCTAACATTATAATTGTGTGGTTATTTAAATCTGCTATTATGACACGGCAACTGAGTATGGACGTAATTTCGATTGGCAATTTTTTTGTTATTTAGGTTCAGCCTTGAAAACAGAATTTAAGCCGGACCTAACATTGCGCTTGGCTTGGGCAGAGCCCTCCAAAAACTAAGCCAAACTTGAGCTCTACCGATATATATATTACTATTTCCATCTCTTAAAAATGTCCACTTTTACTTTGCACAATGTTTTCTAGAACAATTTGAGTGCATTAATGTTGGGTATAAAATCGGCCCGTTTGGTTCTATATTTAGAAAACTCGATTTGAACACTGTTTTTAAATGCAGGTTTAAAATTCAGTTTTTTCTGTTTATAAATGTTGGTGCGCATTTGGTAAACTTGTTTTTAAATACAGTTTTTTTAAAAATTTGACAAAATTGACAAACATGTATATTTATATTATACATATATTTGTGTGTGTGTGTATATATATATATGTGTGTGTATAATGATATTGCATGTATAATTCACAGTAAAATTATGTATATACATGAATTGATAATATTTTTTTAATACATATGTACTATATGTATATTTTATATTATTCCTTGCATTAATAATACATGTATAAAACTATATATAAGTATCATGTATCTATTGATAACATTATTTAATATATGGATCATAGTATATTATATAATTTAATAAAATATAAATATACGTAATTTTGTGTACATGTAGATATATATTTTTTATTTATAAGAATTACACATATATTGATGTATTATGTATGTATATTATATATTAAGGTATAAATGCATTAAAATATTAAGAATGAATAATTTTGAGTTGAAAAATAGAAAAATAGAAGTTCGAAAGCACCCTTTTGCTGTTTTCGGAAAAACTTGATTCTAACACAGAAATATTATGATTCAATATTTAAAAATAGGTGTGCCAAACGCAAATTTTTATCAGAATTGTATTTAAATACAGAAAACATAATTATAGTTGCAAACCAAGCAGGCCCAAGTTTTTAGTTTTACCCTCATTGCCCATAACTGTAGAGCAATCGAGAAAATGTGGATTGATTTTAGAGATGGTATATAGTTTCGTGTTGGTGATATAATGACTTGAAGCATGGTATGGGAAAGACTTTTTAGTATTTGTTTTTATATGGTTATCTTTCTTAATTATTTTTTTTGGATATAATTATGTTCATTTTTTATTTAACAGTCTAATTAGGTAGTTATGGGTATCTTCATTGTAATTAGGTTTTTGGATTAATGAGTTAAGAATGATTTTCTTGAGTGTTAGCGATATTAAGATTGCTCAATCTTTTAATTTATTGGTAGTGAGTTCAATATTTGTGTGTATAAATGCTTTCGCATGCTGTTTAGTGTTTACAGTCTAGATTTGTTCCTAACCAGAGTAGTATTCTGGGTATCATGGGTTCCAGCAAGAGATGGGAAGTTTAATTGCAAAAATACTTATGATAGTATTAGAGATAAGAGAGCAAATATCATGGGTTCCAGCAAGAGATGGGAAGTTTAATTGCAAAAATAGTTATGATAGTATTAGAGATAAGAAAGCAAAAGTTCCCTGGGCTAAAACTATTTGGTTCTCAAAGAGGGTCCCTAAGTGTGCTTTTATCCTATGGATTACTTGTTGTGATAGACTGTGGACTAAGGATAAGCTTCTGAAATGGGGTATGAGGAGGATATTTGTGTGTTCTGCAAGAAAGGTACTGAGACTAGAAATGATCTGTTCTTTGAATGTGAAATAACAAATCGTGTTTGGGGTGATGTTCTAATTCTATGTGGGGATAACAGAAATATTATAAGTTTTGAAGATGAAATTAAGAGGCTTAATAGAAATAGTCATGAATTGAAAACCTTGATTCTAAAACTTTGCCTAGCCATCTCAGTTTACACTATCTGGAGAACTAGAAATGAAATCATTTACAATAACCTTCAGCTTCATGGAAATTATATTATGGATAGAATTGGTAAGTTTGTTCATGACATCACATACAGATGGGGAACTTTTAAGAGAAATGATGAAAACTCTAAAATTTGCAGAAATTGGGGTTTAAATGAAAAGTTTTTATTGGAAGAGACTTATCTGTCAGATGGTGCGCTTTAACCCCTCAAGTATGGTTGATTCTGAGGGTTTGTTTGATCTCTCCTTGGTTCCTCCTTGCATGTTGGTGTGTCTTGTTGCATTGGACTCAGCTCGGACTCAAAGTCTGTTGTTTTCTTCTTGGTTATTGGCCTGAAATCTTGCTGGGGTTGTTGATCATGTTTATGTTGTGTGCTTTAACCTCTGAAGTGTGGTTGTTCTGAGGGGTTGTTTGAACTCTCCTTGATTCTTCTTCTTTTGCTCGAGTGTTGTTGAAATGCTGCATGGCCGCCCCGCCTGTGCAACTGTGGTTCTCCAGTTGAAGTCTAGTGTTGTATCCTATGATTAGTGTTTGAGATGGGTTGATGGCTGTGGAGTTTGTGGTCTAGGTTAAGTTTGATGGCTGTAGAGGTCGGTGGTTTTGGTGGTGTTTGATAGCTGTGGAGCTGAAGGTTTTTGGTGTCTCTGGGTTTCCTCTCTCCTTGCGATGGTAGTTTGGTGTATGGTTTTTGGTGTATGGGTTTTGTCTTGAGAGCTTATTGGTTTGTTCTGTTCCAGTTTAGTGTTTTCCTCGTGGTTCTTTTCCGTTGGTTGGAGTAGAGGTGCGTACACGTGTGTATCCTATCTAGATCCTTCTAGTTTTCTCCTTTTAGTGGGCTGAGATTGTTGGTTTTGGATTATGTTGTGGTCTGGGTTGTATTTGTTGGGTTGTAGGCCGAGGAGAGTTTTTCTTTTTTGGGGCTTGTGTGATTTCTTTTTGGCAATCTGTTGCCTTTGTTTGGCCTTTGGGCTTTTTGTTTGTTTTTTTGGGGCTTGCCTCTTTTAATTAAATCACATTCCATCAAAAAAAAAAAATCATGGGCTACAGCTTGGCCAAGGTGGGCAGTTGACACCTTAATATTTTGAGGAAATGATATTTATATAGTAAAGTTACGATAAAACCTAAAAACTATAAGCTTTAACCACCTTAACGGGTAAAATATAATTATTGAAACTCTTTCTTTATTCTTTAAACAAATGAAACGTAATTAATGAAACTTATTTATATGTAGATGGGTGATCTCCTCTTGTGATATTTCTAATACAAATTTAAAATAATTTTAATATTTTCTATAGTTCTTACTAAAAATATTAAGGTTTTGTGGTTTGTATAGAAAAAAATAATTAATACTTATAGTCTCGGTTTACCTTATAAAGATTTTCTGGATCCACCCTTGTCATATGATACTTCTCATATTGTGCTTATGATGCCACTTGATGCATGATTTGAATTTTTGATGCGTCTCAGACTCTCACTAATTATTAATATAGGAATTGATATTTTATATCGTGTAAACTTGATGACACTTAAATGTGTGTGTTTTCTTTTGCTTTTTCCTTTTATTTTTATAATCAGGGTTTGGAAATTAGAACAATGGAAGGTCACGTGGAATGAATAGTATATTTAGTATGGTGTACATAAAAAAAGGATACAATTGAATGAAAACAATGGAAATTAGAATTTAGGTTGTCATTCCCCAGTCCCTGAACGTATTAGGCCGTGGGCCTGTGACATGAAACTAGCCTCGGCTCACTCGTGAAAGTCTGACATGTGCAACCTTGAGGCATTGGCTGTGTCTAATTCTAAGGTCTCGGCATTGCCATAAACTCCTAGGCCCAAAAAGTGCACTTAACATAATTTATTAATTGCATTCTATCTAAGCTGATATAAGCATCAAATTAACAAATTAGCAGTTACTTAAGTCCACAACTACAATATTATACCAAGTGATACTAAGTCCTTGGCCCAAAGTGCTTCATTACATAAATGTACTATAAATAAATTTAAATACAATATCAACACCGCGGTCTTACTTACATTAATTGACCTTCAACAGGAAACGAAAAATACACTAAAGAACAACTATTATGAATCTGAAATAAATGCACCAAGGCCTCGGCCACCAAGCTCCTATCTGTAGTCATTTTTCGTCAACCTCTCGGATATGAAGAATAACGCAAGTAAAGAAATGAGCACCCAAATGGATCAGCAAAGGCTTTATCCTACACATAACACCCTATATCTGCAACAAAGATTAGTAGAACAGATACACTCAACTATTAGGAATTTAATATTGGAATAGCATAGTCATTATAGTGAAATAAATGAAATTGCATATGGAGTGAACACAAGAGTCGAGTATGTGACCCCAATCCCCAGCAAAGATTAGTAGAACAGATATGCTCAACTATTATGAATGGAAGAGCATAATGAAATAAATGAAATCACATATGAAGTGAACGCAAGAGTAAAGAGCGTGTGACCCCAATCCCCAAAGCCAACCATTTGAACTACTCAATCGCAGGGCATCCATATCGGCCTAGATAGTAGATAGTAAGTCTACCGGTGGGAACTCGGCTTTATCAAGGTTTTTTCAACCCCGATATCTGCAACAAAGATTAATAGAATAGATGCACTCAACTATTATGAGTTATCATGATGAAATAAATGAAATCGCATATGGAGTGAAAACATGAGCAAATAATGACTCCAACCCCCAAACCCAACCATCTAATCTACTCAGTCAACTCGGGAAGTCGGTGGGAACTCGTATTTATTAAGGTTTTTTCAACCTCGTGAAATTAGCTCCGTATTATGCTTTGTAGCCTCCTTGGGTGTCGATATAATCTCTACTCACCTCAAACTTGTTCTAGATGAAGAGGAAGAAGGGTGAGGAATCCCTTACCTATATCTAGATCTTCCCTCACTCTCTCACACACCATTGCTCTCCAGTAGCTTTCTCAATCAATGTTTAAAAAATCACTTGAGGCGAAGTGGCGAAAGACTTGAGCCTCAAAGGCCAAAAAGAGGCTTACGCCTCAATGCGCCTCGAGGCTTACGCCTCAATACCCCTCAATGCGCCTCGACGCCTCGTCACACCTCATTGAGGCACAAAAAAAAAACTTTTATTCACAAACTCTTGGTTATTTCAATATATATAGATATATGCGCATCAATTTGATTATGTACCAATTTTGTTATATATATGGTACTAAATAAATTAGTTTTTGGACATTGCTTTACATTTATTCCATTTGTACTTTGAATAAATATAGATATATATGTACTAACTTGATTATGTAATTGATAAAAATATTTTCATATAGTTTCTTTCGTACAAAATTATTAATCAATATAAACTAAATAATTAATTACTTGATGATGATACATAAATATATTTATTGATTTAAATAATTTTTTTTTACTTCAATACATTACTAATTTTCAATTTTAGACTTTAATATAACTTAATCAGTTTATTAGATTTTAATACATTTTTCGTCGTTAAATGTGAAAATTTCGCACTAAAAGTGATATTTGGTGACATTTAGCGACGAAAAGTGTCCTTTAGTGATGAAAAATGTTCTAAAGCCTAATAAACTATTGTATAAAAGTCTAAATTCGAAAATTAGTAATGTATTGAAGTAAAAAAAAACCATTAAATAAATATACTTATTAATATTAATATATTATATTTAATATATATATATATATGTGTGTCTGTGTGTGTGTGTATTATTATATGTACAATTAATTAATAAATTATATTTATAATAGGATCAATTACCAAAAAGTTTCTCAACCATTTTTTAATACACATTTAGTCAAAGTCTTTTTATTTTGTTAAAAAAAGTCCCTTAAACACCCATTTAACCAATATTCTCTTATTTTTAAAGGTCCGCGCTAGCGACACTCCTGCACCACCTTCCCCCCCCCCCCCCCCCCCCACCCCTCCACTGTCGGATCTCCGACGACCCTCACCGGAGTTCCTTGTTTTAAGTGTTTTTATGTGGTGAGGGACTTTTTGGAACAAAATAAAAAGGCTTGGACTGAACATGTATTAAAAAATGTTTGAGGGACTATCTGGTATATGCCCTTTTATAATATCCTTTTTGTACACAATTATTAATCAACAGCATATACTAAATAATTAATTATTTGATAATGATCCACTAATTTCTCTTGGTGATATTAGACCTATTTTAGTGTTAGCGATATCGATCTTGTTGGTGAAAATTGTTAACATTTATTGGAATTAATGTTATAATATTTTATTGATTTTTTTTAAAAATGTGGCTTACACCTCGCCTCTCCCGGGCAAAACGCCTGCCCTCCGCCTCACGCCTTTTTAAATATTGTTCTCAATTTCTCTTAACAACCTCGAAAAGGGAAGCCCAATGTTCTTATTTATAACTTTAGGGTTGCTCCTAGGGTTTCCTAAAATATGACCACTTTTTCCAAAATGTCCTCGGCCTAAAATCTTTTAGAAGCTCCACATCATGCTCCCCAAATTACTACCTGGTTGGTCCACGTTATTGATTCTCAAATGTTCGTGACCTCCAAGCCTCGGCCATTCTGATGCCACAATTCTTCTACAATACAAGCCGAGTTTCCCTGTTCTCAGCCTTCAAGAGCCCTGACCTAAAAGTCACACAAGTTTACTGCAAAAAATATCCGGGGCCTAGTTCTCAGCTTTTAGGATTTTCTTAGGGAATGGGTTTTGGTCGTTACAAAGGGTTTTCAATGGAAACTAGAGTTTTTATACTAAGCTGGAGCGAGTTGAGTTTTATATGGTCTACACTCGGATTAAGGTACCCCGAGCCAGAGGTTGGGTTGGACTGGACTGGGTGAAGGCAAACTACTCAAGTGTCAACTGTACGACTCAATTGATGGACATAACACAGAGGAAGACTCAAAACACTCTCGAACTCTGAACAAGCAAAATAAAACACGTAGTCACAACCAATGATACACTTCTCACGTGAAGAAATATCTCTCAATCCTAAAATCTTTTGTATTCAAACAATGCTACAAAGGAGGGGAAGGGCCTTTATTGATACTAGGGGGGTATGCTTGGAGAGCAAGATGAAACTAAGCAGGAAATTACCGGGACAAGAAAATACAGTAAAGACTCATAAATAGGCTAAAACTTCGACACTATAAGTAAATAAATCAAGGAAATAAAGATAATTATCCAATTCAAAGCAAGCTGGCGAGCGGATATAAGCGTAGTGGGGGGACCACGCTGCACCATTCAGGCTATTACTCAGTAGCAATTCCTATTTTACATCATGATAATAAACTAGGAACCAGATAATACATCGCAAAGCCTCCAGAATTTAATATTTATATATTGCACTGCTACAACTGAGTTGATATTTGACTAGGAATCGAAAATATTTTTATAAGCCATCAATATTTAATATTTGTTTATTTTCTTTTCCAGGGACTAATTGATGAAATCAATCATTTTTGTTAGCGTATTCACAAAGCACATCATCCATGTATGCAGTTCTGAGTGGGCCTATTGATTGCTTTCTAAGATGAGGAACCTCCGCAATACCTCTGTCTCCCTCATTCTCCATCCCTCATTTTGATTGTTTTTTTAAATAAGGACCTCCAAACACAATACCTCCATAATGTAGGTGATTTTAAATGTTTCTTGATCATAGAACCTTGATGATAAGGTTCAAATGGCTAAACTCGTTTAATGGTGCTTAGTTGTGATGTCCACGCCTGTTGCATCTCTCTGTCTCTCTCCCTCTCTCAGAAACATTTTGCATCTGTTAAACCAAAGGAACTAGCTAGAGGGGACTAATGTTCTTGTGGGGTTCTATGTTCTTAATTAACACCATATGAAGTTACCTCTTTTTTTTTTTTTTTTTGCAATAATATAACATATCAGACTATCTGTTATTTCTATAGCTGCTTTGTTTGTGCAAACACTTTCAAAGGTAATGAGAAGCCAATGACATTAGTAAACCTGTTAACTCCTGTTAACAGGGAATCATGATTTCATTTTTTTTTGTTGGGGGGTGGGGGCAGGGGAAGGGTGGATATCGCAGTACATGTTGTATCAAGTAATATTGATTCCTTATGCTTATATATGCTATGGTTTTGTTTGGATTAGGTTCTGATTTACTCTCCAGATGGGAGATGTCTATCTAAGTATCAAGCATATGAAAGTGGACTGGGAGTAAAAAGCGTTTCATGGTCCCCCTGTGGCCAGTTTCTAGCGGTGGGCAGTTATGATCAGATGTTACGAGTTTTGAGTCACCTCACTTGGAAAGTGTTTGCAGAATTCACGCACCTATCTACAGTTCGCAGCCCTTGTTGTGCTGCTGTTTTCAAGGTAATTTATATTCCATATCTTATAAACTTCACAATCATGTATTATATTAAATTTTCTATATTGTCTCTCTAAAATTATTCAGGAGGTAGATGAGCCGCTGCAACTTGACATGTACGAATTATCTTTGAATGACGATTTCACACAACACAATTCTGGTAATCAGCATTAATATTTTTGGAATTTAGTTCTACTTCCTTTTCTTTTCTGTGATACTTGGGCTGCAAAACGAAGGGTACTCCTCGCTTATCCATGGCTAGTAGTCGAAAACACGGCCTACGTTAGTGGACTGTCCATATTCTACCCATTATGTGTTGGTTTTAGGCCAGAGAAATTAAATTGTGTTGGAAATGGGCTGGAGGTGGGCTTGGATACTGGCTGGAGATGGGTTGAAAACAGGTTGCCCATCTCATATAACATTTACCAGTATATACTAAATCCCTAATCTGACTCCTCTCATCTCTCAAATGCCTCTCGCTCCCTCCCCCCCTCTCTCCTTCCTCTCTCATTGGAGCTTGAGCTGAGATCTAGATCTATCAGCTATATCTTGATAGTGGTAGCTCCCTAAATATAGAATGTTTCAAAAGTTTTTTTTTTCCAAATCTGAGTTGATATATGCATCTGTTTGCCTCTACTATTTCAAAGCATTGGTGTTTTTTTCTTCATCAAAATATGAGGTTTTTTTCATTACTTTGATTCAGCATCTTTAGATTGTGTATGTTTAGGTCAGGATGTCTCTATGTTTTGCAGTTGTATTATTGATATGATCACATTTTGAAACCTTTTATTTTTATTAAATCTAAAAGTTAATGTGTTACAGTTTTTTTTTTTTTCCTTCCCTGAAATTGGTGCGTAGAAGATGGAATTGGGGAAAAAGGGGTTGGCCTAACTTGGATCTGTCACGTCTGTTGTCTTAACCCGAATTCAACCTGACCCAGCCTGTAAACAGCCCGCCCAAACCTTCCCAAAACCATCCACCTGCGAATTTTACCCAATGCCATAACCCTTCAACCCCAATGAAGGCTGGTTTTGGTCCTAAGCCTTCTCATGCATTTTATTCTGAATGAGTTCTCATCTATACGTTTCACTTTTCATGATTATTATGTTGCTTTCGTCTCATGAATGTATTATTATCAACCATGATGATGACCTTTTATTTTGTGTACATATATAAGTAGCCGATAATTATACAGAAAGGCAAAAAAGCTGTTGTCATAGACAAAACTTGTTAACTAGCAAAGCAGAATAGAACAATATTGAGTAATGCTATGTCCTGAAAGTCTTAAAGCATATCCGAAATCACGGTGAGGAGGCCGGCAACCTCTTTTTTTATCTTTACGAACTTCCAATCTGTTCCGATTATTCCAATATTGTCACAATATACACAACTCTTAACTTTCGAATCTTCCAGAAAAAATCTGATCTTAATTGGAAAACAATTTTGAAATTTGAACTTCTGATCTGATTTTCCAATAATCATGCCGATCCGATGTTTCCGAAATATTTCTAGAAATAAGCCACATTTATTCCATTCCATTTCTTGATTTTGTCAATTTTTTAAATTTGCCAAAATTTCCAATTTCCCTAAACAATTGGAGTTAAATTTAGAATCAGTAAAAAAACTATTTTTTTGAAAACCACAAATTTTTCGAAAAGGCAGTCATGTTGCATCTTATTTTCTTTCTCTCCAAATTTTAATGCGCATGTGTGATTCACAGTATTCTGAGATTTACTTTTGATGAAACTTTTAGGACAAGTAGTATTGCTCAAATTTAATTTCTCTTCTTATAGCATCAAATGAAATTAACAAATGCCTAGAAGATTAGGACGCTATAAGATAAGGAGGCTTTAGTTGTTTCTCTAGATCTATGAAGCACGGACCCTCTCTCGGAGGCGACGAATCTTGTTCGACACGTGTCGGACACGCGACGCGTTCCTACAGGCGAGTCCCAGAGTGTCCTCTTTTTTTCTTCTTAAGTTGGACACGCTGGGGATACGTAAAATAGGACACATGGGGTAAAATATAGAATACTAGAAACTTAAATTGTGGTAAAAATTTAATTATTGAAACTATAACTAAATAACATAACCAAAAAAAAAAAGAAACCGAAGTTACTTAAATGCCCTTAAAAAAACAGCTGTTCTCTCAAACCAAAATCAAATCCAACAACACAAAACCGTAACCCTAACATCTCTCATCTATCTCCATCACCACTTCTCTCTCTCCCTAACCGCCATCGCAACTTCTCTCTCCATCGCAGAAACCTCCATCGCAGCAGCTCCACTTCTCTCTCCATCGCAGCAGCAACACCATCGCAGGGTAAGTCTCTCTCCATCACAGCAGCTCCTTCATCCCTTTTTGCTGTTTCGTTTTTTTTATTAGTTACAAACATCCCTTTTTGCTGTCCTCTATTCTTTGCTATTTCCCTGTTTTGTTTGCTGTTTTTCATTCCCTTTTCTTTGCTGTTTCTCCCTCTTTATTTTATGCAACTACAGCAAAAAAAATAAGATTAGAAACAACAAAAAAATAAATAAATAAAAAAAACAGCAAAAAAAAGTAAAGAACCAGATATGCTGCAAATCTTGCCCTGTTTTTTCTTTTTTTATTTAATATATCTTTTTTTTATTTAACCAAAAAACGGAAAGTAAACAAACAGATATGCTGCAATTATGTTCAGACTGTTCTAATGTGATGGTGATTCTGTTTTATTTATGATTTTTAATGTTAAAGTGTGTTTGAATATTGTTTTGTATGGTCCATTTGCTTAATTTTATTATGTTAAGAATGCTCTAATAATGTATTTTATAGAAAAAAATTTGTTTTATTTGTTCTATATATATTTAAATACATATTATATATTATACGTATCCTAGCGTGCCGTATGCTAGTTTTTAGAAAAATCACGTGTCGTGTCGAAACACGTATTGCGTGCCAAGTCTGTGCTTCATAGCTCTAGATGCACTAAAGCAATTTCTGTCCACCATGCTTCTCGGTATTAAGAGAAGAAATTCTCTGTGTAGTACATGATATAAATTGCGGAACCGTTTGTAGTGGGTATTCACACAAACAAGAAACTTGAAGAAGAACTAGAACACAAGAAGAAAAGAAGCACAAAAGAGTGCTAATGTTCTCTCTCTAGAAGGAATGGGGTCAATTTCAATTTGGACCTGATATTTTAATTGTTGCAATGTTAATCCTAAAGTATGTCAAGTTATGCAATGTTGACCAATTATCTAGCTCCGTTAAGTTCATAGTTGTTAAGGCACAAATGTGTCCCTAAAGCCTAGGCACAAGGGGAGGCACGCGTCTAATTGAAGTAAGGTGCACTTTTTACAAAAATATACAAAAGACTATGTTTTATTTGTATTTTAAAATAATATATTGATGTTATGTTATAACATCAATAATAAATTTATATTAGATATGTATCTTTGATTTAATCAATGGTGTCACATGATTGATATCGACGTCTCAATGCTCAATTATACTTAACAAACCAAATCATTCAACTGAGATTGAGCTAACCTTTATTTTTTTGCTATGAAGTTGCAAATAATCATATATAACTAATTGGTATAATAGCATAGGCATTAATCGGTTAATGGTAATATTTATTGTTAAATAATACTAAAATACTCACATGTTCGCAAATATTTCCGTCTCTCATAGCTAAACACGTGAGGATAAGAATCTTAATTGCAAATTTGGGGTTGAATATCCATATAAAGCTCACCACTTGGCTGTTACTATATATAATTTGTAAATATTAAGTATCATGCTAATTGCAATTACCACACTCGACCCCTCTCACCAATTCTATGCTACCCCTTTGTGTGTCTCTCTTCATTCGAAATCCCGCATTCAAATTTGTTGACCCACTTTAAAAGTGGGTTTTAGTGACCCTCACATGATTGATGCAAACATTAAAATAATAAATAAACAGTTGCAATGGGTCCTAAAGTTTGTACTGTTTGCACCAATCATGCTAGAGGGTCACCAAGACTCACTTTTTGGGTCAACAAATTTGAACTCTGATTTTCTCTATAACAATAAATTTGTTGTTTCTCCAGAAAAATTGATTAATACACGTAAGGGATCTTTATTATATATTTTTTTATATTATTGTGAAATGTATTGGACCATGCCATAGGCACGGGTATACCCTAGTGTGTGTGTGTATATATATATATACACATATATATATATTAAGATTTTATCTTGTCCGTCAACGCTTGACACCTATCTTCCAATGCATTGATGCAACCCCATCATCACGTCATCAACAACATCATCCTCATCTTCTTCATCTTCAATGCCACCAAATTCATCAAAATATGGGATCAAATTGACTTGCTCTTTCTCCTTTTACCTTTTAGCCTTAAACTCCTTAATATCTTCGTTTACATGCACATGACATTATGTTGTTTTACTTAAAATATTCGCCCTTTTGTTGGTTTCCACGGAAAGTTGGACGTCACTGTATTTGTGTCTTTATGGTTCTTCAAATGAATATACTTCATTGTCAGATCCTTCTTTGACCCCTCACTTCCCATTTATATAGCTAAGGAAAAAAAGAGAGAGAAGGAGAAATACACAAATCCAACAATAAAATCCAATTAAATTCAACAACAAAAAAAAGTGAAATAGCATCCAAACCCAGCTAAAGCTAGGTTATTTTGCACAGCATTTTAAACGAAGAAATAGCTATTTTGCCGAAAATTATTTGAAAATAGAAAAATACATAGAGATAGTGTCAGAAAAATGGGAAAAAATCGCATGCAAAAAATAGGCTATTTTTTGCCAATAACCTTTGAACCATTTTTTTCTCTCATTGCATCAGTTAGAGCACACAAAAACAGAGCAAAAGAACTGACTATTTTGCTAATAATCATTTGAAACATTTTTTCCCACTTCACATCAAATAGATCACACAAAAACAAAACAGGAAAAAGGCTATTGTGTCAATAATTAATTTAATTTTTCTTCTCATTTCATCAATATATAGAATACGAAAATAGAGCACAAAAAAACAGAAAACCCCTAGAGAAGGGTGTAAAAAGGAAGGGAAAAGAACATAAGCATAAGAGAAATCCGAGATACAAGAAATAGTAAACAGTAAACAAAAATATGGAGACGAAGCAGAATGGAACGAAATTGAGAAAACAGAAAAGAAAAAGAAGGAAAAAACCTGGTCAAAGTCACTGCCATGCGCGATTGGTGGTTCTGCCTGTTAAAGCTGCATAAAACATGTTCCTTAAAACATGTCATATTTTATGGGAATCATTGGTGTAAATATTTGACTATCTTAAGCTTAATCTTAAGCATAACTTATGTTTGTATGTTCCCTTTATACACATTTTAAGAGTTATATATATAGGCCTCCAATTGGAGAAGAAAAATAAGGAAATTCAATTTACCAATTCTTTCATGGTATCAACCTAACCCACGATCCTCTCTCTCCTATGCAGCAGCCTCTTCCTTCCTTCTTCTTCTCCATCCCGACCACAGCTTCTCCCTTTGCCACAATGCAGCCACCACACTGCACCACCATCTTCCTCTTCTCCGCGGTATTGATCTTCGCGGTATTATTCACCAGACAACCCATTATCTCAGAGATCTGGAAAAAAACACTCTTTCGCAATTTTAGCCTCAATCATTGATCTCCTCCGCCTAAAACCCACCTACTCATATTTAAATCCCCAACATTACCCATCTTGTCACAGTCAAACTAACCGATGAAAATTTTCTTTTGTGGTCCAACTAAATTGAAGCCTCTCTCTATGGGCAAGATTATTTTCGTTTTGTTGATGGATCTTATCCTCGCCCCACCCTTGAACCAGAATGAACCGCCTGGCTCCATGCTGACAAAACTCTGGGCAGTATTATCTCCGCTACTTTTCCTGAATTTCTATATTGGCCACTGTGATTGGATACTCAACCTCTGCCGAGTTTTGGACCATTATTAAGACTCATTTCTCTCAGAAGTCAGTTGTAAATGCCTCTCTCTACCAAAAAAGACTCACAAGTCTCACTTGGGGCACCCGCACCATTACGAACTACCTTCAGGAAGCTAAGACCATTGTTGATTCTCTTGCCACTATTGGTGAACCTGTCTCTAACACGGATCTTGTTAAATCTGTTCTAAATGGTCTGGGCTTGAGTTCGAGATTCTTGTCGTTGCCATTGAGAGCTTTGACGCTCTCACTGATTTTTCCAAACCCCGGTCTCGTTTGCTGAACTACGAAGCCCGCCACAAGTCCATTCCCATCATCTCACCTTCTTCCCTCCCAGCCTCTCAGCATGTCCCTTCTTCTCATACCACATATCTGAAGAACATCTACCGTCAGAAAGGACGACGGATCTCAAACCGCTCTTATACCAACAACACCCGTTACCCTCAGCCTGACGTTCTTGGATCTGGTCCTACACAACAACCCATGGTGTAATGCCAACTCTGCTTTGACTTTGGTCACTCAGCTCGCACTTGCTCTCGGCCTGTCCACCTTTATCCAGCCACTAGTGTCCCGCTCCCTCAACTCCGCCTTTGCTGGACTTCAAATAGCCCAATCTCCATATCCCTCCAATGATTCGAGCTGGTATCTTGACATCGGAGCCTCCACCCACATGATCGACAATCTTGCGGTCCTTCAACAATGTCATCTTTATTCAGGAATAAACACCGTTCAACTTGGCAATGGTGATCATCTCCCCATCACTTATATGGGTAACATGGCACTTTCTCTTGGTTCTTCCTCTTTTCATCTTAACAATATCTATGTTCTTCCTTCCATGCGCAATAATTTATTATCTATTGCTCAATTTTGTAGTGATGATAAAGTTCTTTGTGCTTTTGATATCTATAATTTCTATATCTGTGATCTCACTACTGGGTCTCTTCTTTATCAGGACCTATATAAGGATGGTCTCTACAAGCTTCCTCCTCTTCCATCCCATGTTCAAACTCTCTCTGCCTCCCACAGTTCTTCAGTATTGTGGCATCACAAACTTGGCCACCCCTCTGCCAAAGTCATCTTTATTTGGGCTCGCATAAATTTTTATCTACTACCTTTAAGACTAATTCTTTCTTTTGTCGAGGGTGTGCCTTAGAAAAATCCACACACCTCCCCTTTCCCCAATCAAATGAAATAAAAAGTGTTGCTCCTTTTTCTTTAATACATTATGATGTTTGGCAATCTCCTAATCTCTCTGTCTTTGGTTACAAATACTATGTGCTTTTTACTGACGATTATACTCGTTTTTCCTGGTTATATTTTTTGAAACGTAAATCAGAAGTTCCTATGCACTTTAAGAATTTTGTCACCTACACAGATACAATTCTCTGCCTCCATCAAATAATTTCAAAGCGATGGCGGGGGAGAATATGAGGGCCCTTTTTAAGAATTTTGCACGTCCATCGGCATTCACCATTGTCTTTCTTGCCCTCACACACGCACACATAATGGTCTTGCTGAACGAAAGCATCATCACATTGGGGATATTTTCTGCACTTTCCTTTCTCTTTAGTCACGTTCCCCTCTACCACTTGCCTGAAGCTATCTCCACCTCTGTTCATCTTATCAATTGTCTCCCTTCCCCAGTTCTTGATTGAGCTTCCCCCTTCTTCTGTCTCTATGGGCGTTTCCCCTCGTACTCCGTCCTCCATGTTTTTATTTGTGCGTGTTATCCGCATTTGGGTGCTTATTTCACTAACAAATTATTGCCAAGAACTGTCGAATGTGTGTTTTTAGGTTACAGTTCACAACACAAATGATATCGTTGATTGGATCGCTCGATAGGACGTGTCTACATATCCCGCCATGTTCGTTTCAATGAACATCATTTTTCCTTCTCTACTGCTGCCCCCACCTCCCTCCACCCCTTCTCCCTGATATCCATACCCCTTATCCCTCCTGCCCCTTCCGCACCTTCCCCCTCCTTACCCCCACCCACTTCTCAACCTTCTTCTCCTCATGAACCCTATCCTCTACACAATTACCGTCGCTTCTCCTAACCACCTCCAGACACCCTTTCCCCTCATTCCAACCCCGCAGACATTCCCTCCTCTGCTTCCACCCGACATCCCATGATCTCTGGATAGCAAGATGGTAGCTATAAGCCCCTCCACCGAACAAATGACACCATCAGATATCCCCTTTCCAAAGCCCTTCTGGCTCACCTACCTTCCCCTACCTCCGAACCAACATGTTACTCTCAAGCCTCCTGCATTATCGAATGGCGCCAGGCCATGACTACGGAGTTCAATGCCTTAAGAATTCTACTTGGGTTTTTGTTCCTCCAGATCGTGCTCAACATGTAGTTGGCTACAATGGGTGTTTAAGCTAAAGCGTCATGCTGATGGTTCTATTGAGCGCCACAAGGCTCGCCTGGTTGCAAAGGGTTTCTACCAACAGGCCGATATTGATTTGGAGGAAACTTTCAGTCCGGTCATCAAGCCCACTACAGTTCGCACAATTCACGACCTTGCTATCTAACAGGGCTAGTCTCTTCGTCAACTTGATGTGAAAATACCTTTCTCCATGGAATCCTTGACGAAACTGTCTACACGAGTCAACCTCTTGGCTTCACTCATTCTGCACAATCTGATCATGTTTTGACTTTTCCAAAAGGCCATCTATGGCCTCAAACAAGCCCCCCGTGTTTGGTTCTAGAGGCTCAGTATTCTTCTTCTTCGGTACGGGTCACTCTGAGTCGTGCCGATGACCCCCTGTTCATCTGCAAATTTGAGCATGCGGTTCTCTAACTTCTACTGTACGTGGATGATATCACTCTTACTGTCAACTCCCCACACCTTTTCACTTCCTTCATTACCACCTTGGGTAAGGAATTTGAGCTAAGTGATATCTGTCCCCTCTCCTACTTTCTTGGCCTTGAATACAGTTACCCTCATAATTGTGTTCACCTCTCCCAAACCAAATACGATATTGACCTTCTCTACCGCTTTAGCATGACTGACTGCAAGCGTTGCTCTATGCCCTTTTGTGCCAAAATCTAGTTCTCAGACAACACCGATGACCTCATTCCTGTTCCCATTGAGTATCGTTAGCTAGTTGGTTCCCTTCAGTACCTCACATTCACCTGACATAGCCTACGCTATCCATCATGTGGCTTAATTCATATTTCAACCTCATCACCCTCACCTCGTAGCCGCCAAGAGAATCCTTCGCTACCTCAAAGGTTCTCGTGATTATGATCTTCTCTTCCGCCTTTCCTCCAACCCCTTTATCATCACTGCCTACTCCAATGCTGACTGGGCTGGGTGTCTTGATTCTCGCCGTTCCACTACGGGCCTCTCGCGTCTTCTTGGACTCCAACCTTATCTCTTGGACTGCTAAGAAGCAACTCACCGTTTCCTGCTCCAGTGCCGAAGTTGAGTATCGCTCCCTAGCCCAATGTTTGTATTGAAACGAAAACCCTATTTTTTGATGTCCGCATCAAACACATTGAGATGGACTATCACTTCATTCGAGAACGTTTTCTGGTCGGCTCTCATTGAGTTCATTTTGTCAACTCTCCGGATCAACTTGCGGATATTTTTACCGAAGGGCCCAGAAGCATCGTTTCACTCTGCGAATGTCCAACCTCGTCTCTCCGGGACAATCGAGTTTGCGGGGTAGTGTTAAGGCTCCATAAAACATGATCCTTAAAACATGGAAACATGTTCCTTAAAATATGCCATATTTTATGGGAATCATTGGTGTAAATATTTGACTATTTTAGGCTTAATCTTAGGCATAAATCATACTTATATGTTCCCTTTATACACATTGTAGGAGCTATATATATAGACTTCCAATTGGAAAAGAAAGAAAAGAAAATTCAATTTACAATTTTTTCATTGCCGAGAGTGTTGGTCCAGAGCTCTCTAAGGCTGTCGGAATCAGTAACATGCTTTACTCAATTTTTTCTTTGGTGTGAAGAAAAAAAACCCGGAAGTTAAGACAAAGTGTTCGCAGGTTACTTTAGGTCTATGATGCATCGACATTTTCCAGAGGGGCCGACACATGCCGGACACCGACACTTTAAGACACACCTAGAGAGTGTCTTATATATATATATATTTTTTCACATGCTTAGACTCATTGGGATATGCTAGACAAACACATTTTGAGGGCTATAATTTGCATGCACAACAGAACATGGGCCCCAAATGGTATTTTTTTTGTTTGTTGAAATGTGTTTAAAACTATTGGAACAATGCTAATTTTATTTTAGTATTATACAAAAAAATATGACTAATAGTCTCGTATCCCCAATGTGTCCGTGTCCTACCTTATAAATAAAAAAGTCAGTATGTTAAGTCGCGTGTCACTCAGTGCTTCATAGCTTTAGGCATCAAACAAAAAAGCTAAAAGTGCCTTTTCATGTGGTAACGGTTAACAAATAACATAAAAAGGTCAATATTTATGTTTTAAAACAAAGCTTCAATATGGTGTGGCTATGCGAGCGCCCAATGCCTTTTTGCGCCCCACGCCGTGGCCATTAGGTGCGCACCTCTTTGAAGTTGCCTCTACCAGGGCAGACGGGGCACGATGGGTACGCCTTAGTGCTCCCTTTGACAACTATAGTTAAGAATAAAGGATGAAAAATTGACTTGGCAATGATTGATCGTCTTAGTTGGCACTATCCACCACACTTTTCATATCCTGGATACACACATCCACATTTACTCATTATTCAAACACACTTAACTTTGTAACCAAACAAAATGACAAATATAAAGTAACACACTAAAATAAATTAATGATCTAAGTTAGATAATTTATATACAATAAAAATCTTTAACATAAAATTAAATATAAAAAATTGACGTTCGTCCCACGCACACTGTCACCACCATGTCGCCCCACCCTCTGTCATCCCCCTCCCATTTCCCCACCCCGAACCTTATTACTGCCACGCCCATCTCCCTCTCATCTCCATCTCACCGCCTTACTTACTCTCTCGTGTATCTACAACCCCTAGTTGCCCCCTCTCAAATTGGGTTGGTATTCAGGTAGGTGTCGAAGGGTAGTTGCTCTCTCTCTCTCCCTCTCTCCCTCTCTCTCTCTCTCTCTCTCTCTCTCTCTCTCTCTCACGGTTCTGTTTTTCTTCTTTTCTTTCAGTAATTTCTTACTGGATGTGTTTATAGGGGTGGGTTAGGTTGGTGGCGATTGAATTTGACGGGTGGTATTTGTGGTGGTTTGAGGAGTGGGGGCCAGTGCCTCGCGACGAATCACTAAAAACTCGCCTTGAGGCTTAAGCCTTGGGATTGAATTTGAGGCTTACTCCTTAATGCACCTTGAGGTTTATGCCTCGTGCCCTTTGGTCGAGGCGCAAAAAAAAAATTGTTCTTCCACCACGAACTCTGTTTTTTTGTTATTTTAATATATGTCGACACTTAGTGCGATGACAAGTGTCCTCTCCCAAGGTACGGTTGGTCTCGGGTTCGAGACATGGGAGCAGCCTCTCCATATATGGGGGTTAATGCCAGCCGAAATCCGCCTCTTCCAGACCCTGCAGTTAAGCGGGAGCCTTGTGCGCTGGGTACGACCTTTTAATATATGTCGACAATTGGTATATAAATACATACTTTGAAGATAGTGTAACAATTAATTATATTTATTTTATTATACACACACACACACACACACACACACACACACACACACACATATATATATATATATATATATTTTGATTATATAAACATACTAATCAATTAATTATATAAACATACTAATAATCTGTTTTTTATTATTTTTTTTAAATTCACTGTTTTTTTAAAGGTTAAAGAGCTCTTCATTTTTCTAAAATTTCACTTAACTTAATTTTTTTTTTGTTTTAATTTGCTAACTCTTATTCTTTTTTCCCTATTTTTGTTTTAGAATTGCACTTAACTTATACTATTTACTATTTGAATTCAAAAGAAATATTTAAAAAATAACCAATATGTCAAATTAACAACATGTAATTAAAAAAATTGATTTTGCATTGATTCATTTATTGTCATATTTTAAAATAACCAATATGTTAAAATTGATTTTATCAAATTATTTGAAAAAAAAGTCATCTCAGGGAACAAAAAAATGTTTAACTATGTGAGAAAGTCTTCAAAGATGTGTTCTTTGCAGTTTTATTTTATATTTCTTTGTTACTTTATTTTTATGATTTTATTAATATTTTTTAATATTATTTTGCTCTTTTTTTTTTAATGAGGCTTATGCCTCGCCTCGTTGGAGCCAAAATGCTCCGCCTTGCCTCGCGCCTTTTTTAAACATTGGTGGGGGTTTGAGGTAATGCAGATTTGTGGGGTTTGCAGTGGAGTGATGTATGTAGTCGGAGGCGGAGCAGAGGGTGGTGTATGTTGTGGTCACAGAGTCAAAACAGAGGCCTGGTGGAGTATACAAATATATATACATGTATTAAAGAAGTTATGAAATATTTCTTTTTATTTATTAAAATGTACTATTGACATTTTATAACATAATAAAACAAAATTTGTCATGTAGTAGTAGATGGTAGGATCTATGTTTTGCCACGTAAGATGATCCGGTGGCCTATTTGGTTTTCCCCAATTCTTTTAATGGAGGTGAGACGGAGGGTTAACATTGAACTCCTTTAAAACTACGGGGTTAGCATTGCAACAATTGAAACATCGATTCCCAAACTGTAATTGATCCCAAACTATATGCTTAATTTCCATTTTACACCCCCCCCACCCCGAATTTTTTTTTTTGATTTATGTCTTGTGGTCTTTTCTTCTTGGGATGTCCTGAGAAAGCGAACCATCTTCGAAAGTTGATCCACAATCACCATCTCTGAATCATTTCATCGTTTGGAAGGAGGTAAATCCGACAAGAAGTTCTGACACTCTTAGAACGACTGCCCTCGAGACGTCATGCTTGCTGCTTCTCCACTACTATTGCACGTTGATAAGCCTCACAGTCAACAAAGTTAGTAGTTGTAAAACATCTTGAACAACAAACTTTAATTCACTAGTATAACGAGCAACTAATTGTTCTTCGGTCTCGGTCAGATCATTATTTGCTGATGCCACTAAGTGATAAAACTCCTTATACTCATCGACACTCCGCAGTTTTTGCTTTAGATTATGAAAATGTACCCCACAATCTCGCTTCATCCTTTTCCTATATGTTATCTTGGGCTTGCCTTGCCCAACCCTTGTAGCGTGAAGTTTCTCTCACCATGCCGATGCATGACCCTTTAACCACATCACCACCAACTTCATCTTTTGTCATTTGGGCCTCCGGAATACTCAAAAGCCGGCTCCACAACATTGAGCCAACGCTTGTGCTTAGAGACCTCCATAAAATTTTGGGACTTCTACCTTGACATTTGAATCCCAACGCTTGTGTTGACCAACGTGAGATAACTAACGCCGTTCATCGTGAAAAGGATTATCGAAAACGTCTCCTACGTTGCAATCAACAGAGGGCCTTTGCCTTAGATTGCAAGTAAGCTGAGCCATCTGTGGTGTCAACTGTTCCACTTGTGCTGCTAGAACCTTCCACGACGCTTGTTTGAGTTGTGCACACGGTTCCCACGTCAACCACTGCGGAGAGGGCCATTGATGCCAAATGTCATCCCAATTCTTCGTGATGAGCCTCCGTAGCATCAAATCATGTAAATGAGTTGTGGAGCGCTTCTCATAAGTAACCCAAAAAGGGTCCACAAATCCCACATCAATCGTGATCTCCCCACGCAACATATACACACCTCAAAGGAAACAACTACCGAGCCATCGTCACAAAACTCATCATCGTGACCAAAAATTGGAAAGAAATCCGTTAAATCAAAAGTTTCCACCTCACGATAGTGAATGCGAGTCTCCCAATCGTCTTCAACAAATAAATCAAAAAAATCACATAGAAAGTACCCATCATTTTCTTGAAAGGTAAGCACTATATGAATCCGTCGCTGCCCAAGAATCTAGAAGACTTTGGAGTTTCTTGAGGGCACAACGTACCTCGTCGAAATTGGCACATGCATTCATATCGAGCCCGTATTTGGTATCATCCCACGATAATTTGGAAGAAAGGTATTCTTCGGGTGGGGGAGGGATTAAATCGTACGGTCTTCATAGATTTGGGGCAAATTTGTAATTTTTAGAAAATTCAGGGACTGAATTGTAATTTTCAGAAATGGGTAGGGAAATAGCTTGTTGAAGAGGTCCAGGTGGTGGGAAAATTTGGTTAGGGTTTGTGATGTGGGTGGAGATTACCGGGGTTGAATATGAATGTTTATTAGGGTTAGAATTTTTAGATGGAGTGGGTTTTAGGGTTTCTTGAATTTGGGGTAAATAGGGTTTGGAATCATTTTTTTTTTTGTTGAATTTGGCTAGGGTTTGCATTAGAAATGATCTTGGATTGGTTGGAAGCAGTAGGCCATGAATGTTGGTTGTGGTTAATGCTTTCTTGAATCTCCGGTAATTTTTGAATTGTTCTGTGTTGTTTCTTGATTAGGTTTTCAGTGTCGGAGGGAATGGATATTATTCTGGGCTGGTTTACAGAACATTCGGGGTTGATTTGAAGGTATTTGGCAGCCGGACAGCTGGCAGCACCTGTTCTTGAGGTTGCGACAGCAGCAGGGCTGTTGCGGTGGGCAGCGAGTGTCGGCAGGATCGTGTTAGGATCTGGTGGCAGAGGGGTTGTTCTGCTGACCGGAATTAAGATGTAATCCGTCGGTAATAGCTGGCCGGAATCAGGGACTACCGCGGTTGGTTCTGCCTGCGCAAGTGGGCCACCGATGGTGGACGATGTTGACGGTGAGATACCAAGGCTAGGGTTTATCTGAAAATCAACCGGGTGAATCCAATGGGAGTCCTAATCTTCTACGAATATGGTTGAGCTAAGAACAAACCACGCTCTGATACCAATTTGATGTAATCTAGGGTGCAGAAGCGTAAAAAGAAATTATCTACACAACAACAACAACAACAACTAAACTAAAGAAATGAAATGGGTTTCTTTCTCTCTCTATTCTTAATTCTCAATATTCAAGGTTAAGTACAAATGAGGGTCAAGGGGTCTATTTATAGGAGATGTTAGCTTGCTAATCAAGCTAATACCCAAAATGACTAAAAAAGATAATTAATAACAAAAAATGACATATTAGTCTTAAACCTGCTTGGAAACTAATTAAGCACTAAAATAAAAGGGAAAATGACAATAAACCTTAATTCCCATCAGGTATACTTTTCTTCCTTTGACTTTCAGATGGTTTGTTATTACTAGATTCTAGGCATTTGATTGTTTAATGAATTGCTCCTGTTTTTTATCATCAGAAAATGCTCCAGAACGATACCAAGTTAGGTATGACGTTATGGAAGTGCCCATCACCTTGCCTTTTCAGAAACCTCCTGTGGACAGACCAAATCCTAAACAAGGAATTAGTAAGTTCATCATATCTTTCGTTTATACCTTTCTTTCATTCGAATAAGTTACATTCGGATGCAACAGTGCAAAAGGATGGGAATAGTCGTACTTTTCTTATTCCTGAAAGCTTTTCCCTTTTATGCATCAGCATCATAACTAAAAAAAGAGAACATAGGAAAGCGTGAACCACCAGTCCACCATCCTTTCAAGAAAAAAGATTATTTTTGTCTTTACTACATTGAATTTTACCTTTACTATTTTCACTTCTTGTACCTTGACCTGCCAAAATGTCATAAGTACACCTTTGGTGATAATATTTTTTGACGCTTTATGAGTATATATTTCTTGTGGGTGTCAAAGTCCAAAAAGTGAAATTACTGGGGGGCAAACTCAATATAGCAAAATAAATGAGGGCTAAAGACCAAATAACCCAAAAAAAGAAAAGAACAAAACAATAATACTAAAGTGAAAATTAAGGGTGATGTTTGATTTGGTAATACTTCACGCTGTGCACCGTCATGGGGAGCGATGTACTGAGAAAATAAGTTATTTTTCAATTAAGAGAGATGAAGTTAAAGGGTTTCGTTAATACTAGGTCTAATATATCCGTTCCCTTCTTGTGTAGACGACAACTCAATCAGAAAGAGCACAAGAGTTTCAAGTGCTCACTGACTAAAGTGAAAAAAATGTGTAATATTTTTTTCTTCTTCTAATTAAGCCTTTCCAGAACTGGTGCCAAAACCCTTTTAGAATTTTAGTTCTTAAATACCGAAGCGCAAAGAATTTGATAATGACTTGACCATGAAGCAGCCCTACATCAAAGTTGTATATATTGTGATAAAAATAAAAGCCTTAGGGCCTGTTTGGTTGTCCCCAAAATTGTAATTAGCCAATTTAAAATTAACTCATTCATGAATTGCCTTATTATTAGTGTTTGATTACGAGAATGAACAAATTAAAAAATGAACCAATTCATGTTGATTCACAAAAATTTAAATTAGTTCATTTCACCAAAAGTTTGAAATTACACAATTTATAATTATAACATGAATCTTAAATGCACCACTCCCATAGAGTACTCTCACCATACTACTCTCTCTCTCTCTACACATACACACACACATACACATATATCAAAAGTAAATAACTCGATTTTTCTTTTCCAAACACACCACAAATTAGATTTAAACCCATTTAAAATTAATACATCGACAATCTATTCATTTCAAGTTGATCAATTTATAAAATTAAATAATTTACGCAACCAAACGGGCCCTTATAAATTCTCAGAAAAGCGAATGGAAATCCTTGCGAGGTTTATCTTGCCATATGGTAAAATCTTGATTGACCCTAATTGCAGGTCTCATGTCGTGGAGCAGTGATAGCCAGTATATATGTACTCGCAACGATAGCATGCCAACTGTCCTTTGGATATGGGACATGCACCATCTTGAGCTCGCTTCCATACTAATACAAAAAGATCCAATCCGAGCAGCAGCGTGGGACCCCTCATGCACCCGTCTTGTTTTTTGTACTGCAAGCTCCCACTTATACATGTGGAGTCCGTCAGGTGCATGCTGTGTGAGCGTCCCATTACCACAGTTTACCGTAATGGATTTGAAATGGAATTCACAAGGGAGCTGTCTTCTTCTCAAGGACAAGGAGTCATTTTGCTGTGCATCTGTGCCCTCAATACCAGAATCTAGTGAATATAGCTCAGATGATTAAGGTATGATTGTTGTTTTGTGCTATTAGCTAGTTTGGAGGTGTGAAAAACTGAGAATTTTCAGGTCTCAGTAGCTTAGTTCATATAGTATGCATTTTTTATTATCTACTTGTAGTTGAGAATCCAATTATAGTTCTATTTTATTAGTTGAATTTTATATATTTTTTGGTTTGTGGGGATGGTGGTGTGTTTTAATAGTACATAACAGGGTTGTAAATCCTATTAATTGTTTTAGTTGGCTGGTTATGCATGTTGGCCGGAAGCTCTCTTGTTAGTATCTTACGATACGCGATACATATTCCAATACGATACACGATACACAAGTAAAACAATACGAATCACACATCTTTATCGCAAATGTCCTGTACCCCTAGTGTATTGTTATGTATCCTGATACAATACGCGTGTCTTATGATACACGATACACGTAGCGATACAGAGTCAGCTGGCCCAAATTACACACACCGATTCTTCTCTCAACCTTCTGAAAGGATTGAAAAATCAAAATAACAAAACCCTCCCCATTGTTTCACATTTCCAAATCTCATTAAGCCGCCATTGAATTGTTTTGCTTCTATATTACTTCTACATAAAGTTTTATGTCATTAAATTGTTTTGCGAATTGAGTGTTAATTTCTTATGGAATAATGACGCTGACTAGACCGACGCAAGTTATTATATTGAGACAATGTTATGCATATTAAATTATGGTTTTTAATTTATTTAGTATTCACATTATTAATCTTATTTTAATATATATATATATATATATATATAGAGAGAGAGAGAGAGAGAGAGAGAGAGAGAGAGAGAGAGAGAGAGACTCCTGTGCAAACCTGTGCACACTAAGTTTGTACATGTGCTGGCACAAACCTATTTTTTTAAAATATTAAAAAAAATATTTTTGAGTTTGATATTTAAACATTTCAACGGATCCATATAAAAAAAATGAGTTCAAAAAAAGTTTTTTTGCTATTTTAAAAAAATCGGTCAAACTTTTGCAGCTTTGAAGTGCTTTAAAAACTGCGAAAGTCTGATTGATTTTTTTAAAATAGTAAAAAAATGTTTTTTGAGTTGTTTTTTTTATACGGGTTCCTTGAAATGTTTCAATATCATACAAAAAAATCAGCTCAAATTTTTTTTTTTTTACTATTTAAAAAAAATAATGTGCAAACTTAATGTGCACATGAGTCTCTCTCTCTCTCTCTATATATATATATATATATAGGAAGAGGATCACAAGTGGACCAAAAGAATGGACTTTTTAATGGACTTAACAAAAAAGACTAATAACCCATTAATTTTAATTCCTTGGTGTAATGGGTTCGCGCCAGCGGCACCCAATAATCGAGACTTATTAGTCTTTTTTGTTAAGTCCATTAAAAAGTCCATTCTTTTAGTCCACTTGTGAACCTCTCCCTATATATATATATATATATATATATATATATAGGCTGGATCGTATACGGACCTAGTTTACGGATCGCTACCGTCCAAGAATTATCTAGGGACCGTTTTGTCTATTTAGGACCACCTTTTGGGACCGCAATGTCTTTTGTCTTATTCTAAGTTTTGGTAAATATCAATTTTTACCCCAATATTTTCTAACGTCTTTTAAGCTTATTTTAAAGTCTAATTAATCTGGAAGTCTAATTGTAGAAGTTTCAGGGCTGCTGCTACTTCTTAAGCTTCTTCCGTCACTATCGTACTGGAATTCTGAATAGCGAGGATTATCTATATAAATAGTTTCTTCTGGAAGTCTAGAAATTGAAATAGGTTTTGCTGGAAAATATTCTAGTCTTAAATACCTTATACGGTATCGTGGGTTTATCTGTCTAGTTTCTTTATATATTTGATTAACAATATCAATTATATCATTATCTATAAATTCGTCTAAATTATTATCACCATAAGATGACAAAAATTTACGGTATGTTCTGGGGGCAGCTGTCTCTACGTTTTTAAGGAGATGACGGATTCCTCCGGCTCTAATTAAAATAGTCTTTATTTCAGCTAACCTTTTACGTCTAACAAATTTTAATACGTCTATACTATCTTCAAGTATCCTAGTGTATTCTAGATACCTTTCAGGTCTTGACAATTCTTCTGCAAATTCTTCAGTTCTTAATTTTTGTCTAAAGAGGTCACGGATTCCTGTTCTAATTATTTCTATTCTAGTTACTTCTCTTCCTAACCACTCAATGATCTGGTATATGTATTTAAAAGTACCACCTGCATATACTAAAGCAGATTCTATAAGTTCTTTATCTTTAGGGTCTGTAAGAGTCCAGTCTTGAATTTCTCTAGTTAAGTCTAAACTTGTTTGATTAACAAAATCTAAAAAGTCTTTAGTGATTTGCAAGTTCATATAAGATTTTTCTTAAAACAATATTATGTAAAATAGTTAAGGGTTTGGTTCGAGTTTATACCTTCCTTCTGGTCTGCAATATTTTTATCTTCTTCCCTTTGTCTCTTCAGCTTTGTTACTATTCTTCTCCGGTCTTGGCCTCCTACAACTCTCTCTTTATGTGTTGCACCTCAATCCACTACTTTGGCGGCTGACCCGTTTCCTGCCTGTACGCCTTCACGCCTAACGCCCACCCTGGCTAACGGCTCACGGCAAATCGGCACCTGACGGCGGTTCACCAGTATAACACCTTGTGTGCTACACCAGAGGTTCAACACAATAGTCCTCTATGAACAGAAAGTTGGAGACAATTTGAAAAATAATAACAACTTAACATAAGAGATTTCTGGAAAAGAAAATACTTTTATTGCATATCATAAGTAACTACAACTCTCCCCTCTCCCTTAACTATGAGAGGTTTACTCACTCATATACATAACATTTATTACAAGCATAGCAGTCTGGCTATCTCTCACTCTCCTCTCTCTAACAACTGATGTCTAAAACACAAATGGACGCTCCCTTTTATAGATCAAGGGCACTACAATATGACTGGTAACCGGCTACTAAAAGCAATCCGGTTGAAAGCATCTATTTATTAAAGTAACATTGTCTTCCGAATCTTCACAGCTGGGTCTACAATCTTTCATCTTCTTTTGATAATGGGGGGACCTCTTTCTTTATAAAAGGAGAGGCGTGCCAAGTCTTCATTGTCGTTTTGTAATAATGCAAGAGCATCAAACAAAGTCTTCATCTTTTTCAACAGTCTGGTGGTCCATGTGGGGCATGGGTCTTTTTGCTTTATGGAAAGCATGGTCTAGGTAAATGATTCTTCCGTCTTTATTAATTCATCCACCACTGAGGGGCCCTTCTTTGTCGTGTCTGTGTCTTCTTCTGCCTTGTCTTGATTTGGGAGGGTATTATTGAAAAATTCATCAATAAGCCCTACCGTTCTGAGGCTGGCTGGCAAAGCTATCTCTACCATGTCTTTGGATTCTTTCTTGAGCCTTCCGTTGAATGGCTCATCAGCTTGGATTATCAAGTCTTCTTTGTGGTAGGCAGTGTACCACCTGTCTTCCCCTGTTAATAACTCCATGATTTCAATTGTCTCCATGGCTTGAGAGATCTGGATCTTGGATTTATCAATAATTAAATCTTTAATCTCGTCTTCCGATAGGATCTCAACATCTTCAAAAGTATAATTAGAAAATCTAACAAGTCTAAATCCTTCCACTCTCATTCCTCCATAGGAACTTGGAGCAATCTGATAGATTCTAGCAAATAAAGGAAGGAAATCTTCTACCTTTTTAACATACTCATGGACTATCTTTCCAAGAGCAACAGAGTCTTCTATAGTCTCAATTCTGATGAGTCCAATGAACCCATAGTCTGCTAGGGTAATCTGGGCAATTTCTGCTTTCCCAGCAAGATAAATCTTTGGGACTTCTTTGAAGAAGCCTTTCATTATTAAGGCATCTCCAATGGTCTCAGATAATAACATATTGAAATGTTCAATAATGCTATTAGATTTTTTCAAAAAGTCTTCAGTTAATGGAAGATTATTATGATCAAATGGTATAACAATCTTAGTCTTAAAAGTCTTTTTCTGATAACAAAAATTATCAGTGGGTCTAGCTTTGGAGGATTCTCCAAGAGTCTGAGTATAAGTCTGATTCTGAGGTCTAGGCACAGTATTACCACTAAGCTGGGTAACTGCGAGTCTTTGGGTCCTCATAAATCTGGCAATAGCTACCAAATTTTGTTTGAACTCAATCCAAAGTCTATTCTTCACGTTCCACCACATGGCATCTACAAGAGTATTTTCGTCTTCTGAGAATTCTCGTCTAAATTTGATCAAGTCTGGATATCTTTGATCGGGTCTATATTGGGGGAAATACATCTTCCCAATGAGTCTATTTTGAGAAATAATCTCTTGTCTAGATTTTCCAGGAGGGACTAAGATATCATCGAAGTTCTCTAGGATTGGTCTTTCTTGAGAGTCTTGAATATGAGTCTGTCTTTGCGTTACACCAGCATTTGGTCTTACGCGTCTAAGATAGTCTGCAACGTCTTCTTTGTTCAGTCTATTTGTTCCAGATGAACTCATGTCTTCTAGGTCTTCTGTTTGCAACATAAAACATGAAATTATATTAGTGTTAGCAAACATTGACTCTCTTGATATAATGTCTGGATTGGTATTTTTACTTCCCTTAATATGAATAACAGAGAAGTCATAACCAGTAAGCAATTGCTGCCATCTAATGAGTCTATTAGTCCTTGATTTGGATAAATCTAAGTCTCTGAATTTTACTGCATAAGAAGAGTCTGTATAAACAGTAAAATGTTTAGGTCTAAGAAACAACATATATTTTTCTATTGCCCTTACTATTGCTAAAACTTCTTTTTCATGGGCAGTGTATCTTGTTTCTGGGTCTGTGAAAGTTCCAGAACTATGTCTACACAGTTTCTTCTTTTTTGTTTGATGATCAATGGCAAAGTATACTGCTCCCCATTGCTTATCAGAGGCATCTGTTTCTACTATAAACTGATCTTCTGCATTAGGCAGTTCAAGTAAAAGAATGTTCTTGACTGCATCTTTAATTTGTCTCATTACTTTAAAATCGTCTTCAGTCCAATAAAAGGGATTAGTTTTGTCTGTTCCTTTTAATTTGGATGTTAAGCTTTGTCTTTTTGAAGAAGGGTCTTTAATAAAGTCTGCAGCACAATTAAGCAATCCTAAAAATGATTGTAATTGTTTTCTATCTTTGAGTTGGTCTGGGAACTCAAGAATCTTTTTTGTTATGTGTTCTGCTAAGGATAATTTTCCTTTATTAATATGCATTCCCACAAAGTCTATCTCAGTCTGAAATAATTGCATTTTCCTTTCGGAAATAACAATACCATGTTTGTCTAATTCTAGAATAATCTTTTTAAGATGTGCTACATGCTCTATCTCAGTCTTACTGGCTACAAGAATATCATATATGTAAACAAGACAAAATTCTGAATAAGGTCTAAATATATTATCCATTCTTCTTTGGAAAACTTGAGGAGCATTCAAGTATCCAAATGGCATGACTAGCCATTCGTATTTTCCTTGGGGCACACTAAAGGCTGTCCAAGTAATACTGTCTGGATGCATCTTAATTTGCCAGAAGCCTGATTTGCAATCAAACTTACTGAATATTATTCTATCTTTGATTAAATTTATTAAATTATTCTTGTCTGGTATTTTATAAGAATCAAATTCACAATTCTTATTTAATTGTCTATAATCTATAACCATGCGTCTTTTTCCTTTTTTACGTTCAGATTCATTTTGAACATAGAAGGCTAAACTATTATGTCTACTTTTACTTTCTCTAATAATGCCTAACTTAAGCATTTCGTCTATATCTTTCTTGAATTCTTCCCTATCTTCTTGTGAGTATCCTTTCTTATAGGTTCCACCATTAATAGTGGCGTCTGGGTTAATAGGGATGATCTCACAATAGCTTTGGTCTTTATCCCACTTAGCGATGGGATTTTCTCCTAAGGTAGGCTCAACTAGTTGCCTAATCTTTTCTTTTTCTACTTCTATATCCATTTTCTTCTGTTTGGATATAGCTTGGACCTGTAATAAGGTCTGCTGGGCTTGATCTAAAATGTCTTGTTGTATAAGCGCAATTTGCTTATAACACTTTTGGTCTGGACACTTACACTTTTTTTGTAAGGGTTTAGTTATTTCTAAGGCTTCTTGTTGGGTTGTAGGTCTAGGTCCACCATGCTCAGCTGAAGAACTCTGATGTTTGATGGGTCTATAATTGGGCTTGACCTGCATTAGGTCAAAGGCAGTCTTATGATCTATTAGAGGAGCTTTAATATTAAATTCCTCTTGATCACTAATTAATATCTTATCGTTATACTGAGTATAAGGATGATATTTACTAATAAAGTCTTGTCCTAAAATAATGTTTCCTGTGAAACTAGGACGAGGATCCATTATCCAAAACCGATGATTAACGGTTTTGTTGGTCTGATTTCCTAATTTAAAATAAATAGGAATAGTCTGGAAATATAAGGTAAATGGATCTCCATTAGCCACTTTACCATAGATTTCTTGAGTACTTTCTAAAAAGTAGTCTTCAGGGAAGGCATTAGCCTTACAAATACTCTGAGAGCATCCTGTATCTATAAATGCTGAAAGTCTTTTAGGATAGTCTTTATGTTGAACAAATAATTCTACAAAACAAGCGTGTGGTTTAGTAGAGATTCCTAAATTGTTCTTTTCTAAAATAGATATTCCTTTCTGAGGTTTATCTACAAAATCTAAAGGTATTTGGTCTTCTGAACTACTGTCAGAATGGTATTCTTCTAAATCATAAGAAATTCCTTTTCCTTTGACATCTTCATTTTCTTGCAATCCTTTGGCTATATTTCTATCAATGTCTTGATAATATGTTTTAATATCTAAGTCTATTTGAGCGTCATACTGGCTAGTATAGATTGCTCTAAATCTAATTCTCCAACAGTCTTCATGGTAGTGTAGTTGACAAACAATACAAACCATAAATAATTCTGTTTGTATAGTCTCAAAACATTCTACGCATCTAAAGTCTTTCTTGCAACATTTCATCTCAAACGTGCAATAATGTCTTTCGTCAAAGTAGCATCTAGGTATATAGGTTAGTAACTCAGGATTACTAACTGTCCATCTTTTCTTCAAAAATGGGCGTAATATACATTTATACCAAGCGTCTTCAAAGTCTATATATTTATCATCTAGATCTTCTTGGTCAGTCTGCATCATATATAAGTCTAGAGTATCCTGAGAGTCTTCATACTCATCAGTATCACTATAGTCTTCAGAATCGCTGTCTGTGTAAACACTATAGATACTAGTGTTATCATCATCTTCTATGTCTGATATTTCTATAGCATATAAGATATCTAATTCTTCTTGATCTGCATAGTCTAATATTGTATTAATAATCTTAATACTTTCTTTATCTTTCTTATTAGGGCAGTCTTTAGCAAAGTGTCCTTCTTTGCCGCAAGTCCAACACTCTTTGGTGGCAGTCTTAGATTGAGCTACGTCTTTTTCTTTCCTATAATTAGGAACCTTCTTATACTTACTAGTATTCTTCTTAAAGTATCTTCTTTTGATTAAATCTATTTTTCTTAGTCTTAGGATTCTTTTCCCTAAAGGTAGTAGATTGTCTAAATTTGTATTTCTTTGGAAATCCTAAAGGTCTAGTCTTAAACTTCCCATGTTTCCATTCTACCTTCTTTTTGAATTTCTTAGATTCACTTCCACATCCCCATTGGATTGGAGCGATGTCTCTTTCGTCTTTGATTGGAGGGATCTGCTTGAAAGTCTCTTCTATCAACTTTCCTTGGGTTATATCACGTCTCTTAGATATGATATAGTCTTTGGCGAAATTGATTCTTTCACCAAGGGAGTTATTCTTAACTCCAGATACTCCTGGCCAATTCCTATATTCATTAATTAGGATTTGTCCTATGGCTGGTATCTTTCTAAAGTATTCATCTTTTAAGGTCTCTCCAAATTCTTTAATTTGGTAATATAGTTGCTCGTAATTATTGCTATATTCATTTATCTTATCTAACTTGCAAATGCTAAGGAGAGCTAACTTAGTTTTTGCTAGGTCTTGTTCATTGATCTGAGCTAGATGTCCAGCTCCAATGAATTCTGAAGTGAACAATTGAATATATTCTTCAATTGATCTTTCTTCTAGGTTTTCTTTCATCTTCTCAATCTTAGCTAAGGAGTCTTCATCTGTAGCCTTTCTTAAACTATCTAAGTAGTCTTTTGCAATACCTCTAATGGATTGCTCAGCGTACTGCTTACATGAACTTGCATCCCATTGTTCATTAGATGCAAAACACATGTTCATCTGATTACGCCATTCGTCTAAGGCTTTCTTCCTATCTTGAACATTGTCTAGGTTGAGGTATATACCTACTGGATTTATGGCTTGGCTTGCCATAGTCTTGACAGGAGTGAAACTCTTGTCACTAGTTGAGAAGTCTTTTATATAATCAGGTTTAGTCTTAACTACGGTGCTAGAGTATATAAGAATATTTATTCCTATTGGTTTACTAAAAAGTCTAGGAGCATCTTCTAGCCTACTACTACTTCCCATCTCTTTCTTACTAGGTTCTACTTGTGTAGCTGTCATTAGTCTTTGTTTTCCTTCTTCTATTAGTCTTAAGTTTCTAAGAAGTTCTTTAGTGTTCTTAGATTCTTTTAATTTTAATACGCGGTCTTGGGCTATCATATTAAATCTTTCTCTTTCTTGAAACCTAACATAATGACTTTTCTTAAGGTTGTCTTTAAACGTCTTCATATCCAATTCTGAGGGTTCATGTCCAAAGTTTTGGATCCTAGCTTTTTCTTTAACTAAGTCTTTTTGTTCAAATGATCTTCTAGGTCTAACTATTGGAGCTTGTCTAAGTAAACTAGCACTAGTCTTACTACTACATTCTCCTTCTGAAGGATCATTAATTATGGCTTCTCCCATATTCCTAAATCTAACTTCTTCGGTCTGGATATTCTTATTGACAATCTTAGGGGGACCAAACTGGATGGTAACATTTCCAGTGACGTCGTCTTGATTAATAATCAAGGGTTTATTCTGTGTAGTCTTTATTTCTTGGAATTCTGGCAATTGCCAGAGAGTCTTAGCTTTCTCTTTCATAGGTCCAGTATTCCTAATACTGTAAGTATGATTATAGTCTGATACATTGGTTCTAAGTAAGATTTCTTCATTAAGTCTACCGCTAGGAATTCCTGACTGCATTCCTTCATAAGGAAATTGGGAGAACTTCACATAGCTTTGAAATTCTATGTTTATATTAGCGCCTGGAATAATATAGTCTTCATAGCCACTAGCATATAAGATTAACTTAAAATGTTTGGCTGTGTCTACGGTTAATGTAAATGCCGGAATGACATTAAAGTATCCTATGTTGTCTGACATTTCTAATTGGGCTATTCCAATAAGACTTTTCTCAAAGTCTTTCCATCTTTTGTCTACTAAACAGCATAATATGTTAATATTATTCTGGGGTCTATGTAATCCTTGGATTCTTGCTTGAAAGAGTCCAAAGGTTAGGAATTGGAACTTCCTATCAGTTCCTCTAGATCTAAGCCATTCTGAGTCAAATACTTGGAGCTCAGTATAGGATTTGTCTAACACATGATTTCTACAATGGTAGGTCATGTTATAATTGGGAGTCTTAGGAGTGGCACCTTCTTTAAACAAATCTATATATCTAACGGCTGGAAGTTGTCCATTATGAATGGAGTCTTCAACAATCTTCCAGTCTACTTCACCCCACTCTTTCCATTGGAGGGGATTGGCGAAATTCCTTTCTTTCAACCATGTCCTAACATTGGAGGATGAATCCTTAAGTCTTTGGAGCATATGATTACTCTGTCCAATATTTGGGATAGAGCTGGCTACCTTGCTAGTCTTATCTAATCCGTCATTTATAACTCGTCTACCTATGGTATTCCTTTCTCTAGTTTCTATGGGAGGGGATTCTTTAAACTTACAGGTGGTTACCTGTTTTTGTTCAAGTCTTTTTTCAATTCTTTCTAAAAACTCTGAATAATCCTTTTGTCTTTTTATCTGATTAAGGATTTCTTCTTTAAAATTCTTATTCTCTTTTCTAGTCTTTTCAAAAGTTTCTTCACTATGTCTAGCTAGAGAATTAACAATGGTTTTACCAACGTTAGTGATATAGTCTTTTACTTCATTATCTTTTTCTAATTGTTGCATAGTTCTAACTTCTATGGCTTCTACAGTCTTTTCAATTTTATCTAACCTAGTTAGAATAAAAGGAGAGTCTATTTCTGCTTGGGAAGGTTTATTATATACGGCCTTAATTCCGTTTATAATTTCACCGTATTTTTCTTCTACTTGGGCCATGTCTAGTCTAAGTTCATTAATAATGCTATCCATTTTAGATAGATTATGTCTTTCCATATTATTAAGGTAATTTGCTAAATTCTGTTGGAATTTAACAAAGTCTGTGTAGAAGGTAGTTAATCCTTTTGTTTTAGCTTTTAAGTCTAAATGCAAGTCTTTAACAAAGCTACTATTATAGTCTTGGGTAGCTGCTATAGATGTAGAAATTAAATTTAGTCTTTCTAATATAAGTCTAGTTGCCTTAGCTGCGTTGGCAATCTCGTTTTCATTTATCTTGTAATAAAATCTTTCATCATTTATCTTTTCTAAAATTCTTTGATAAAATTCTGATAAGGTCTGAATGGAGAGATCTTTTGATACCTCATTCCAGTCTGATCTAACTATCTCCATTAGGAAGATAACTATCAAGTCTAGGGATAAGCTTAGCTTGTTCTTTAGTAAGTTTAATTAACTCACTGTCTTGATTTTTAATTAAAGTTTTAATTTCTAAAATGTCTTTGTTAATGACTTCTATATGATTAGTCTTAATATTTATTTCTTGTAACACGTGTACTAAGTCTATTGGGATTTGATTATCTATGTCTATTAATCTTTTAGAGATATTTTTGATCTCTGTTTCTAAAGTTTGAGTGTCTTTTATTAGTTGTCTTAATATAAGCAATATACACTTATTTTGGTCTATTATGCTATTAATAGCACTAGCAGTAACTTGTCTACTGTCTGCGTGTTTGGCTGGGATATGTTCAATATGTGAACAACCGTCTATGTGTGTGGTTAAACAGCCTTCCGAGTCTAAATCAGTTATGGGTATAGGTTGGTAGTCTGGGTTGGTTCCAAAAATATCTTGGTAAATGCGAGGGATAAATCCCAAGGGCATTAAAGTCTTTTTACCGTATGTCTAAAAGGAACGTCTTATGGCTCTGATACCAGAATTTGGGTTTTGGTCGGAATTTGGTGAGGTTCTAAAATCTTTAAAGTCTTGATACCAATTTTGGGTCTGAATTATAAATCTTTTAATTATATAGTCTTAAACTAAGTTTTTAGAGTAAGACAAGAGGGGGACCATCTGGGGTAAATAATAAAAGTCTTTGGGACCACGGGGGACCACTTTCCGGATAAGGACAAAAGTCCGCACGGGAAGTCCGCACCTGAGCCTGAGTCTATATATATATATATATATCTTCTACTTACACAATGTTATGCATATTAAATTATCGTATATATATTGGGCTTTTGGGAAAAGGTATAAAAATAGGACACTTTACATAATTTTATAAATTTAGTTCCTGAACTTAAAAAGATCATGAAAAATGATCAATATACCATTTGACAACTAAAAAAAAACCATCAAATTTTTAAAAGTTCATAACTTCAAACCTGAAAATCCGAAATTCACAAAATTTATATATTTGAAATCTACTCGTCGAGCTCTATCCAACAACACTCATATTTGATATTTTTTGACAAAAAACAGATAAATTTACTATTTTACTAAAACTATCATTTTTTCTGATGAAAATTTCATTTTTTTTCGGCAAAAAACTTTCTTCTCCATCTGTGGCTATGGTGTCGCGGGCTTGGACAAAAAAAAAAACGAAAGAAATAGACGATGATAGAGAGAGAAACAATCTGATGAGGATTTTGTCGGTCTCGGAGAGGATTCCTGCGTTCCCATGAAGATTTCGGTGGGTGGGGTGGGGTTATGTGTTTTTTTAATGAGTTTTAAATGAGTATGAGTAAGGGTATAAAAATAAATAACTCTTTAATTAAAACAAATAAAATTACCTATTTTGTATTCTCGTAACTCGGATCACACAAATAAATGTTATTGTACTACATGAACTATATCTATAAACCTTGTAAGCAGTGTCCTATAAATCCAAATATAGGATGAAACATGACCTTGAGCTTAATTCTTCTCTCTCTCTTATATATATATAGGGATTTTAAATGAGTATGAGTAAGGGTGTTTTATAATTTGGGTTTATATAATGGAGTTTGAAATTGTGGTGTTGAGTTTTTTGGTGTTAGTGATATGTATAATTGATTTTAATGGTGTTTTAAAGTAAGTGGTGTTAATGAGAATTTTTTGGGGTGGGAATATCACCACCTGTTGTTTAATTTATTCTTACATTTCTTGTTTCTTTAATGTTGCGACATTACCACGAAAGGCAAAAATTTTACCATCAGATAACATGTCATGAACTTGGTTTAAAACCATAATACGTTGTATAATTGATTGTAAAGTATTATCAATGAATTTATTTAGTTTTTACAACTTTTTCTATTGTTTGCATCGTATTTTACGATACATATCCCGATACGATTCACGATACGTGATACATATGATTTTTGATACACGATACGTATCCCGATTTGACAATTATGGCTAGAACACTAACACCTCATAAACAAATTAGGTTAGTGTTGACTCATTTGATATGATCAGGTTAGGGTTTAGGATTTACCAGTACTAGAAGTTGATGGAGGGGTAGGGGCTGCCAATATTTACAGGGTTCGTTTGGCCCCTTCCCCCTATTTATTATGTTATTTAGTTTGACACCACCTATTTCCACTTTTTGAATTTTGACCTCGTAAAGTATCATAAATACGCATATAGCATGACAAAAGATTCCCGCAAAGGGTCATAACAAGTGTATTTATGACGCTTTTGAGCGCGAAAGGATATGATGTGGAAATTATGAGGGTCGAACTGAATGTATTAAAATGAATGGGGTTCAAGCCCTAAATAAGCATAGTTATGATTATGAATAAGAGAAAAACAGGGATTTCCACATGTATTTTTCTAATTTTGTTTTTAGGTTGCCCCCCTTGTAAGATGATACGCTTCCACTCTTCTTAATTTATGGGATGCAAATACAAAAGAATGCGTTGAAGACCCGGTTGACACCCTTAAACCCTAAATAGCCTTTGTCCTTATTATCCCATTGATATTTTTTTACATTTGTGGTTATTGTAATATATCTCAGTACCAGGTTCAGATGTATCTTTCCCCCCTCCGAGCAAGGATGTTGCATCTCTTACCAATTCCAAGTAGAAAGTTTATGGTTTTGAGTCCTGTAAGATTATTTGGTAGACCCCACAATAGAGGCTTCCAAACACATGAGTGTCATTGCCTTGTGCCACTTACATGTACATATTGCATCATATTTTGTGAACATCCAAACACAAAAGTGCATTTCCTCTCTTATAATAAAATTCTGACTTTTTTTTTTTGGGACTTGGTGAAAATTTAGTTTAATGGGACCTATGAGTATTATAAACATGTCGAGTTAGTGTGAGGTGTAACCACTGCGATTTTCTCATCCCTTTATTCCACGTAAAATATCAAGATGAACCCATATTTGAAAAAATAAATTTTACATCATGCTATTAAACAGGCCCTTAGTTTTTTTAAACATCCCAATAAGTATTTTATAAATGTAACAAGCGATAACAAGAAAAAACGAATAACCTAACCCCAACATGCTCGAGTTAAAAAGGGGGAAGAATAGAGAAAAAAAACATACAAATTGAAGAGAAAATTAGGACATCACCTATAAATATGCGTTTAGAACAACTGACAAGTCTCGGGTCATGGTCACAACTCATCCTAGTAATGAAATCAAGAAATTGGTGCCGAAGGCACCAGATACGAGTTGCTCTGAACAAAGTCTGCACACAGGGCAAGCAGACGGTGGAATGCCGCAAGACAAACACGTCTTAAGGGTTTTAAAAATAGATGCATCTTAGTTTAAGGTGTGAGATACCCCCAAAGGATCAAAGTTCTTTTGAGCCTCTACTCGAGAGGAACAATCGCTGGACAGTTGAACCAAACCAATCAAGACCTGACAGTCATACGAAAAGTGGATAAGATGCTCCAAATGGAGATGAGTGATAGGGCTCCAAGCGGAGCTTGAAAATACAAAAAAAAAACAAAAAAAAGTAAACAACTTAAATAAACAAACAACAAATCTTCATAGCCACGAGTCCAATCTACCAACAAAGGAGTAACTCTTGTCGCATTCACTCCGATTTGCTCTTCGAGAGGACTTTTACAGTCGAGGATAACGTCTTTCTCGTGTCTAGACTGATCAAATTGTGTAACACTCCCAAGACAAGTTTGGATTTTTTTTTTAGTTTGCATAGTTTGTGAGCTTAATTGCTTGATTGACACTCGTATCTATCGCTGGTTTTCAATCGGTTTGGTCGGTAAATGGGCCATACCATCATTGAAATCATCAAACCAAAATTCCCAGTTTTACCAGCAGGTACACCAACCTAAAAATCAAAATCAAACCGCGTGGTACATCGGTAAAATCATTTTTTCGAAAAATACGATAGTTTCGATAAATTTCTCGTTGCGGTAATTTTGGTAGTACTCAGTACATAATCAAGACATAGCAAAAAACATTATCAGATAACGAATGGCTAGACAATATTATCAAGACATAGCAAAAAACAGAGCAGTAGGAACAATATTGAACAAATTTGCATAAATGGCAGGCATTTTCCAAAATATCCTTCTAAACTATCCAAAGACAGTAATATTGAGCATCACAAACAAATCCTGTGAACATCAGTAGAAATGGCCTTTGTACCAAAATGACCAACCGAAAGTTAATATCCAAAATATCGTGTCCCTAATCACAAACAAAAAAACAAAATCAAGCTCCATGATAACTATTAATCAATAATCGAAATAAATGAATATTGGGAGAACTGACTTGAAGCTGAGCTTCAAGCTCCTCACGCTCTTGACCAGTGGCAATAGGCATTACATCCTTAACTCTCTTGTTTGAAACAACATTTCCTGCCACAATAAATATCAATATATGTATGTTTTTGGAGATCTGAGAAAAAAAAATAGATCACCTGATGCGGAACTGAAGTGGGGAGAGATGAGATTGACGATCGACCATAGAGAGAGAGAAGAAGAGATGCTTAGGGTTGGGCCATTTGTGGGTAAAATAAAGGGGCATATGCCAAATAGTCCCTCAAATATTTTTTATTACATGTTTAGTCCAAACCTTTTTATTTTGCTCCAAAAAGTCCTTCACCATGTGGCTGGCGTGAACCTTTAAAAATGAGAGAATATTAGTTAAATCGGTGTTTGAGGGACTTTTTGATACAAAATAAGAGACTTGAACTAAATGTGTATTAAAAAATGTTAAAGGGACTTTTTGGTATTTGATCATAAAATAAAAGTACGCGTGTGTATATTTTGTGGGTAAAACTTCTTTTATATGTGTATATTATGCGTGTGATATGAACCCCAACTAAGGTAAATTAAACATTGACCCACTTTACTTTGATTTCTTAGAGTACTAAGCCTAACAATTTGTTTGCACATGGATAAAATTATAAAAACTATGCCTAAAATAATTTTGTAAATCGGTATAGTCGGTAAATCGGTTCTTAAAATGCTAAAACCAAAATCAAAACCAATCACAAAAATTTGGTAATTTCGGTTTCGGTAAATAAAAATGTAAACCATTGTCACTAATTTTCGGTACAAAACGGTACAACAAGTGTTTTTACCGTACCGCGAACACCCCTACCCATCTCTTTTACTCAACCTTAGATGTGAATATTTTACAAATAGTCATAATTGATGTGGGGCATTCGAGATTCATCCCCATGCTGAAACAAGAAATAAATAAATAAAAACATATGGTTTAGCATTTTTTTTTATAAAATGTTATGTTGAGTCTAAGATAATCTCGAAATTATTTAGACGTTTTTACCACAACAATATGCTCAAATGTGTGTTTCTACGCCAAAGTTAGGTTCTAATTTTGGTGCAAAAGTAAAAATAGAAAAATAAGAGGAAGGTGGATTGATGCCTTTAAAAAAAAAAATATGTGTTCGCTCAGTAATCCAAATGTCGTACAAGGATTTCAAAGGCCACACTTGGTGTGGCAAAGCTGAGAAACACTTAGAATATTATCATAATCTTAATTTGCTACAGACTCTTATACAGGGGCGAAGCCAGGAATATATTTTGGGGGGGACCACAAAAATATCGGGGGTTCGGGGGCGGGAGCCCCCGAAATTTTTTTTTGTAGGGTTATTTACATTTTATGCAATATTTTTACCAATAATATAATAATTGCACCACATACAAGATATCAACCGTAAGCATTTTTTTCCCAACAATATCATATATATTCGCCATCAAAATATAATAATTGCACCACATACAAGATACAATTATTAGCAAAAATAGAGGTACGACATTATAAACTAATTGTTGGAATATAATACAAAAATACTAGCAAAAATATAAAGAGATGCATCAAAATTGCACACGACGTTCTTTCAAACCCCGAAATCCATCTATGATTGATTCCGCACTAAACTGTGTTGCAATGTCTTTTTCAATGTAGATAATAAGAGAATTTGTAAGATAATCATTCTCCATCTTGTTTCGAAGCTCGGATTTGACATGACTCATTGCTGAAAATGCACGCTCGGTAGTTGCAGTTGATACCGGAAGAGTTAAGACAAGCCTAATCAATCTATCAATTAGTGGATAAAAAGTTGACTTTCTTGTTTTCACCAACCACTGACATATATCGGAAAGAGTGTTTAGCTGTTGAAATTCCGAATGTTGGAGAACATCAACCTCATAGTGCTTCAATTGCATTTTTAAGTCATCTCTTTCATGCGCACTGAAGTCTTCGGGATAAAACTCATCAACAAGCTTGCAGATATCATCAACATTAAAAGTAGTATGCCCATTTTGAGGATCTAATGAAGAGCTAAGAACAAGTAGCCTCACCGTATGATCACTAAATCTGTAATTTAGCTCATGCAATTGAGAATCAATTGTAGCATTAAATATGTCAATCCGATAATGCTCAGTAATTGTAAAATTATCTTGTTGATGACGAGCTCGGCCCCGTCTATCAAGATATAAAGCATTCATATCGGGTACCTCTATTGCACGTCTTTCACAAAAAGACTTCACCTTCTCAATTAAAGTGTCACACCCATCATCTCTTAACTTCTGAATCAATGTCTTTGTGGTTTTCACAAGTTGCATTGCATTCAGAATATCTTGAGATTTTCTTTGCAACGCTTGGGAAAGCGTATCGGTGATTTCAAAAATGTCTTTCATAAGATGCAAGATGAATACGAACTTGAAAGTAGTCAAAAAACTATAAGCTGTATCGGCATCTCCACTTTGTTCCCCACCTCCATCATCAATGATGTTTAATAAAACTTGACAAGTAGCACTAAACATCTTTATCAAGCTAGAAAGAGATCTCACGTGAGAACTCCATCGTGTTTCTCCAGCCTTTTGTAAATTACCTACTTGATTCAGCCCTGTACCAGTCTCAAGCTCTTCTATGGAAATCAAATAAGCAATATCAGAGGCATGTGCAACTTTCAATTCATCGTTACGTTTACAAGAAGCCCCCACCATATTAATAATGAAACTCAATTTTGAAAAAAATTGATGTACATGACCAACTTTTCGAGATGTTGCAACTAATGCCAATTGTAAACGATGAGCAAAACAATGGACATAGTATGCATATGGACAATCTTTTGCAACTAAGGCTTGTAGGCCTTTCCATTCACCTCGCATATTACTTGCCCCGTCATACCCTTGGCCTCGAATATTTTGTTTTCCAAGATCATAACGAGAAAGCATGGAAAAAATCTCATTTTTTAGAGTTAATGCCTTAGTATCAGATACATGTACAACACCAAAAAAGCGCTCCTGAACAAGACCATTTTTGTCAACAAATCTCAAAACAATGGCCATTTGCTCCTTTTTTGCAATATCTCGAGATTCATCAACAAGAATACAAAACTTTGAATCACCAATTTCCTCACATATGACCTTTCTAATTTTCATTGCATAAACACATAAGATCTCTTTTTGGACATCGGAAGAGATATATGATGCATTCTGAGGAGCCTTTTCCAACACAACATTTGCAACATCTTTATTATTATCGGCCAAAACCTTAATCAATTCAAGAAAATTACCACGATTGATAGAATCTTTACTTTCATCATGAGCTCTTAAGGGCAAACCTTGGAGTGTAAGATAACGAACCGATGTAATCGAGGTTTTGAGTCGTAACCGATTGTTTGCAATTTGTTCGGAAGTTTGTTTCTTAAAAACTTTATCAATATGTTGTAATTGATTCATTAAATCATCACATGATTTTTGAGCAATTTTATTTAATGAATTAGGATCTTTCCCTACATGATTTAAAAATGCACATTTCTTCCCATTCCTTACTTTCTTCCAAGTATTAAACCCATCCCTTGAAAAAGTATATTGCCCATGATGCGCCCCTTCCTTGTTAAAGAGATAACAAGGTAAACAAAATGCCGCATCTTTTGTCGGGGAATACTCTAACCAAGACGGAAATATGTTAAACCATGATGCTTGAAAACGACGAGGATGTTTTTCATGTACAGATAAAGGGTAGTTCGAAACAATGCATTGATATGGACCAAAGTTAATGTATGCTCGTCGAACTTCATTAAGTAGCTTATCGGGATACCTCCATATTTCGATACGTTTTCCCGGATCACGCTCTAAATTATCAATATCAAACCCCTCAACTTCAATTCTTGGTGATTTTAAAGTTCGGTGAACTAGTGTTTCACGTACCGAATTTTGAACATTAGCATCAGGGGAAACTGGAGACTCCTCGACATTTTGACTTTCGGCATGTTTTCTCTTGAAAAATGAATCAAGTGTCTTTGATTTTCCCATATTTCTACAACACAAAAATAATACAATTGAAATTTGTCATTTTTCCTCCCCCAAAAAATCTAATTATCATATATTAAGCATAATCATTGAACACTCCAATAGCATATAAAAAATTAGTACTAATAACTGTAAAATCAGTCCCTAAATTAGGGACCCTAATAATTAATAACAATAAAAATTAATATGGGTAATAATTTTTTAATATCTGTCCTTAATAAAATCTGTCCCTATTTTTTCTTTAAACATAAGCAAATTAATACTAATATTAATGGAAGAATTAATACTAAATCAATTCCTATTAGTATTAATATAGTAATAAGAATGAGTCCCTAATTAATATTACCTAATTAATACTTATAAAAAAGGAGAGAACTTGAGAAGAAAAGGATACCTGCTGCTGCTTTGGTTAACAGTTGACAAGGGACGGCTGCTGCTGCTTTGGTTGTTGTGGTGAGTATGTTTTGGTTAGTTAGGGTAGAAATAAGTAAGTGTAAAAGGCTTATTTTTGGGTATAGTTATGGACTTTAAACTTGTGGGCTTTATAAAGAAAAATCAGTATTTTTTTTAGTGGGTTTTAAAACTTTGGAGGGGACCGTGGCCCCCCCCTGCCAACCCACAGCTTCGCCCCTGCTCTTATATGTAAAAATGTTAAAATGTCATTTTGCTTAAGGCTTTGAAGAAGGTTTAACATTGATATTATGCACAAATCAGTGACATTAAAATTAAAATAATGGCTTTAAAAAATTGAAGTCTTTGCCACACATGGTGATTTGACATGACAATATAACATCATTCGAGCCAATGCTAACAGTGTGGCTATGCTACTACATAATATTTTAGCGATATTGAATATATCAATGTGGCAACATCTGTTGTCACATGTTATATACATAAAATATTATATGCCATTTGATGTTGCGAAAACATGGTGTATTTTAAAATTAACTTGGTGATATATTTAAACTTTAGTATGCACATCAATATATGTCGTTATATACATAATGTCGCTACTATTATATCATTTAATGGTTAAAGCAGGGAGACATGTAGATTTTATTGTCCGAGCAAGCCTACGTGGTAGGACCAAACAAAATACGCTTCCAAACAAAATAGACATGTAGTTTATGAACATCCAACCACAAAATTGTAGATTCCCTCTTATGATTAAAAATGATAGGGACGAGCAGTGGTGAATCTAGAAATTTTAAATGGGGGGCACCTCAAAGTAAAATACGGGGGTTCGGGGGCGGTAGCCCCCGATTTTTTTGTTTTGAGAGCTATTCATATAACTAAATAAAAATAAATATTCACACATCAATAGTAATAAAATTGAACAAACTAAACCATAATACTTCATTGCTAAAAAGAACATCCAAAATATGAATTCGTCATTACAAACACTAATTAAAATAAAAAGAGCATCTAAACTAGCAATAAACTAGCAATCAATAATTTATGAGAAATGTAAAATCTAATTGAAATAAATGAATAAACTGGCAATAAACTAGAGTCTAGAAATAATTAGCATTAAATAGCATTAAATAAATTTCATACGCATTGAATAAACTAAAGTATAAACTAGAGAATAAATTTCATAAGCTTTGAATAAACTAGATACCTTTATCACAATTCACAAGCCACAACCACAAACAAGAAGTAGCTGGTCGAAACAGAAACAGGGGAGAGCCGGACAAGAACAAAGAGGTGAGCCGGAACAGCCTGTTCCGAACAAGTGAGGTCAGGCGCAGTGCAGGCGGAGCAAACGATTTTGGGGTTTTGAGGTTAGGTTTTGAACTCTTGAGAAGTTGTGTGTGTATTGAGTATTGGCTTTGGAGGTTTTTGCTATTGTTTTGGGGGGGTTTGGAGTCCGTGGTATGCTGAGCATTTGAAGTCCACCAAGTTTTGAGTGCTAATATCTGGACTGTTTAATAATTTTGACTTTTTTTTTTTTTAATTCGTGGATGGGGCACGTGCCCCTCCCAGTTACACAGTATGTCCGCCACTGGGGACGAGTTCATTATACTAGGTAAGCGAAGCCACTGGCACAAAGAGAAAAAAAATCACGAACTAATGTTAAAACGATTCTTGCACATATTTTTATTAAAAAAAAAATCATCTCTTAAAGATATACCAAATCGATCCATAATGTTGGATTTATTTGTAAAAGTATATTGGGAGGTCGATATTTTTTTTAAAATATGATAGAATATGATCGTTTTTTTAAAAATAAAAAAAAGTAAAATAATAATGAGGTAGAACAAGATAGTTTTGTAATGTTCTATTTTTTAACAGCATTGAACAAGGGGATGCCAGTTTCTTTTAACATTTTTTTTCCTTTTGGGTCTTGTCATGCACAGGGTAAACTTTGTCGAATTAAGTTCAACCTGCTATAATATAATCTATTTCATTGGGTTGGGAGTATGGGACAGGTTGACCTTGAGTACATAGAAATGGGATGGGTTTGAACCTGGATTAGGAGAAAAGTAACTCAATATGACCAAATTGCCCATGTGCGTCTGCATGTGCACAATTTCTGTTAAAAATTGGGTCCAATAATTAAAAAATATGGAAGTTTAAAGCAAGAGTTGTTTACATCGATAGTTGAAGGAATAAAATTTTTAACTTAAAATTCTTCTTGCACATGGATAAGGTGTAATCTAGAATTTGACTAAACATCACTTGCATGGATAAGGTGTGGGTCTCCTGCTAACCACCGTTATGGGGCCAGAGTTTAATAGGATGAAAAGTGGAATGTTTTTTTATCTTCCAATCAACAAATTGTATGTCTAAACACGTGGAAAAAAGGTGAAAAGAGAAACAAATATTATTGTAAAATATTTTTTTGCTACCCCACTTTTAAATCATATCTTTAATTACTTGCCGCAAGCATCACAAAAAAGTTTATCATAAAAACAAGAGGCGATTCTTATTGGCATCATACGTTTGAAACTAAAAGTCTCATCTGTAAACATGTTTAGTTTAAATCTTTTTTTTTAATAAAATTTATATGCGTAACTTACTAATATATCCTTGAAACGTGTGCAACATGTGACCTAAAAATTAGCACCTCAAAACAGTTAACCGATTGCAGCCGGTTACCATAGCAAAACCTTTATCACCTACACATTTATTGAATTTTTAAAAATCAAAATCGATCGAAAAAGCAAAAAAAGTTCTCCATTGTTGTACCTTGGAATTCCGCAGCACTACCATTTTCATAAAATCGCGAGAAGATCTTTTGAAGATTGAAATGTAAGTTATTAATATATTTTCCATTTTCATATTTATAGCGTTCATATGCCGCTGAAATATTATTTGTAATTCCTTATTTTTTTCATCTTAGTTAAATGGTAAGGACAACTAGAAGTGAAAATATTATTTCTAAGGAAGATTCGTTAGAGAAACGATCTTCTGATAATAGAAATTTTGAGAAACGGTGAGTGAATTGATTAAATTCTGTCTCATTATTGTTTTCATTTGAAATTACATTCAGATCTAATCTAAGAAAATATTTAATACGTTGATATTAATAGATGTTTGTAACGTAGTCAATTTCATGAGATTGGATTGATATTTTTATATAGATATAGGAAATACAATATTTTATGATAAACAATTTTTCACAATATATGGTATTTGTCAATATTATATCGCAATGTGAAACCGTAATTCGATTAACATTATGAAATGTAAATGTTTGTCAATGCGAAATAACATTGGAACTATATAATGATGTAATGGTTAGTATTATGATATGCTATGTAACAATTTTACAACAAAATAATTAACATTCTGTTATGATTTGTAATAGGGGGAATCAAAGAAGAAAGACATCAAACTTGTCTACCGTTCAACATTAGTTGGGACAATAAAGATGATAAGCAAGTTAAATCTTAGAGATGAACACAAACACTACGCCAAAACAGGAATATGGCACAGTTTAAAACTGTGCCAGATCAAATCTGACACGGTTTTGAACTGTGCCAGAATCAGTTGTTCCAAAATGACCATTTTTTTCTGACACAGTTTAAAAGTGTGCCAGATTGATCAAACAGGAATACTTCTGGCACACTTTAAAACTGTGCCAGAATTTGATAATTCTGACACATTTTGGCACACTTTATAACTGTGCCAGATTGAGTACATTTTGGTACTCTTTTGGCACAGTTCAAAACGTGCCAAAATTTGATACACTTTTGACACGATTTTGAACTATGCCAAATTTTTTGGATCAAAGAAAAAAATTATTTATTTGAAAACAAGAAAATTCACAAATTACGAATCGCAAAAGTTGTTGATAAACTAATGTACATACAAACTTCAAAATATTACAAGTATTAATAGTTCACAGACTAAATAAATTGGGCAGAGTTTCATCTATTTTCTGGACATTCTAAAACCTTATGATATAAAACCTGGGTAATGTAAAACCCGTACGACCATAAAATATATCAATAAAATTATAAAAGCCGGCATGGCCATAAAAGCTAACAATAAAACTATAAAATTCCGCACGACCATAACATAAAAAATAGAATCCTGAATATTAACGACATTAAGTAAATAATCTCCTCATTGTAAACCATTGACTTCATGTGATCCACGTGGATAAAAGCTAACGATAAAATATTATCCTGCCAAAAAAAAGATACAAAAAGGAGATGGTATTAGTAACTGAGTAATTTAAAAAAAAAATCTTATTCAAGTTGAAAATTTGCATATACGAATTAAAATTATTATTGTATTCTCAAATTGGAATTTTTGTAACTATATGGTTAGCTCCTACGAGTTACATTAGTCCCATGCAAGGTGTTAGTGCCTCTTACGGGTCCGTTTGAGAACTGGTTTGAGTTTTCATCATTTAACATCTTATTTTTAAGCCTAATCTAGATATTTTTAAATTATCATCATATTGTTAAACCGAGAGACCCGTGACTAAGCGGTCAATTCCTAAGAGTTACATTGGTCACGTGCAAAGTGTTCATGCCTCTTACAGGGCCATTTGGGAGATGATTTGGGTTTTCACCTTTTAACGACTTGTTATTAAGCATAATCTAGATATTTTTAAATTATCGTCATATTCTTAAACCGAGAGACTCGCGACTACGCGATCAATTCCTATGAGTTACATTGGTCCTGTACGAGGTGTTCGTGCCTCTTAACGGGCCATTTGGGGTCTAGTATAGGTTTTCACCCATTAACGGTATGTTTCTAAGCCAAAGTCTAGATATTTTTAAATTATCATCGTATTCTCAAACCATATGTCCCGTGATTACACGGCCAGTTCCTACGAGTTACATTGTCCCCGTGTGAGGTGTTAGTGCCTCTTACAGGGCCGTTTGGGGGTTAGTTTGAGTTTTCACCCTCAAACGACATGTTTTAAAGAACAATCTAAATATTTTTAAATTATCGTCATATTCTCAAACTGAGAGACCCGTGACTACACGATCAGTTCCTACAAGTCACATTGGTTTCGTACGAGGTGTTCGTACCTCTTACGGGACCGTTTGGGGGGCTAGTTTGGGTTTTCACCCTTTAACGACTTGTTTTTAAGCTTAATCTAGATATTTTCAAATTATTGGCATATTCTCAAACCGAGAGACCCGCGACTACGCAGTCAATTCGTACGAGTTACATTGGTCCCGTACGAGGTGTTCGTGCATCTTAGGGGCCATTTGGGGTCTAGTATAGGTTTTCACCCATTAACGACATGTTTTTAAGCCAAAGTCTAGATATTTTCAAATTATCATCGTATTCTCAAATCATATGTACCGTGACTACACGGTCAGTTTCTACGAGTTACATTGACCTCGTGTGAGGTGTTAGTGCCTCTTATGGGTCCGTTTGGGGGATGGTTTGAGTTTTTACCCTCAAACGACATATTTTAAACAATAATCTAAATATTTTTAAATTATCGTCATATTCTCAAATCGGGAGACCCGTGACTACACGATCAGTTTCTACAAGTCACATTGATCCCATGCGAGGTGTTCGTGCCTCTTATGGGCTGTTTGGGGGCTGGTTTGGGTTTTCACCCTTTAACGACTTGTTTTTAAGCTCAATCTAGATATTTTCAAATTATCGACATATTCTAAAACCTAGATATCCGCGACTACACGGTCATTCCGTACGAGTTACATTGGTCCCGTACAAGGTGTTCGTGACTCTTACGGGAACATTTGGGGTCTAGTTTCGATTTTCACCCACTAACGACATGTTTTTAAGCTAAAGTCTAGATATTTTCAAATTATCATCGTATTCTTAAACCATATGTCCCGTGACTAGACGGTCAGTTTCTACGAGTTACATTGGCCCCGTGCGAGGTGTTAGTGCCTCTAATGAGGTCGTTTGGGGTCTGATTTGAGATTTCACCCTCAAACGACATATTTTTAAGAATAATCGAAATATTTTTAAATTATCATCATATTCTCAAACCGAGAGACCTGTGACTACATGGTCAGGTCCTACGAGTTACATTGGTCCCGTGCGAGGTGTTCGTGCCTCTTACGGAGCTGTTTCACGTCTGGTTTGGATTTTCACCCTTTAAAGGTTTCTTATCAAGCCTAATCTAGATATTTTCAAATTATCATCATATTCTTAAACCAAGAGACGCTTTCACCTTTTTTTGCACAGGGGTTGTCATTCAGGTTTGTGTTGATTTTTTTTTCTACCATTTCACCTTTAAACCTTTTTTGTACCATTTAAATAATGCCCAAATCTCTTGAAAATTTAAAAACCATGTTGTGCAATCCCCAAACATAATAACATCGATATCAATCACATTAAAAGTTCAATGTAAGCTACCTGAAAAATAATTTTAATGATTTAGGCACAAAGTTAATTTTAGTATTGTACGCCATTTTGGCTCTAAAAATATGTAACTACTCTAAAGCTTCATTTTTCTTACATCAATTGTCCAAATCAACTAAAACAACCTCTGGAGTATAAAAATGAAATATATATGTGCAGAGAGAAGTAGAGCGACAAATCTTGATTATTACCCGCCTATGTATTATGGTTGCTACTTAAACCTAAAAAATAAAGGAGTTATCCATCCAAACATTACACATTCAACTATTGTACCAATAACTCGTTAAATTTGGGAATCGTTCAAAATTGAGTATGTTGTCTAATCAGCAAACTCCTAAAATACCTTTAAGCTTATTGTAAATTCAAAAGTGGCCATAAAATTTAAGCATAATAAAACTAATTTTGGAACCCCTAATTTAAATTTTAAAATCCAAATCCCAAATATGACCTAAGATATAACAATCTAATTCTAAACAATATATGAGAACAAAGTTTATGAGAACAAAACCTTAATAATGAGGTTTAAGCTTCTAAGGTTTGAGCTTCTTGGTTAAAAAATATCCTGCAACAAAGAATGGACAAACCGAAGTTAGGTTTTTGGAAGAAATTAAATGTCAAATAGATTCATGTGAGAGATAAACTCCGGCGAGTTGGTAATTATCGACATGGAGGTTAATGGTTATGGGCGGACTGCCTAATGGAGAGAGAGAGAGGCGTTGAAATGGGACAGGGGTTTGGGTTTTGATCGTGGATGGAGAGAAAGAGGCGTTGATTCCAGAGTAGAGAGAGTGTGTGATATTGGAGATGGGTAAGCGGGTGAGGGGAGGTAGAGAGACGGGGAGCGGGAGATTGAAAGATGAGAGAGGAGAGAGAAGAGGGAAACTAAACATAATGATTTTTTTTGGGTCTTTTATATTTTAATCAAGTGTACTCACTTTTAGCACACTTTAAAAATGTGCCAAATTTTGGCACTGCTTTAAAGTGTGCCAGATTGTCATTAAACTATGCTAGAATTTGACACAGTTTTAAACTGGGCCAGATTTTAATATTAGGGTGTGCCAAATTGCTATTTTTGGTGTAGTGAAAGCTGCTCTACAACAAACATCATTCCATCAGATTTTCAAGGCTGTATTTGAGTGTATTTGAAGGAATAACAACAATTCAATTAATGAAGAAGTGAATTCAGACATAAACGAGTTTATGATTGGCGATTCTACTCTGAAATTTAAAAGGCAACACATGAAAAATTTATTTGGGATTGATTGTGAAAAAGACAGTACGCTATTTTGTAGACATTAATCCAAGCTGACGGATAATGAGTTTGTGAAAAGATGTTTCCTTAATGAGAAAATGGAAACACAGGCAAACATTAGGCTGGAAATTAAAGAAAGAATAAATTCAACTATTAAAAATGACATTGAGAATGCTACCAAGTTGTTGACAACCTAACTAATAAGAACTGCCTTGTTTGCAACATCAGGAATAATAGTTGAATGGCATATTGTTAGCTATATAAGTGACCTTAGTTAAAAAAAAATACAATTAGGTAAATGAGATGAGTGATTTTATGATGGAATTAGTTGCAGCTAAGCATCAACACCCTGGAAGGATGAAAGGTTTCCTTCTTGTACTGATGGTATGTAATTATGTGCAACATCTTTATGAGAAGAACCACGATTTCTGAAGTGGTCTCTAAAAATGGAAAATAAAATATAGTCTTCTCCCGTAAGCACAACCACGTGCCACATGTCGCTACAAATTCCAAGTACATCATTCTTCATGTCTTCGAAAAAGCTCACCCTCGAGCTTGGAGGGTTACTCATCAATGCCCAAATGTACATGTGTCGGTACAAGTGTTAACTTCCAAAGTTGAGAGTGCGCGATAAATCAATGTCAAACTTATTTAATTAAATTCTAATTTTAGTCCCAATAAGTCTTAACTCTTGCAAACAAAAGTGATTGAATAATGAAATAATCTACACATGCAAGACAATCACAGTTGAGGAAAAATCCCCCACATGGGAAAAACCATCTTATTTTCACTATAATTTTTAAAGAACGATTTACATGGATTATAATGAAAATAAAAGTAGTGACATACAAAATACCCTTAGGCGTCGGTTTCGATATCGTCCGCGAGAGTTCCCGCAAGAGCTCCAGAAGGTCAGCAATGGAAAATCTTCGTCTTCTCCACAAGTGTACTCCAGATGAGTAGTATAATCTTCCTTGGGGTTTAGAGAATTGTGAATTATTTGTGAATCAAAAAAGTATTAAAACCATAAAAATATGAAGTCTGGAAATAGGTACTGTTTTGTAGAAACCGAGGTATGCAGACTTGAGAAAAACGTGTAGCACGAACACTGTTTTAAGTTTTAAGTTTTAAGTTTTCTTTTATTTTAATCATGTTAAGCTAAGTTTTTAAGGGTGGGTATGCATGAACCCAACCCGATGTGGTATGCATAGATATAAATTTGTCCTCGAAATTAAATAAGTGATTAGATCGTGCTGTATAGTTTCACAACTATTATAGACCTTTTGACCTCGTTTCCCCTAGGTTACTGGGGTGCTTAAGGATGCAACGTGCGTGAACTATCTCGCCACTGCTTTACATATTCTTTGATTATGTATGATGCAGGCTTGAACCTCATATATGTAATGCTTTGGAGTACTATAGACCGGGTCTAATCAATTATCTAATTTATGACTAATTTTGTACTGACTTACACACTAGGACTTGAGGGAGTGTATTCTTAACCCATTTCTTCATTCATATTAATTCCTTCTTAGTTAGTTAATTTTGCATGCGTAGGTTAATTTAATTGAATTTAGTGAATTCATAGATAAAATCCAAAAATCATTCATCTTTTTCTTTTCTTTTCTTTTAACATCAATTTTAGGATTAAACTACCTTACCTTTGTCGTTACGTTCACACGTCTTAACTCCCCGTGGATTCGATACCCAGACGTTTAGATTTTTTGTATTGAGGTTGGAAGCCGATAACAACGACTAGCTTATTACACGGACGCTCGGTATTCCGACTCGATCAAAATGGCACCGTTGCCGGGGAGGATTAGGTAGATTTTAGGTTAGGTTGGTTTATCCCGAATTTGAACTTAAAAAAAATAAATAAATTTGTGTCACGTTTTTGAATTTCCCAATTTGAAATGTCTTATTTTAACTCTTTTGGTGGCTTTAATTGTTATGCTAATAGTGATGATGAGAATGAACTCACGATTTATGAACATTGGATCAATATCACTAAAGATGAGTCTCATAAATACAAGCCTAGTGCTAAGGCCGTCAAAATTTATCAAAATGAAAGGCTTGAAGAAGAAAGGCGTGAAAAAGAATATAGGAAAAAAAATCATTTTTGGGAGCAAGAGTTGGATGCATTATTCAAATCCAATGATGATTTTTCTTCCGATATTTTTGAGACTAAAGAATGTTTTCAACCAAATGAGGAATCCAATGATGAACCACTTGAGATTTAATTTATGTCCTCACCATTCTCATTCACTGTTATTGAACAATTAGAGTTATCACAAGAGTCGGATGAAAGTCTGAACAACGTTTCTTTGGTTAAATTATTTTCCAAGATGGACACTTTCTGTTTGTGTGCTCCACTTTCCATACTAATTGAAAAATCTATGGGAGGTGATTCTATTTTTCTTGGATCCCAATAGTACTTGTCCCCCTGTGAACCTAAATCCCTCATTATTCCCCTAAATTTTTTAATAGTTGATGGTTCATTTCTTCTGCATTACACAAGCCTTCCATTTTTCCAATGGAATTCTTATTTTTCGAGCGACATGCATTCTAGTGGGGGCAAACCATTAATCCCTCAAAGTCAAATTGTATTTTCGGTGGACCCTCAAATTTTTCGACTTCTAGTATATGATTTATTAGCCGTTCAAATTTTAGGTTGTAAATAATTAGTTTTTTTATTATTACTTTTTCTATTTTATTATAGTCTAATTTCTATGGTAGAGTTTTAGTTATTCTTTTTGCTATGCTTGGTTCTAACGTGTTTTGCAGATTCAATGGATTCGTACTTATCGGGGATCACTCTATTTGGGTAATATATTTCTTTTCCTCACTTTATGTTGTGTTCTTGATTCGAATTGAGGACAATGCAACATTTAAGTTAGGGGGATGATCACTGCGTATTTACAAAACTTCGCAATTTTGAAAACATTTGAAAAAAAAAGCAAAAAATATTTTTGTTCAAAATGAATAAAAATTGGAATTTAAAATTTTTGAACAATATCACCTTTATTCTATTTAAAGTCTCAAATTGTTAACGATCAAAATGCACTATGCCAAAATTGACCGAAGATGGAAATTGAGAGAAAATTGACGACTTAACGAATAAGTGTGGTGATTGATCAAACCCGGTGAGATTTCGAGCCTTTCAATTTTTTATGAGTTTTTAAATCAATTCGAGTTTATGATTAACTCAAAGTACTTTTCAGCGTTTTAATAAGTCATTGATGATTTCAATCCTTTGTTTTGATCTGTTATAGGAAATTTGTGAAATGTTATCTCGAAATTCTTGCAAAATATATCTCTAAACTTAATTAATCTTGAGATGCATATGGTAATGTGATTAGAAATTTGGACAGTGAAGTTGGCCCTCTTTTGTTTAACCCAAAAATATTAGCCATAATAAAGTTGTGAAAAAATTATCCCTTTGCAACCCACTTTGAGCCTAATAAAATATTTCTCTTTCATTTGATAACCCGAAAAATCCAAATAGCCCGGAATTGTGAAAAATTGGAAATTCATCAAGTAAGTCCAAAGTGTGTAAAAAAAAGGGCAAGAAAAGAAAAATAACAAGAAAAAAAATAAAAATGATAATAAAAAAAGAAAGAGAAAAATGAGCAAATGCCCGAAAAAGCACTAATGGACGTCATAAGGACATTTTTCAATTTCGAACATTCCGTCCATTCCAATTTTTACCCTTTACACTTTTTAACCTGAAAAGTCCTAACCGAGTATGAATGGAAAAATTAATTATTGCATGGAGAGCTAAGACATGAAAAGATAATAAAAGAGATTAAAATGGTGTGATTAAGAGATGATGTTTCTCGTTTCCTAATAACTGTATTTCGATGATATGATCTTTTCACCATATATTTCCTTCTTCTCAATTTTGTATGCGTGAATTTGTGTCCATTATATTTACTCTTTATATCATGTATACCGAGAGAAAACAACCACAATCCGAGTGATTCGTTTATGAGTGCATCCGTAAGAATTTGAATCAAAACGAATTTTCAGAATGTAACGTAATGCTCAATCGGTGGAAATTTGAGGTTTAATTTCTCGCTTTACGCACACACACACTATGGCTTGAGACATTTGAATATGAATTTATGGTGATTATTTTTGAAAAGTTTAAATTGTACAATTTTTAAGTATTTTGATATTTATTTGAGTCAATAAAGAATTTTGTGGGTGTATTCACTTCAAACCATCACGAGACAAAACTCGTCCTACTATTGTAACCTAGGAGTTTAAAGGCTTATTGCATATGCTCAATGCAATCGCTTGCCTGAGAAAGTGGAATTTTATTTTAATAAAAGTAATTTCAAAAGTCAACTCATTTCTCTTACATTGCTCGGGACGCGCAAAGTTCTAAGTTAGGGGGAATTTGATTCGGCATAAATTCTTCACATTTATCCCCTTAATTTCGGTATTTTTATGATCCCGTACATTGTAAATAGCTTGGATTTGTCTTATATTTATGCTACTAACCCTTTTTGGCAAGTATTTTGAATTTTGTATATCTCTTATGTATTTTATAGGTATTTCATGCAAATTAGTGCGAAAGAGGACTCAAAACAGTGAAAGAAAGTAAGAAATTGGGAGTTCAAGGGCATTTTCATGAAAACTAGAAAGTTGAAGAAATCTAAATTAAAAGAACACAGGAAGAAACGACGGTCAAATCGGAGCTCTGGATCAAAAGAGATGGCAAGTTAAAGTTGGAGAAAGAAAGTCAAAGTTGAAATTAATTCTGGAAGCTGAAGAGTTTCAACTCTTGAAATCTCTTGTATAATTCCTTTTTATTAGTTGTAAAACGTGGAGAGGCATGGGAAAAGTCATATTTGAGTATTATAAAAAGCCAAGCCCTAGAGTAATGAAGAGAGGAAGATGTAGGGACATATTTTTATACGTCCGTTATCAATTTATTATGTCATATACCGCTACACCATCGAAGAGCATTCAAGAGCTATCTACATCAAGATGGATCTGAATTAGTCAATTTCTTCATCAAAAATACTCCGCGAAGTTTACTTTGGTAAGGTTTTGTTTTAAATACCTTAACTTTTCACTTAGAGCATTTGGGATATTTTTATAAAATTTTTTCTAAGTGTTGGAGCGAACCTTGTCGTCAAATTTAAGAATGAGTAATTTTTTCTAAGTGTTGGAGCGTACCTCGGTTTTGACTCTCAAGTCATTCAAGCAAGATTTCAATCTCGTTCGAACGACATGGCAGTGTCGCGCGATGTCGTTTAAACGAAATCTGTCCTTCGTTCGCACGAGACCCTAATCTCGTTCGAACGAGCACAGTTTTCGAGGCGGCACAGTTTTGTTATAAATACTCATTAAATGGTAAAGTTTTTCTTAAGAAGTCTTAGTGTTTTATAGAGCAGAAAAAATTGCGAAAGAAAAATTCTTTTGGCTTTTTCCTTTTGGGGTTTAATCCCTTTTTGGTTTTCAATTCACAAAACTCCCATATGCTTTAGTGAATTGTTTTGGTGTTGAAGAACACAACTTCGCTTTTGTTCAACCTTTGTGGAGAAGGGTTCTCCATATTTGATCGGTGGATACAGAGCGTAGTCATTCTGCGTGTGGACGAGCTGAAGACGACGAGCCAACGCCTAGAGGGTATTTCGTTGTCTCCTGTATCTTTGAAGTTTTGCTGAAAGCACCGTGCATTACACACTTGTGGGCGATTTTCAGGTTGTATGTAAGTCAAAAGTCTTGCGAATTCTTCAAAGTGTTTATAAAAGGTTTTACCCGAAAGGATTTTTTTCCTAAATTGGTCGTCTTTATTTTTCATGCATGGGTTGAATTATTTATGATGTTTAGATGCGTGTGTAGGGGATGATTTAAGTTTGTTTAAAAATAGACTCTAATTTAATAAGTGTGACGAATGAGAAATTTGCGAATTTAATCAATTATCACACAGTCACGTTTTACAAATTGGTATTGGAGCGGGTTGCGCTAATTTATCGCGTATTCCACTACAACCAAATCTGCACTATTGTCAAGGTCATTGACCCTGATAAATCCAACTTGTCAAGGTCAATGACCGTGATATTTCAAGGCGAGACAAATTTTTTTGTCACAGTCGTGTCACGGTCATTGACCTTGACACAAAACTCGCGTTTTGTGTCACGGTCATGTCGCAGTCAATGACCGTGACACGCTTGTCACGGTTTATAACCGTGACAAAGCCGTGACTCTTTTAAAAAAAATTATCACGGTCATTGACCGTGACACGTCCGTGACAACCTTTTATCACGGGCTTGTCACGGTCATTGACCGTGATAATTCTGGGCAGAATTTAAAAAAAATCTGTTGGGCAGTATGGCCACTGCCACTGCCCAACAGTATATTTGTACTTGTTATAGCAAAGTTGTACCTGTTCCAAACATCATATATCCAAACAAACTAAAGATAATGCAAATATATATTCATGACGATATAATCCAAATATTCAAAATAGAAATAATATACATGACGATATAATCCAAATATAATTAAAATGGACAAACTTAAAAATAATGTTACCACATGTTTTGGGTAAAACTGAGGAGGTGAGTAGGCCACACGACATACGAATTGACGCACCCACTAATATACGTCGTGCCGCATTGTTCGCGCAACCACAATAGGGAGTTCTCCTTCCCGGGTATGACATGCGTGACGAGCACCCTGGACTCCATCTCTTGAAGCGCACGTCCATGAACTATTCCACCCTCGACGATATTCGGGTCCCTCAACCCCCGCCCTATCAGCTGGCCATCAAATACGTCCAATATGAACACGCTCGGCCAACCAAGTGTCGACATTGGTCTATTGAAGGGCGCCAAATAGGGAAGTGGATCATCGAAGTACGAACGTGTCGGTGATGAAGCAGCGAGGTCCACATCCTCATCATCCTGCGCCTCGTCCTCCCGCACCTCCTCCTCCACCGCCTTCTCCTTCCCTTTCCCTTTCCCTTTACGGTCTCCGCCCAACGTACGCTTCATGAATGCGTACATATCTTGGACCGTCGCCTCCAAACGGGACAGCTTCGCGTCGTGTGAATCCACCGTTCGAGCCAACCCGGTGTCGCTCGTCTCCAATTCGATGATCCTAGATTTGGCCACCCGCGAGCTCACCCCACTTGTCCTCCCCTTGTGATCAGAGCCAAGCACTTGGCTGAGTGCATCTGTGGACAAAGATGCCTTGTCGGCATCAGACTGCGACTCATGCACTTCCTTAAGCTTTGCCTGAAACTACAAAAAGCACATGATTAGTAAAATAAGTAAACTAAAAAATTATAACGTAATTAACAAAAATTAAACTGTCGGATTACTTACAATCGTGGCCGCGACGCTCGAGGACACTTCCTTGTCCTTCCCCTTCTTCGTCCGAAGAGCCACATAAGTATCGAGCCTATGTGGCTTACCCCCTGGCCCACTCCCTACCCCCTGAAATAAAATAAAGTAAAGTAAAATTTTTATCGGCCCCGCAAAGTAAAATAATGAAGAATAATATATTTCTGTAGTTATAGAAAAATTAAATCTTACCTGCATCCTATGCTCCACCTCGGCGTAAGAGGTTCGGCCGGAGTAGTGCACGTCCGTCTTTTTTGCCCGATTTTCCCTCCCCGATTGACAAGATGCCAATTGTCGATCCTCGATCTCATTGTCAATGAACTTCTGCCATTGTGCCAATGAGATCGGCTCCTTGGGGGGGACATATTTACGCCATTGGATAATCGACTCTCGTGCTTTCCCAAAGTACCGTGCCCGCATATTTTTTTTCCACGACTTGAGTTGCTCCCTAATCTGCTCCAACACGGGATCGTTCAGCTTTGGATCCAAGTTGAATTGTTCCTGTCCAACAAATACAATGTTAGTTGCGAGTAAATATAAATATAAATATAAATATAAATATAAATATAAATATAAATATAAATATAAATATAAATATAAATATAAATATAAATATAAATATGAAATCAAAATCGAAATTGAAATTGAAATTGAAATTGAAATTGAAATTGAAATTGAAATTGAAATTGAAATTGAAATATTCATATTCATATAAATATAAATATAAATATATTACCTGTAGTGCCGCCCAAACAGCTAACTTGAGCTCATATGACACCTCCTTCCAACTCATAAACCCCGGGCCGGTGACCGTCTTTAGCAGCTCGAGGGATCTCGCTAATAGCTCCGATTTGTTCTCGACGGTAATATCAAATTTTTCATATTTGGGGAGCCTAGGGGCGGAGGATCCCTCGTCGCCTCCGCTATCACCGAGCCCAGACGACATCATCATAAACAACATCATCATCTTCGCCTTAATATCTGACGGAGACATTTTTGCTGTAAATAAATATTATTAGTACAGATAAAAAAAAAATGTTAATAGTACACATACACACACCCCTACCCCCACCCCCACCACACACACGCACACGTCATGCCACTTTTAAAACTAACCAACCCAACATTTCATCAATTAAACTAATTATTAATTTACTTTCATCTAAAACTATACAATTAAAATTACAATTAAAGCTATACAATTTCTTAATTAAAGATATACAATTGTTAAAATTTCCCTTCCACACCCCCCACACCCCACCCCACCCCCACCCCACCCCTTGCCCCCTCCCCCCCGCTATGCACACACGCACACACCTACGTACACACACACACACCCCTCCCCCACCACCCCACCCCCACCCCCTCCCCCCACCACGACCGTGACAACTACATTTATTGTTTATCAATAAAATTATGACATGAGATAATTATAATTGGAGCATAAATTTCATTATCATAAAGGGATAAATCCAACCAAGTACAGATATTCTACAAATTAAAGTGAGAATTAAATTTAAGACTTTCTAACAACATGCATGTGTATGGATTCTACATAGTTGGGCACGAAAGTAACTAATGATATTCCTAAAAACATACAATTGGCAACATTTTGTGAATTTACTAAACTTTATATAATATTATCAAATTCTGTTAAAAAATTATCTAGGGTTTTACCTAATTGAATTAATTTCATGAATAAAATTATTATCAATTTAAATATTTATATAATTAAATTTAACATATGAATTCTAGAACTTTTCTAACATTTACATAATTCTAACTATCACTAACCTTGCATTCATACTAAGGTTTACATAGTTTTAACAAATTATAACAAAATATTATCATATTTTTAGTTAGAAAATTTCACTCCCACCCCCACCCCCTCCCCCCACCACATTTTTGGATATTATTTACATTTATATTTTTGAATATTATTTTTGGAAATTTATAGAAAATTACTTATTTATTTATATTTTTAACCCCCTACCCCCACCCTGCCCCACCCCCCACACATGCACACACACACGCACGCACATATATACACACATACACACATATATATACACATAAACATATATATATATAAATGGAAGAGAGAGAGAATTAAACCTGAAAGTAGAGAGAGAGAGAGAGAGAGAGAGCAGCGTCGAGAGAGAGAGAGAGGGAGGGAACGACGGTAAGGGAAAAAAGAAGGGAGAAATGGTTTTTGCTGCAAATATTGTCACGGTCGTGTCAAGGTCATTGACCGTGACAATTATTTAAAGAATTGTCACGGTCATTGACCGTGACAAGTAAATTTGTCACGGCCTTGTCACGGTTAATGACCGTAACAATTCTTTGTCACGGTCGTGTCACGGTCACCCTTGTCAATGGGGAGATTTATAAGGATATATTTTTAAAAGTCCGTTATCAATTTATTATGTCATATACTGCTACACCGTCGAAGAGCATTCAAGAGCCATATACATCAAGACGGATCTGAATTAATCAAGTTCTTCATTAAAAAGACTCCGCGAAGTTTACTTTGGTAAGGTTTTGTTTTAAATACCTTAACTTTTCACCTCGAGCATTTGGGATATTTTTATAAAAAAGTTTCTAAGTCTTGGAGCGGACCTTTTCGTCAAATTTAAGAATGAGTAATTTTTTCTAAGTGTTGGAGCGTATCTCGGTTTTGACGTCCAGGTCGTTCAATCGAGATTGCAATCATGTTCGAACGACCTGGCATTGTCGCGCGATGTCGTTTGAACGACATCTGTCCTTCGTTCGGGCGAGACCCTTATCTCGTTCGAATGAGCATAGTTTTCGAGGCGGTGAAGTTTTATTATAAATACTCATTAAATGGTAATGTTTTTCTTAAGAAGTCTCAGCATTTTATAGAACAGAAAAAACTGCGAAAGCATAATTCTTTTGGCTTCTTCCTTTTGGGGTTTAATCCCTTTTTGGTTTTCAATTCACAAAACTCCCATATGCTTTAGTGAATTGTTTTGGTGTTCAAGAACACAACTTTTCTTTTGTTCAACCTTTGTGGAGAAGGGATCTCCATATTTGATCGATGGATACTGTGCGTAGTCATTGTGCGTGTGGACGAGCCGAAGACGACGAACCGATGCCTGAAGGGTATTTCGCCGTCTCTTGTATCTTTGCAGGTTTGTTGAAGGCACGGTGCATTACACACTTGTGGGAGATTATCAGGTTGTATGTAAGTCAAAGGTCTTGTAAATTCTTCAAAGTGTTTATAGAAGGTTTTACCCGAAAGGATTTTTTTCCTGAATCGGTCGTCTTTATTTTTCATGCATGGGTTGAATTATTTATGATGTTTAGATGCATTTGTAGGGGATGATTTAAGTTTGTTTAAAAATAGACTCTAATTAAATAAGTGTTCCGAATTAGAAATTTGCGAATTTAATCAATTATCACATAGTCACGTTCTACAAATTGGTATCAGAATGGGTTGCGCTAATTTCAGCAAAATTGTGAGATATTGATTTTTTTGAAAAATCAGTTTTGTGAAAAATCGCAATTTTTCCTATGGAGCACTTATATAATCAGATGCCAATTTTTGACGGGTCTAATTATGCCTACTGGAAAGCTCGTATGAAATCTATTTTAAAATTTATTGACGAGCGTGTTTGGTTGCTTTGTGAAAATGGGTGGAATCCTCCCACGGTCACCATTGATAATATCACCTCACTAAAACCCATGTCAGCTTGGACTGAAGATGATTATAAAATGTCTAATTTTAATTCCCGTGGTTTGAGTGCTATTTCTGGAGCTGTCACTCCCGATGAGTTCCGCCGAATTATGACGTGAACCACGTCTAAAGAGGCATAGTGATATATGTGACTTCAAACTTGTATAAATAAGAGGAGGCAAGCTTTTAAGCAAGGTTGAGGCTAAAAATGTCTTCGAAGCTTATCAAATAGAAGTTGAGAATTAACTGAGAAAAAATATTAATATGGTTCTAAGCAATAAATGTGATTCCCCTTTTGAATAATTTTTTTCCAAAAACGGAGTTATTCATTATACTATCGCTCCTTACTCACCTCAGTCAAATGGTATTGCTTAAAGAAAAACTCGAACACTAAAAGAGATGGTGAATGTCGTGTTGATAAGTTCGTGTTTACCTCAAAACTTGTAGGGAAGGGGGATATTTGCTTTTAGATAATTATCTTTCGAATAAAATGCCTTATATGAAAACGAATCAGACACTATATGAATTATGAAAAGATCAGAGAGCTTTTTACAAATATCTTAATGTGTGGGAGTGTCTTGCAAAGGTATTGTGGTTCGTAATTCTAGAAGGACTAAAATAAGACCAAAACTGTTTATTGCACTTTCATTGGCTATGCAATATATCATAATGCATATTGATTTCTTGTTCACAAATTAAATATTCCCGATATACACGTAAACACAATCATTAAATATAGAAAAATATACTTCTTCGAAGATATATTTCCACATAATATGTGATTTTTTTCAAGTTCTTTTAAAAGAACTTATGGTACTCCCTGTAGTAGTCATCAAAGGAATATAGATATTGAATCTATTGATGAAAGTGATGACTTTGAAACTAGACGCAATAAAATGACAAAGACTTCAAGGTCTTTTGGTCCAGATTTTCTAACTAATATGCGTGAAGGTGATCCTAGAAGCTTTTTATGAAGAAATGTTAACTTCAGAATCTCCTTTCTCGAAAAGGACTATTAATTGTGGAATTATATCCATCATGCAAAACCCTGCGTGGGAAATGGTGGATCTCCCACTAATCAATTAACCTCTTAGATGAAAGTGGATATTTAAGTGAAAAATGTAAGTGGATGAATAAATTAAAGAATATAAAGAAAGACTAGTAGCTAAAGGCTATAAGAAAAATGAAAGATCAGATTATTTTGATACTTACTCACCTATTATGAGAATAACAGACTGCCCAATGTTAATAGTTATTACAATGTTGTATTGTTTTGAGATACATCAAATGGATGTGAAAATCGACTTTTTAAATGATGCGTTAAATGAAGAGATATACATGGAACAACTAGAAGGGTTTAAAGTTCTAAGGCAGGAGAGAAAATTGTGTAGACTTCTTAGAACCCTATATGGGTTAAAACAAGGATCTAAATAATAGAATAAGAAGTTTGACGACATAATGATGTCAAATTAATTTAAAATAAATGAGTGCAATGAATGAGTTTACGTTAAAAACACTCAAAGTGGTCGTGTCATTGTCTGTCTTTACGTAGATAATATGCATCTTATTAGAGATATGCTTATTATTGGAAGTAATAAGGATATCATTAAATTTACTAAGAGAGTATTGTCCAGTAGATTTGATATGAAAGATATGGGTATCACAAATGTGATATTAGGAATTAAATTTCTCAAACATCATATGGACTTGTCTTATCTCAATCTCATTATATTGAGAAGATACTTGATAAGTTTGATAAAGGTTATGATAATATAGCTAAAACACCTATTAACCCAAATGTTCATTCATATAAAAATTCTAAGAATGGTATATCTGAATTAAAGTACTCTTATATCATAGGCAGTTTATTATAGGTCATGAACTTCACTCATTCAGATATTTCTTACTTAGTATGGGTGCACACAGTTTGAGTTGATTTGGTTACCTTACTAAACCAAAACCATAATTGAGTTTGGTCGGCTCCAGGAGTTAGGAATCGAAACCAAAACCGATATATATTGGAATCGAACCAAACTGAACCGATAGTTTTTTGGTTGGTTCGGATCGGTTCTCAGTTCTGATCACTTTTTTAATAAAATATTAAAATACAAGGCAATTTTTTTTACATATGAACAGATTTCTATACATATGTTATAAGAATGTCATATAAACAGATTTCTATACAACATATTTCTACATCATCAACATCATCATCATCCTTGCCTTAAACGCATCATATGTGGTGATGGGATTTCTCTCTCTCTCTCTCTCTCTCTCTCTCTATATATATATATATATATATATATATATATATATATATATATATACACACACAGACACATAATTTTGGACACTTTCCATGCGAATCTGAAAACAATCGAGTCACGGTAAGCTTCTTCCTTATATGGAACCCATACCTCAATTTCTCTCATAATACCAAATAAAATAAACTTATTACAAATAAAGAGTATACAATAAGTCCGGAGTTAGAACTTAAAAAAATCACCAAACATAAAAAATAAATGTACAAGACTCCTAACAGCACGAGTGTAACACTGAAAGCATTAACATGGGTGGATGAGAGGTAATGGCTAATAAGGCCAGGAACCATGTTAAATATAGAGTTATTAAGGCCATAAACCATTGATGATCACCATGTTGGGTTTTGGTTTTAGCCGATGAGGGTGAGAGGTAATGGCGGTGAGGATAAGTGCTCAGTGAATGAGAGAGAGGTACCTAGTTTTGGTTTCTGTCGTGGGAGGGATAGAGAAGTTGTAAAGTGAAAAGCGACACTATTTTGATAGTTAGAAGGGTTAGGTTTCATTTTAACTATATATATATATATATATATATATATATATATATATATATATATATATATGAAGGTGTATATCCAGTTTGGTCACGGTTCAGTCTTGATTTCGGTGTTGGTTTCGAATCGAATCAGTTTTAGGATCAGACCGGATTGATTTTATGTTATAACCAAGAACCAAACTGAAAAATAAGTTTTTTTTAAGAACTGGAACCCAACCATTAGCCTAAAATACCAAGTTGAACCAACCCAATGCAATCAGTTTGGTTCGATTTATCAAATTTTTTGTTTCGTTGTGCAACTTTATTACTTAGTAAGCAAAATTAGTAGGTATACAAGTAATTTATGGGAGGACCATTGGAAGGCTATTATAAGGGTTCTTGGATATTTAAGATGTACGCTTAACTATACTTTTAACCATGGATTTCACTATACAAAAAATTTAGTTGTACTTGAAGGATATAATGATGAAAACTGGATATTTGATTCGAAGATTATCAATCCACAAGTGGATATGTATTTTGTCTTGATAGTGTTGCGATCTATTATAAATCGTCAAAATAAACTTGTATTTCTAGATTTACCATGGAATATGAATACGTAGCCTTAGATGAAGCTGGAGAATAAGCAGAGTGCATTCGACACTCTTTAGAAGATATTTCAATGTGACAAAAACATTGGTCTACAATTTGTATACAGTGTGATAACTAATCAAAAATTTTCAGAGTACAAAGTAATATGTATAAATCTAAGTCTCGATATATACTTCGAAGACATAATACAGTGAAACAGCTGATCTCTAAAGGAATTATTTCCTTTGATTATATTAAGTCTAAGGAAAATATCGCAGACCTGTTAACTAAAGGTTTGAATAGAGAGAAACTAAATCATTTATTGAGGGTGATGAGATTACAACCTATAAAATAAAGAGTTGTCTTGATGGCAAACCTACCAAGCTGACTAGAGATCCCAAGATCTAGGTTCAAAGGGACAACGAAATCTTAATTGACTCTTCAAAATGAGCGCCGATGAGTTTTTAAACTCATACCTATTATTATGATAAAATAGTGATGCTTCCAACATAAGTTAGAATAACCAAAGATTTTAATGATTCCTATATCTTGGAAAACAAAGTGTCGTATTGAAGGACACTCTAAATAGGACCATGTGAGTGTGAAGGATCCGCTTTCACGAGAACTTCAAAAGGCTATAATTCTCTAAAGCACTCATAAAACTAACAATGTTTGGAAAAAAAACTGTGTGACGTCTAGTCTCTTGATTTACACAGAAAATTAAACAGTTAAGGACATCGCATTCACTGACTAATCAGTAAATCCTCTAGTCTTTCACTAGGAAAGATTCAAGACCAAAAGTTATCCCTCCCGGCGCATGAATTTTTTAAAAGAAACTCGGGGTCTGCATAGTCTTTACATGTTGATCCAACCAATTTTCATTAATATGGGAGATTGTTGGAATTTATGGGTTTTATTTGGATTGATAAATCATATTTTGTCAACTTTGGATTCAATTTAATATGTGACTCGCATATCTTTTAAGAAGTTTCAAGTTGTATTGTGTTCTTCTCCACGAGGAGTATAACGTGGTATACTCACATGTATAAAATTGTAAATTAATTAATAAGAAATTATTGTCCAAAATACCCATTTGGTTTAAGTATTATTAAAAAAGCTAAAGTCGCACATAGATATAAAATATGAAAAATTGGTATAGTATATGGCCCGATTTGGCATATGGGTTTGGTGTCCTTTGGGTATCCCAACTTCTTGAAGGATGTAGGACCTATATAGGTTTGGATTGATTTTCAAACCTACATTGGTCGTGAGATTTGGTTTTAGTCTAAGTATTAACTTTTTGAACCAAATTATATTGGACCATTTATATTTTTCCGAGTTTAGTTTTTTTGTGTGTCTTTTATTTATTCTGGCCCAATTTAATTCTATTTTTGTATGTATATTATGCCCAGTTATTATGAGAGTTATGAATGATTTTAACTGTTCTAACCGCCATTTGTGGTAGTATAAATTAGTGGTTTGAATTCATTTACATTGTTTTTAACACATCATTTATATTAGAGTCAGTCCATTTCGTTCATATATAAAGAGATTTCTTCCATTGTTGGTTTGTCTATTACTTGCAATTTGAAGTACAACTATTACAAGTGTTGATTGTTGTATCCTTAAAAATGATTGCTATTGAGTCCCTGAAGCACCGTTGCGTGATAAATTTCATCTTAAGGACGAAGTATTGGACAATTGGCTCAATCAATTTTTCCTTTCAATCTTGTCACTATAAGTCTGTATTTGTTCATGATTTGTTATATACATATTTTTTACTCTTTATAAAATTAATAAAATCATTTTGAATGACAAAAAGAAAATAGGGGTACAAATAAAACACTCCTAATAAATGGACAACACTTGTATATATATGAAGAGAGTGAAATAACTTTTGAGGTTAAAATGTGAACTTTTCATACTTTTTGTTTCTTCTAAAAAAATTGGGTTTGAATTTAATAACTCCAGTTTAGGTATAAATTAAGAAAATAAGAGAAATTATTTTTAAAGAGTTAAAAATAGAAAAGGAATACACTTTGAAAAAGAAAAACAATAAGAGAGTGCCCCCACCTCCTCCCCACCACCACCACCTTACGAGAGAGAATTTTTTTCCCAGATGTGGGTTTGTTTTAACATTTTTAATTATAATTTTATACACACTTTCTTTTTCAATAGGTCATGTGTAAGGAACATGGCCATTAAATATACCAAGCCTTTGTACGAAAATGTACAAAACTCACGGTCAATTAATGAAAGATACTAAACTTAAAACGATGTATTTATGGAGGTATTAAAGTAGCAAAATTAACGTTTTATACACTTTACTTGTTTTTTACCCCCACAAAGCACATCCGACAAAAAATGTAAACTTTTGCTTAAAAGTTACAAGAAAATTGATATAATAATAATAATAATAATAATAATAATAATAATAATAATAATAATGATAATAACATTTCTAATTTAATATAATATTTTTAATATAAATTTAAATAATATAAGTAATCTAATTTCATGCACAAGATTTTTGAATAATATTAAAAATATAAGTTGCAAAATATTTCATTATAAAATTTATTAAATTGTAGATTTATCAAAATAATAACAATAATAATTGTCATAAAATATTGATAATTTGCAATGTATAACGTACAAATGATTATGATAATTTCTATTAAAAAATCATTTTACTTGAATTTTTTTATATTTTACATATATGTAATGTAACACCCCGTCCGCCCGGGGAGAGCGAGCGGAGCGCTACTGTCGATAAAACTAATTCAAATCAACAAATAACAAGGTATAGAGCATCTAAATCCCATAATAGAAAAGAACCCTCTAATCTCAAATCTCTTCAAATAAATACAACAATTCTCTCGAATAATTACAACATCTAACTCGAAATAAAATAAATCTCCAATGCTCTATACATCAAAATAAATACAAGTCTTCTCATCTCTTGTATTAAAAATCTTCCCAAAAGAATCCTTGCTAAAATCAATCTCCATAGCGCCCCAAAATCCGCGCTACCCTGCCACTAAAAAAAAATATGGGGAAGTACACAATACGACAGGAAAGATACTCAACAAATTTGTTAGCGTTGAATAAAACGTCACAATACGAATACGAATATTCAAATCAACGTGAATCGCATAAGCAATTATATCAATAAAATTTCTCAACAACACATTAACCGGGTCACCAGGCCTCACCACCGTACCGCGCCTATGCATTTTTCTAGCATATCCGAAAAAAGGAGTATTGGCGGGTGCCCAACTTCAGTGCCATATTAAAATTTCATGACAACATGCTCAACACCAAATATAATATCACATGAATCAAAATTTGATTCCAACAAATATTTTCAGATTCCAATGAATTTAGCAATTCAAATATGAGTCAATAATCAGAAGAAAACAATGAGAATGATACTCGCGAGATTAAGGAGCATATTGTGTAAAACCCCATACCTCAAAATCATCAAATGAATCATCGCATAATTCAGCCTCAAAATCTAATCACACCATCTCGTTCTAGCCCAAACTCGAGAAAACACCAAATAAGCCTTCTAATCTAAGGTTGAAATCTTGAATAAGTTTGGGGCTATGGTTTGTATATGAAAGGGAGTAATTTTGGAGAGGTCTTCTGGTTGAAAAGTTTGAGAAAAAGTGATTTGAAAAGTCAAGCCACGAATTAGTTGATATATAAAGGATTAAGTGTTTGATTAGGAAAAGAGTTCTAATTAGATACAAACACTAAAAATTTTATTCCGGATGATCGGACCATTGGAATCACTTGAAATTTTAGTATGTTGTAGCGAACGGCGAGACAGGATTGCTGACAAAAATTCAGCTTGATCGAAAGGTCGGATTTCTAAAAATATTATTTTTACTAGAGAGTTTTATGTTTTGAGGACTCTTAGAGAGTTTTATATCTTGAGAACTCTTCTAAATAATAAAAATTCAATTAAATCTCCATTTTAATTCCGATTTCGAAACCATTTGAAATTCTCGCCCTTAAAAATAATAACCAACATATTTGAGTAATAAAAATAATTTTCTCTCAAATTTATTTTTCCTCTTAATTTCGAAAATACCCCAAAAATTACGCGGGCTGTTACACTTCCCCACTAACAATGGAATTTCGCCCTCGAAATTCGCCGAATGCCTAACTCTCAAAAATCAGGCCAACAATCTCCAAAAAAATTTCGTCTCCAAAATAATTTCCTCACATCTAATCTAGATTCCTAACACGTAACGATTATCTAAAAATAATCTATCTCCAAAATACGCGCCACAAAAACGCAACAGACCCAAAACCCAAGACCCGAGGGTTGTCGTATACCTAAGCTCTGATACCATTCTGTAACACCCCGCCTGCCCGGGGAGAGCGAACGGAGCGCTACGGTTGATAAAACTAATTCAAATCCATAAATAACAAGGTATAGAGCATCTAAATCCCATAATAGAAAAGAACCCTCTAATCTCAAATCTCTTCAAATAAATACAACAATTCTCTCGAATAATTACAACATCTAACTCGAAATAAAATAAATCTCCAATGCTCTATACATCAAAATAAATACAAGTCTTCTCATCTCTTGTATTAAAAATCTTCCCAAAAGAATCCTTGCTAAAATCAATCTCAATAGCGCCCCAAAATCCGCGCTAACCTGCCACTAAAAGAAAATATGGGGAAGTACACAATACGACAGGAAAGATGCTCAACAAATTTGTTAGCGTTGAATAAAACGTCACAATACGAATACGAATATTCAAATCAACGTGAATCGCATAAGCAATTATATCAATAAAATTTCTCAACAACACATTAACCGGGTCACCAGGCCTCACCACCGTACCGCGCCTATGCATTTCTCTAGCATATCCGAAAAAAAGAGTATTGGCTGGTGCCCAACTTCAGTGCCATATTAAAATTTCATGACAACATGCTCAACACCAAATATAATACCACATGAATCAAAATTTGATTCCAACAAATATTTCCAGATTCCAATGAATTTAGCAATTCAAATATGAGTCAATAATCAGAAGAAAACAATGAGAATGATACTCGCGAGATTAAGGAGCATATTGTGTAAAACCCCATACCTCAAAATCATCAAATGAATCATCGCATAATTCAGCCTCAAAATCTAATCACACCATCCCGTTCCTCTCGCAAAATAATAAAATCTCGTTCTAGCCCAAACTCGAGAAAACACCAAATAAGCCTTCTAATTTAAGGTTGAAATCTTGAATAAGTTTGGGGCTATGGTTTGTATATGAAAGGGAGTAATTTTGGAGAGGTCTTCTGGTTGAAAAGTTTGAGAAAAAGTGATTTGAAAAGTCAAGCCACGAATTAGTTGATATATAAAGGATTAAGTGTTTGATTAGGAAAAGAGTTCTAATTAGATACAAACACTAAAAATTTTATTCCGGATGATCGGACCATTGGAATCACTTGAAATTTTAGTATGTTGTAGCGAACGGCGAGACAGGACTGCTGACAAAAATTCAGCTTGATCGAACAGTCGGATTTCTAAAAATATTATTTTTACTAGAGAGTTTTATGTTTTGAGGACTCTTAGAGAGTTTTATATTTTGAGGACTCTTCTAAATAATAAAAATTCAATTAAATCTCCATTTTAATTCCGATTTCGAAACCATTTGAAATTCTCGCCCTTAAAAATAATAACCAACATATTTGAGTAATAAAAATAATTTTCTCTCAAATTTATTTTTCCTCTTCATTTTGAAAATACCCCCAAAATTACGCTGGTTGTTACATGTAAATGTTAAGAAATTATTTATGTATTATTATATCTATAATAATATTAAGAGGCAACCATAGTTCAAATTTTTTATCACAGTTGTGACACCAAAAATATTCTCAAATTTTCCTGATCGAACATATCACGTTTTGAAACATCCCTCTTAGTGTCTTGAAAAAGAGTGCGTGTGTAGTTTGACTCAATAAATCTTCATGTATATTCTACATTGCGCATGTACAATACCTCTAGTAATTTAGAATAAATATGTATGTCATGGATCCATTTATAGTGCAAATTATATATGTACATATACATGCAAACTCCAATGAGGTCCTAACTTAAGGTCTTGTGAATCATTTTTTTAAAAATAGCAAACAAAATATTTCGACTTGATTGTTTCTCAGTGATATTTAAAAATTTAAGGGAACCCCTCTAAAATAATTCAGCTCAACATTAATATTTTTATTATTTTTAAAAAAATCAGTTCGCAAGTTAGAACCTCATTGGAGCCTACTTATATATCAAATTTGCGCCAAAAAAATAAATATATGTTGTATGTTTTTGTTTTTCATGGAAAACGAGGACTATTAAATAAATCTTTATACCATAAATTTTGTTAATAGTTTGACAACATGTGAATGGTTATCTAGAGTAAAGGTAATTATATATAATGAAAAATTTGTAAAATAGTAGTTTTTCCCACCTACTCAAACTCCTCAAAACACAAGTTTTCGTCATCATCTTTATTTTATTCAATTTAAGTCAATTTATTTGAAGTAATTCTATAGAAAGAGTCACTTTAAAACTAAGGTGGGCAATTGTCCAAGTATATTTGGTAAGTAAAAACCAACACTCGTGTGTGTGTAGGCTAAGCTTGGTTGTGTTAACTATACTAATAAATTTGGATTAAGATATACAGTTTTGTGATGATTACATATAAACTTTCTTTAAAGTTGAATTATAGCTAAATATTGGGATAACCCCTCCAACCAATTTTCATACAATGATTGGTACAATTTATATTTTTGAGTAGCAATATGTCTAATAATTTCGATATTTGTTTACAATGAGCCCACATATAACAGAAATCTAATTAATATATATTTGTCCATTGTCTGGTTAACTTTTAAATTTAAGATATGATGATATTTTTACATAATTTGTATACATGAAAATTATTCGTGGAGAATTATTCAAAAAAACCTATAGCAAATATAAAATCTGAAGAAAAGAAAATCACGGATTTTTATTTTTTATGGATGCAGAAGTGACTCCAACTCAAAGCATTGTTTCTGTATTGCCCTAAAAGCAATGTTTTACGTATGAATTTTTTTGTTGTTGAGCGATAAGATGTTTTGTTATTGCTTTCTTAAATTCTTTTGATTTGTCCCTATTTTGGATGCATTTGTTTATGTTTTCATGCCATATCTGTACGTTTTTGTCCATATCAATTTAGCAGAATATTGCGTCATCGAGGATAGATTTGGCGAAACAAATGTGTGTTGGAAAATTGGATTTGAGTCGGGTATTATAAAGCTGTTCAAATTTTTTTGAACAGATTTTTGAGCTCAAATTTAGGCGGGATTCACACTACGAAAATTGTGGGACCATATACGAATGCGTTCACCTCCGCAAGCAAATTAACGTAGTATATTTATATGTCCAATTTTAATAAGTTATGAATGATAAATATGTTCCCAAAGTGACTCACAAAGCAATGAAAGTTAATGAATTGAGTATGTTTTAACTCTTGTCCCACATTGGAAGAGTAGTGGAATTTTGATGAGTTAATAACACCCCAAGTATGGACTAAGGCTTGGATGCCTTGGGGGTATCCCAACTCTTTGAAGGAGAGATGACCTAAGCTATGCACGGGTTGACTTTCGGTCAAAAGTTCACGCGTCCGTCCGGCCGGTTGGGCTCGGGCTTGGGCTTGTAAAAATCTCCTACATTTTTGGACCGAATTTATTTAACTTTCTGGGCTTTAATTATTAATTAATTACGAAATTAATTAATTAATTAATAAACTGTTGACAGTTATTGCCAACCGTCAACTACTTTGCTATAAATACAGATGCCTCCCTCCATTTTTTAAACAATGAAAAATTTCCCTCCTCCTTTTTCCTTCCATTTTCATACCAAAAGTGCTATCATTTCTCATTTCTGTTTCAGAAAAAATTCTTTTTCTGCATAGCATCTGTTGCATTGTTGTTGAGTATGAGACACATAATTTGAGTTCGTTGTAATTAATTATTGTTGTGCTACATAATTAATTGGAAAATCCGTTCTATCTTGGGAGACATTATTCATCAACCTCGGAGCACATTGGAGGGAATAAATTGTCTTAAGGAGGCCGTTCTTAACAGGGCTCGAATTATTCTTTTATTCTTATATTATTTCTGCAAATTCAAGTAAGTGTTTCATTTCTGTAATTCTGTTTTAATTCCGTAATTATATTATTAATTCATAATTCTGTACAATTGTTATTTATAAATAGTAGACATAACAATCTTAAGACAATTTATAAAGTTCTAATTTTTTTAGTGTACATAATTTTTTTTATTACATAAATTTATTTGTTGAAAATAAATCAGTTTTGACAGAATAAAATGAATTAAGTTATTGCTTTATTGTAGAAATTAGTAAAAACAGTTTTGGTACAAAAATTAATTTCTATACTGTTTTTATATTCTGTTTTACAAAATAAAATTTTATTTGTGTATTCTTGATAAAATCTGTTTATGTAAAATTTTTAATCTTTAAATTATAATTCTGTTTTGTACAGAATTCTTTTTATTATTAAAAATTAGTGTGACACAGATTTTATATTTAATTCTGTTTTGTACGGAATTTTGTTTATATTATAGTTTAATTCTGAATTTTATTTGGAATTCTTTTTGAATTCATTTATTGTAAATTATATTTGGAGGAAATTGGTGCACAGAATTTTGTATTCTGTTTTGATTAATTCATTATATATGAATTTTATCATTGATAAAAATTCTGTTTTTGTAACAGAAATGGAATCACAAAGTACGAACACTACTCCTACGAAACTGATTGTCACCAACACAAATGTGACTGCACCCGTATCTATGCCACACGGGGAGAAATTGAAAAAGTTCATTGGGGCTGACTTCAAACGTTGGCAAGGAAAAATGTACTTCTATCTCACTACCTGCCAACTGGGAAGGTTTGTATATGAAGATTGCCCCTCTATTCAAGAGGGAGATGACACTGAAAAGGTTACTGCTGTCGATGCTTGGAAGCATTCGGACTACCTATGCCGAAATTATATTTTGGCCTACTTGGACAAGACTCTGTATCATGTTTACTGCACTATCAAGACATCCAAAGAATTATGGAATTCTTTGGAAAAGAAGTATAAAACTGAAGATGCTAGGATGAAGAAATTTATCGTCGGGCGTTTTCTGGACTTCAAAATGGTTGATTCTAAATCTGTAATCTCGCAAGTGCAAGAATTCCAAGTGATCCTCCACGACATTCATGCTGAAGGAATGTCAATTAGTGAAACTTTCCAAGTTGCAACAATTGTTGAAAAGTTGCCACCATCTTGGACTTTGTTCAAAAACTATCTCAAGCACAAGCGTAAGGAGATGAATGTGGAGGAGTTGGTGGTCAGGCTAAGAATCGAAGAAGACAACCGTGAGTCTCAAAAGAAAAGTGGGAAGAATCCGATGGAAACAAAGGTCCATGTCATTGAAGGTCCTAAGAAGAACAAACGAAAGTACGATGGGGAAGGCACTTCCAAACATAACAAGAAAAAGTTCAAAGGCAAATGCTACAATTGTGGTAAACCTGGACACCGCTCAAGCGAGTGTCGTAAGCCGAAGAAGCAAAATCAAAACAATCCTCAATCAAATGTAACTGAGGGTGTGAATATCGTCAATGATTTGGTGTATATGAATCTTTCTGCCGTTGTCTCTGAATGTAACTTGGTTGGAAATACCAAGGAATGGTGGGTGGACACTGGAGCCACACGACACATTTATGCAAACAAATGGATGTTCTATAAGCCTTTGGAAAATGAGGAGAACCTTTTTATGGGAAATTCTTCCACTTCTAAGGTGGTGGGACAAGGAAAGATTGCTTTTAAAATGACTTCTGGAAAGGAACTTACTCTCAACAATGTTCTTCACGTGCCTGATATCCGAAAGAATCTGATTTCTGGATCTCTCCTTACTAAAAATGGTTTCAAGCTTGTGTTTGTGTCTGATCGCTTTGTGTTGTCTAAAAATGACATGTATGTAGGAAAGGGCTACCTAAATGAGGGGTTCTTTAAACTCAATGTTCTTACTGTAACCCTTAAAACATCTATTTCAATGAATGAAATTGCTAGTTCTTCTTACTTGATTGAGTCATCTAATATTTGGCATGCTAGATTGGGACATGTTAATTTTGATACATTGCGTTGATTAATTAACTTGAAATTTTTGCCAAAATTTAATATTGATAAAAATCATATATGTGAAATTTGTGTGGAATCTAAATTAGCTAGATTACCTTTCCATTCTATTGAAAGGATAACTGAACCTTTAGATTTAATTCACACCGATATTTGTGATTTAAAATTTGTTCAAACTAGAGGTGGGAAAAAGTATTTTATTACTTTTATTGACGATTGCACAAAATATTGCTTTGTATATTTGTTACATAGTAAAGATGAGGCTATTAATGCATTTAAACAATATAAGAATGAAGTTGAGAATCAATTGAGCAAAACGATAAAGGCTATTAGAAGTGATAGAGGAGGTGAATATGAATATCCATTTGAGGAATTTTGTTCTGAAAATGGGATTATTCATCAAACAACCGCTCCTTATTCTCCTCAATCGAATGGTGTTGCTGAACGCAAAAACCGTACTTTGAAAGAAATGATGAACTCAATGTTATTAAGTTCACGAGCTCCACAAAATTTGTGGGGGGAAGCCTTACTTTCTGCTAATTACATTCTCAATAAAGTACCTCACAAAAAGACTCACAAGACACCTTATGAATTATGGAAAGGTCGAAGACATTCCTATAAATATTTACGAGTGTGGGGGTGCTTAGCCAAAGTGATGGTTCCTAAACCTAAAAAGGTAAGAATAGGGCCTAAAACCGTGGATTGTGTATTCATCGGTTATGCTACTAATAGCAATGCATATCGATTTCTAGTTTGTAAATCTGAGATTTCGGACATTCATGTAAATACGGTTATTGAATCGAGGGATGCTTCATTTTTTGAAAATGAATTCCCGTATAACATGACCCGAGAATCTGGTCCTTCTAAAAGGACAAATCAAGCTACTACAAGTGGTACTCATCAACTTATTGAATCAATAGAGGATGAACCAAGACGTTGTAAAAGAGCAAAAACCTCGACTTCTTTCGGTCCGGATTTTCTAACATATTTGTTAGAAAATGAACCTCAATCGTATAAAGAAGCTATATCCTTACCCGATGCTTCCAATTGGAAAGAAGCAATTAATAGTGAAATTGAATTCATATTACAAAATCATACATGGGAACTAGTAGATCTTCCACCAGGTTCAAAATCGTTAGGTTATAAATGGATCTTCAAAAAGAAATTGAAGGCCGATGGATCAATTGATAAATATAAAGCTAGACTTGTAGCTCAAGGCTATAGACAAAAGGAAGGGTTGGATTACTTCGACACATATTCACCGGTAACAAGAATAACGTCCATTCGGATGTTAATAGCAATAGCTTCTATTAATAGACTTGAAATACATCAAATGGATGTAAAAACTGCATTCTTAAACGGTGAACTAGACGCGGAAATTTATATGGAGCAACCTAAAGGGTTCAAAGCTCCCGGACAAGAAGGAAAAGTATGTAAGCTTGTTAAATCACTATATGGATTAAAACAAGCACCTAAACAATGGCATGAAAAATTTGATAATGCAATGTTATCAAATGGTTTCAAAATTAATGAATGCGTTAAATGTGTTTACTTTAAATACATTCATAATGGATATGTCATTGTATGCCTCTATGTTGATGATATTCTTATCATGGGTAGTAACTTGGAAATTGTCAAAACTACAAAACAAATGTTGAGTAGTAGATTTGACATGAAAGATATGAGAATCGCCGATGTTATATTAGGAATTAAAATTTCTAGAACATCGGATGGACTTATATTATCTCAATCTCATTACATAGAGAAAGTACTTGAAAAATTCAAGAAGTATGATATTAGTCCTACCAAGACACCTGTAGATGTAAATTTACATCTAGCAAGAAATAATGGTGAAAGCATATCTCAACTAGAATATTCTCGTATTATCGGCAGTTTAATGTATATCATGAACTGTACGCGACCGGACATAGCATACTCAATAAGTAAGCTAAGTCGATTTACGAGTAATCCAGGAAGAGATCACTGGAAAGCAATATTGAGAGTTTTGGGTTATTTAAAATATACTCAAAACTATGGATTGCATTACTCAAAATATCCAGCTATTATTGAAGGACATTGCGATGCAAATTGGATATCTGATACAAAAGACTTTAAGTCTACGAGTGGGTATGTGTTTACTCTCGGAGGTGCAGCCGTATCTTGGAAATCCTCAAAACAAACGTGCATTACTAGATCGACAATGGAATCTGAATTCATTGCACTAGACAAAGCTGGAGAAAAAGCTGAATGGCTTCGAAATTTCTTAGAGGATGTTCCAAATTGGTCTAAACCTGTGCCCGCAATATGTATACATTGCGATAGCCAATCAGCGATTGGAAGGGAACAAAATCACATGTATAACGGAAAGTCATGACATATTCGTCGTCGACACAATACCGTTAGACAACTTCTCTCAAACGGAATTATCTCAATTGACTATGTAAAGTCAAAAGATAATATATCGGATCCACTAACGAAAGGTTTAAACCGAGAGCAAGTTGAAAGATCATCGAGAGGAATGGGTCTAAAGCCTATAAATAAATAAGAATCAATATAGTGGCAACCCAACCTAGCTGGCTGGAGATCCCAAGATCTAGATTCAATGGGCAAACCGAACTACGTTGTATTCAGTAAGCACTGGAGGATATTTAATCCTATCCATTCCAAAGATGAGACAGTGCATATCTGCTGCGAAATTAGGATAAGTTATGCTTTTAATGATATCTATATCTTAGTACGTCTAAGTGGGGTATTGCAGAATACTCTTTATGGAAGTCACCTACGTGAGTAAGAAGGGGGCCACTTCTATGAGAATAATGAAAGGCATATTCTCTAAAATACTTGCGGAACCAAGTGGTGTTCACGGCCAAAATGAACACAAATGTGAGAACCAATTGTGTTGAAGAATTGTTGTGTGAATACTGTTGTCTAGGTTTACAAAAAAGGTTGACGGTTCAAGGACGTGAAGTCTACTGATTAACCAAGTAAATCCGATAGTATATCACTAAGGAAAGTTCAAGGCCACTAGTCTACTTCTCCCGATGCAATAAGTCTTCAGTTTTACTCAACTTGTGTCTGCATCTGTATTAGCATCTGTTTGGTTTTATTTATAGCTATATATCATTCATGTGGGGGATTGTTGGAAAATTGGACTTGAGTTGGGTATTATAAAGCTGTCCAGATTTTTCTGGACAGATGTTTGAGCAACTTTGAGCTCAAATTTAGGCGGGACCCACACTACGAAAATTATGGGACCATATACGAATGCGTTGACCTTCGCAAGGAGATTAACGTAGTATATTCATATATCCAATTTCAATAAGTTATGGATGATAAATATGTCCCCAAAGTGACTCACAAAGCAATGAAAGTTAATGAATTGGGTATGTTTTAACTCTTGTCCCACATTGGAAGAGTAGTGGAATTTTGATGAGTTAATAACACTCCAAGTATGGACTAAGGCTTGGATGCCTTGGGGGCATCCCAACTCTTTGAAGGGGAGATGACCTAAGCTATGCACGGGTTGACTTTCGATCAAAAGTCCACACACGTGCGTCCGTCCGTCCGGTCGGCTGGGCTCGGCTCGGTTCGGGCTCGGGCTCAGGCTTGGGCTTATAAAAATCTCCTACATTTTTTGGCCGAATTTATTTAACTTTCTGGGCTTTAATTATTAATTAATTATGAAATTAATTAATTAATTAATAAACTGTTGGCAGTTATTGTCAATAGTCAACAGTTAATTCGTTTAACTGTTTTTGACAGTTGTGCCAACCTTCAACTAGTTTGATATAAATACAGATGCCTCCCTCCGTTTTTAAAACAATGAAAAATTTCCCTCCTCCTTTTTCCTTCCATTTTCATACCAAAAGTGCTGTCATTTCTCATTTCTGTTTCAGAAAAAATTCTTTTTCTGCATAGCATCTGTTGCATTGTTGTTGAGTATGAGACACATAATTTGAGTTCGTTGTAATTAATTATTGTTGTGCTACATAATTAATTAGAAAATCCTTTCTATCTTGGGAGACATTATTCATCAACCTCGGAGCACATTGGAGGGAATAAATTGTCTTAAGGAGACTGTTCTTAACAGGGCTTAGATTATTCTTTTATTCTTATATTATTTCTGCAAATTCAAGTAAGTGTTTCATTTATGTAATTCTGTTTTAATTCCGTAATTATATTATTAATTCATAATTCTGTACAATTGTTATTTATAAATAATAGACATAACAATGTGTTGGCTAAATAGTTTATATTTAAAAAATTATAAAATTTGTTCAGTATTTAAACCCACATTATATAAATTTAGTGTGTTCACGTTTTTGCAATATGATTTTTTTCTTAATTCTAAGTGAATGATTTTTTTTTAATTTTTACTCAAATAAAATATTTTATTTTGAACTAAACAGACAAAGTTGTGATTGGAGTTCATATTTTTTTGCATCGCGGTTAAAAACCACCCCAAATCTATCTCACTAACACCAACACTTAAATAAAATGTATTTTTGCTTTTTTTTTTAGAAACTAGAGCCTAATAAACCTAGAGAGGAATAATGTTTTATTGAAAAAAGAAAAATAAATTAGTGAGGAGTTATAAGTCGTCTTCAAGACTTACAATGAAGCAAAATATAAAGGCAGGTTGTCGGAATGCCTTATAGATGGCATGCACCAACTTATAAAAAACACAACCTCATACTCAACGAAAATTATGAAAGACCCAAAATAAAAAACTTTAATCTCATAGTTATTAAATTCCAATTAAAGGGCAATCAACAAGCATATAGTCACTTCAACTGCAATGTTCTAGATATGTCATAGCAAGATAAAGAAACAAATTGAAGTGGTATATAGAACTCAATGGACTTATCTTCCAAACATAGAATAGTTTAGAAACACCAACCACGAAATCCATACAAATAATCATTAGATTTTAGCCAATGAACTAGTATTAAACTCTAGAGTTGGATTTCTTGTGTTCAAATAAAAAATAGTCCCCCAAGTCACTTTCCATATTAAAGGTATCGACCCAATGATCACAGGCAACCATTAATACTCAATAGCCTCTTTGTAACTTGATCTCTTTTGTAACGCCTGAATTTTTGTGAATTAATGAAAAAAATCGCGTTATGAGAAATTATGGGATTAATTTTATTAGAATAATCTTATAATTAAATTAAAAAGAAAAATACAAAAATATTGCGTACCGCGTTACATGTGTTAAACTGAGCTACGCTTTTAAATAAAAATGATTGTACGAAATAAATTATATAATCAAACTTATGATTAAGTTATAATATCATAAGGATAAAATAAGAAAATTCAGAGTAAATAATAATAATAATAATAATAATAATAATAATAATAATAATAATAATAATAATAATAATAATAATAATAATAATAATAATAATAATAATAATAATAATAATAATAATAATAATAATGGTTGTGGTTACCCATTTCCGATCAGCCCTTAAGAGTAGCCGAACACGCCCATAAGGGCTAATTAAGTGCCCGACCCAAATTATAGGCCACATTTAGTAAACTAACCCGAGATAAGACCAAGTCTATCCCCAAGAATCTCGGTGAGATATTTAAGGGATTCATGGCGTATCATGGAGGTTACAACCGCATTCTATGATCAATAAATTAGAACCCCTCGCCCGGGGCATAGGGGCATGTAACAGAGAAACCATCTTGAGAGATACTTAATAAAAAGCAGTAGACCTCTCCATGGACGTAAGCAATTTGCTGAACCACATATATTGTTGGGTTGTGATTGCATGCTTTTCTTAATCTGCTGGTGATTGCTTTCTTCTATAATTTGTGTTGTGTTTTTTGTCACCATAATTGGCGCCGCCTGTGGGAATCGACTGTTATTCCTACAAAAGCACTCATCAAACAGAAAGTCAACAATGTTTCACCATAGTAGCAACGTCCCTCAAGCAGGTAATATTCAGGAACAACCTATTCCTCAAAGGGTGAGGTCTGAGATTCGTCATTCAAACCCCAGACTCGGCCAAGAAAGGCAGATTTCTGAGGAAAACTAGGAGCCACCTAGGTCCACCCAAATCTCTAGATTAATTGATGCTTATGAAGCCAGACTCTAAGAACAAGAAGAGGCCACACGCCGACAGGAAGATGAAAATGCTCACCTGAAAAGGCGACTAGAAAGAATGGAGAGAGAGATCCACCACAATACGAGGTGACGCCACGATCGAACTCCTAACCTTCAGGCGAGTAAGTCTTGCAGCTGAGGAAAGAGCCCCAGGCGTGGCCCAAAAAAATTGAGAAAAATACGTCAAATGATGATCGATCAGAGAGATCTCAACAAGCTCGACGCCTGATCCACGCGATATAAGGAGTTTGGTCTGAAGGGAGATCGAACAGCACCCAGCCCATCGCGGGGCCAGATCCACGCGAGAGTTAGCCAGAAGAGCGCTCAAAACTCAAATGAAGTCCCCTTTTTCAAGGGCAATAGAAGAAGAGGCCCCAAAAAAGTTCGCAATCCCTAGGTTCAAAATTTATGATGGGAAGACTGATCCCATTGATCATGTCCGACAATATAAGCAAGCCATGACCCTATGGAGACACAATGATGCCCTCATGTGTCGAATCTTCCCTTCCAGCTTACACGATGTGGCGCAAAAGCGATTCGAAAGGCAACCACACAGGTCCATAAAAAAATTCAAGTCTTTGGCCGAGTTATCCACAGCTCAATTCATAACAAGCATCTCCCACCCCAAGCGGATGGATGCACTGGTTACTATGAAGAAAAAGCCACAAGAGAACCCCAAGGAATATGCCAAAAGGTATTGAGAAGTGTTTAATGAGATCGAGGATTGCTCAGATTAGGTTGCCGTAGCATCCTTTAAAATCGGTTTGCTAAGCTCCTGCCTTTTGAACCAGTTCTTAACTAAGAAAGAGGCTACATCCATTGACGACTTGATGGCTCGCATAAAGAAATATGCCAAAGTCAAAGATATAACCCATCTTAATGCAGGGGATAATGGGCGCGCGAAGGCGAGCAAAGGGGTTGAGAAGAACGAACCTCAGAAGAAAGGGAATAAGAACGGGGGCAAATATGACTCCAAAAATGGAAACAAAAACAACCCCTCGAAGACATTTCAGGCTGTGAATACAGTCTTCAAGGAATCAATATATAAGATTCTTGCCAAGATCAAAGATGAGACATTTGTCAAGTGGCCAAAGAAAATGGGAGGAAACTCCACCAATCGGAACAATGCACTAAGGTGCGCATTCCACGAGGAGGGTGGCCACAAAATTGAGCATTATAAAGCCCTCAAATCTTATCTCGAGGAGTTGGCCCAGACTGGGCATATCAATGAGTTCAATGAAAAGAAGACAGATAAGGCAGAAGTAAATGGAGAGCAAAGTCCCGATAACGTCCTCTAGGAGGATATCGGCCATGAGTTCACAGTAATCCACGGAGCATAAGACCTCAAACAGATATAAGAAAATGCTGCTCAGATGGAAGTCAAGAAGCTCACTGTAGTTATGTAGGCTTTTCAGATTAATCTCGCTAAAACTCAGGCCGGGAAGTGTCGACGATCGGAGGATGCCGATTATAACGAATATATTGTATTCACTGAAGAGGACTTGGTTGGGGTTAGAACCCCACATCATGATGCGTTGGGTATCACACTCAAAATATCCAACTGAGATTTCGACAGATTGCTCGTTGACCAAGGTAGCTCGTCCGAAGTGAGGTAGTTGGAGTTGTTTCGAAAGTTAAAACTGAGTGTAGTTGACCTCAAGGAAGCCACTGTTCCGCTAGTTGGCTTTGCTGGAAAAATCACAGTTCCTTTGAAAAAGACCGTCCTGCCAGTTAGAGAAGGAAACATTTTAAAAATGCTTGAATTTCTTGCAGTTGACATTGGGTTTCTGTACCACGCCATCCTCTACAGAGGGTGGCTCCATGCAATGAAGGTCGTACCATCAACATACCATCAAAAGCTCAAATGTGTTACAAATCGAGGAGTGGTCGAGATCCACGACGACTAAGCTATGGCCAGAAAGTGCTTTATCTTGTCCATTCACCCCAAGTAGGAGACGAAGACAGATGAATCGCATAGTCAGGAGGGATCCCAAGAGGGGTTGCCACCCTCCAAATAGAAACTAAGATACGACCGACCAGGGGTGGAAGAAACCAGGCTCAACCCCTCAAAAAGGGTTATTTAAGACCTGATAGAGGTCGTGGCTAAAAACAGATCGACTGAGAAGAAGTTTCTAATTGGCACCTCCTTAACTAATCGCGATAAGAAGGAGCTAGTCACGCTCCGTCGAAGCAAGTTGGATGTTTTTGCGTGGGAACCTTCGAGCTTCTTGGGATAAATCCTCCCATCGCTTACCATCGATTTCACATTGACCCAATCTTCAAGCCAATTACACAGAAGGCTCACCGAATAATACCAGAGAAAGTAAAAAGTAGAGAAAGAGGCTAGAAAGTTACTGGATGAAGGTTCCATACGGGAAGTCCAATTCCCTGAATGGTTATCCAACCCATTGGTAGTTCCTAAGAGCAATGGAAGCTGAAGAGTTCTTATTGACTTCACTAACCTCAATAGGGCATGTCCCAAGGACAACTTCCCTCTCCCAAAGATCGATCAATTGGTCGATGCCACAGTAACTTATGAATGAATGAGCTTTTTAGACGCTATCTCTAAATCCCATAAAGTCCCCCTTTATGGGACAGACCAAGATAAGACCTCCTTCATAACCCCTGTTGGTTTATATTGCTACAAGGTTATTCCCTTCTATCTTAAGAATACATGAGCGACTTATTAGCGTCAGGTTACTAGAATGTTCAAGAAGAAAATGGGGGAGACTATGGAGGTTTATATCGACGACATGCTCATCAAGAGTAAGCTCAAAGATGATCACCTCTCTGACCTCGCAGGGAATTTTAATATCTTCAGGAAATATTGAATGAAACTTAATGCCAGTAAGTGTTCATTCGGAGTCCAGTTAGGAAAATTACTTGGCTACCTGGTCAGGGAGAGAGGAATTGAGGCTAACCCCGACCAAATTGACGCCATCAACAAAGGCCAGCCCTCTCAAATAATAAGGGATGTATAGAAGCTCACTGGAATGCTCTCTGCACTCAATCGCTTTATTTTCAAGTCCTCGGAGCGATGTCAACCGTTCTTCCAGTTACTAAAAAGAAAAAAAGGATCTGGCATGGAATGAGGACTGCCCAAGAGCCTTAGAAGAACTCAATACCTATCTCAGTAGGCCTTCTTTTCTAGTGATTCCTAGAGAAGGTGATCCTTTATACATTTACCTTGCTATATCAGATCATGCTGTGAGCTCCGCCTTGGTATGTAAATAGGAGGGAGGCCAACATCCGATCTACTATGCAAGCAAGACATTTTTGAATGACGAGCAACGATGCTTGCCATTAGAGAAGCTCGCCTATGCCTTAGTGATAGCCTTAAGGAAATTGAAGCACTACTTCGAGGCTCACTCCGTCTTTGTGGTCACTTCATATCCCCTCAAGGATGTTTTGAGGAAAGCTGACCTCTTCGACAGACTGTTAAAATGGTTAGTCGATCTTGTAAGGTTCGATATTCACTTTCAACCGAGAACAACCATCTAGGGGCAGATCCTACCTGATTTTATCGTTAAATTCATAGGAGGCCAGCCCATCGATTATCCATAAACTTATCGACAAAAAGAGACCATATAGGAACCTAGCATTTGGACCTTATATATTGATGGAGCCTCCAACTCCCCGGGGGTAGGTGTAGGCATCACATTGGTAACCCCCAAGAATACGGTGTTTGAGCAGGGCATCAGGCTGGGATTTGAAGCCTCCAACAACAAAGCCGAATATGAGGTGTTGATAGATGGCCTACGCAAAACACAAGTGCTGGGGGCAAAGTGTCTTCAAGTCTTTGGCAATTCATAACTGGTATCCAATCAGATAAGTGGAGATTTCAACGCAAAGGACGAAATGATGGAAACTTACCTCGCCTTTGTAAAGAGACTCCTGGCCAACTTCGACAAATTTGATGTTCAGCAACTCCCCAGGGAACAGAATAGCCATGTCGATGCCCTAGCAGCACTGAGTTCTGCAATAGACTCCGATTTGAAGAGAACAATCCAAATAGACATCTTCGCGCAACCCAGTATCGATCAAACTGCTGAATTTGAGAAAGCATCCAAGCAGGTTTTCCATATCGAAATAGCCCAAAGTTGGATGGACCCCATCATAGATTATCTACGAAGCGACACACTGCCAGGTGATACGAGGTCGCTGCATCAGATAGGAGTCAAAGATTCTCCCTTTCACTTATCTCCTGGTGGGAAATTATATAAAAGATCCTTCACTGGCCCCCACCTCCAGTGCGTTCATCCATAAGATGTTGAGAAGGTTCTGACGAACTTCATGAAGGCATCTATGGAAGTCATGAAGGAGGAATATCATTGGATTTTTGAGCAATTAAGTAAGAGTATTGGTGGCCATATATGCAGAAAGAAGTTGGAGTCTATGTTCGCAAATGCGAAAAATGCCAAAGACAATCCCCTATGGTTCACCAACCCGTCATTGACCTGAAATTATTGACCAATTTATAGCCCTTTTTCGAGTGGGGTTTGGATACTATAGGACCACTGCCTACTGCAAACGAAAATCGCAAGTATTTGTTGGTCGTGGCAGATTACTTCACAAAGTGGATAGAGGCAGAACCACTACCAAATATTCGGGACACAAACTTGACAAGATTTATATGGAAGAAGATCATCATCCGCTTCGGCATACCCAGGACGATCATTACTGACAAAGGGACCCAGTTCAAAAGTGATTTCTTCCAAAGTTTTTGCAATGAACACGGGGTTAGACATTATTTCAGTTCCGTAGCATATACTTAGAGCAATGGGCAAGCCGAAGCTTCTAACAAGACAGTGATCGATGAACTGAACAATCGACTGGAGCGGGTCAAAGGTGCTTGGCCGAATGAACTTCCCCACATCCTCTGGGCCTATCGCACGACCCCAAGGAAAGCAACGAGGGAACCTCCCTTTGCGCTCACCTATAGAATGGAAGCAGTCATTCCACTGGAAGATGAGCTCCCTACCATGAGATCCACATTGGTCGACCAAGGCTAAAATGATGAAGCATTACTCATTGAACTTGATTTAGCTGGTGAATGTTAAGAATTGGCTCTAGTTAAGTTGTCATCATACCAACAACAGCTATCCAGGCAATACAATCAAAAAGTCAATCCTAGGAAATTCCAAGTCAGGGATTACGTCGTAAGAAAAGTCCTTGGCAGTGCTGTAAAACCATCAGACGACAAACTGGGAAGGACCTTTCAAGATATTAAGGGATGACCTGCAAGGAGCCTATTACTTGGAATTGCTGGAGGTTAGGGAGATACCAAGGTCCTGGAATGCGGCCAACCTCAAGAAGTTCTAGTTTTAGACTTCCTTTATCTGCACATCATTAGTTTAGGTAAATTTTCATTTACAAACTGATGTTGCTCCTTATTTACAGTTTTTATTAACAAAATTTTATTGGCCTTGGCATTATTTATATCTTAGTTGTCTTAATAATATTTTAATGTGCACCATTTCCAAGTAATAGGCTTCACCCTTTTTACAAAATAATAGAGTTTCTGGACTACAACGAGCTGATTAACTTGCTTGAGTCAAGGGATCTTATAAACGAGCCCCCTATAATACAATGCAGTGTTAGGTTTACCCCAATCAAAGAAATATAAAACATGATTAGCAAGGTTAACAAGTAACCTTCCTCAGGCCTTTATCTAAAAACACAATTGTCCTCTCAGGTTGCTCCGATAATAAATAAAGACCTACAGGGGATCCTTAGGCAACATGGCTAACTCAGGTTGGTCGCCAACAAATTTTGGCTTAAAAATCCTGCTCGAGCAAATTGCCCATTCACCAGGTGCATTCTCTCCATCGCCCTACTTAGGCCTAAGGTAGTGTGATGACATGACCTAAAAGGTAAAGTGGACGAAATGATATGGCTAAGGGATAGTGGAGTGAAGGAATTCTCAAATAAAAGGTAACTCTAAATGTTATTTAGTCGGTTGAAGTGCCCAAAATGATTAGAGTTTCATACTAATTATCCATAAATGAAAATCAATCAATACATGTTTAGTCGGCATGCCCAAAACATAAATAGTCAATTATATTTCTTACTAATAGCTATATGGTTACATCTATAACAATAAAAAATTTGTTAAGGCCTACGAAGGTCCTAGGTGGTGAGCAAGATAATCTTCTACTCGAGCTCTCTGACTATCATCAGGATGAGGAACAAATCTTTCCATAGTCCCCTATAGGCATGGCTCTAGTAGCTGCACCAGAATGGCATCTATGAGGATCCAACGATCGTTCCTCCGAAAGGGATTTTCTCCAAAGATTGAGGATTAATTTCATGTCTATATCATAAGGTAGAATTTTTGGGGACCATCAACTCCCTGAGGGCACTTAGCCACCCTCTGATAAAATTTAGCTCCTCGACTTCTTTCAGCTTTGTAGGGGCATCTACCCAGCCTTGATCATAGCCATCAGCCCACACCTATTGAGGACCCTTTCAAATCAAGTGTCACAATCGCGTGACATCTCTTTGAACACCGACAATAATTATATATGATCGCCAAAAATCCCCCTTTGGCTCGACAATCTCCCTCTGAGAAGCATCATTATCTTATCTATCTTGACGCATTGATGCCTAAGAGGACTCTCGCAGGATTTGAGGAGCATTTCTCGGGGGGTTATCCTTGAGGCGTGAAACTTCTCTTCTCAGAGCATCATTTTCCCTCTACAGCAGCTCCCCCACTTGATTAACTTCAGATGTATCCAGAAGCTTTGCCTTCAAGTCATCCATCTCTTCTTCAAAAGAGGCAACAATCTCATCCACTTTCTCCAGTCTATCCTTTATTCTGGCAACCACTTCGGATTAGTTTGTTTAGTCCTTATTCCTTTCCCTAATTGACTTACAGATCTGTGTGAAAGATCGATGCACTTGGGAGATTATGTTTGGACTAAGGATTTGACCCAGGCGAGAACTAACAGGGTTATATCCATATAAATCAACAGGCTACAAATAGCGAAAATAAATTATAAGAGCATCATAAATTAGTGGGTACGAAAGTGTGTACTTTTTCATTCAAAACAAAGTGGCACCAACCAAGTACAAATCAAAAGTACATTATACAAGGAACACAAACAAAAAGAAAAGCCTAAGAGTATAGTTGGTTGCTTCAACCTGATCGAAGGAAGAGGGATCATTTCCCTTACTAGCAGTAAGGTTATCTGCAGCTTCGCCCGCGCCGGCACCAGGTACACCACTTTCTGTTGAAGCAAAGACCACTCCCTGATCCCCAGACGAAGCACCTACAGTAGGGACAACAGGATCCATAACAACTTGTGCAACAGGGGCATCCTCGTTAACTATAAGTGTGGGGCCTGGGTGGTGTTAGGAGAATAGGGGGAGTCAGAAGCAACGCCAGTAGTGATCAAGGCTCGAACCCAAACTTTTTTGAAGTTTGCTCGGATGACGTAGAAAATATGGCCTTCAGTGTCTTCATATGCTTCTTCTTATTCTTCATTATACGCGCTCTCCCGAACAGTAGTCGCCTCTGCCTCCAGATTCTTCACCTTCTCGGCGAGTACTTTGTTCACTTCTGCCAGCACTTTATTCACTTCTACTATGGCCAGTTTGTTAGTAATCAACAGATTATAGGACTCGCGCAGTTTGAACAACTCCTTTACCGCGTCAGCCTTCTCCCGGTCAAAAGAGGCTTTAGTATCTATCAAAGCGTTCTCGGAAGACTTCAAACCCTCTTAGAAGGACCTTAAACAATCTTCGAGCTCAGTATTCCCCCTTGATATGTCAGCTCAACCAAGTAGTAGGACAATGTAATCAGAGACGAACTACAAGATAAGATATATGTTAATTAACGAAGTATGAAGATATCGCAAGACAAAATAATACAAAGAAGAAAAATATCCATACCAAAGCAAGCCCTTGAGCTGACTTCAAGACTAACTGGTCAGGCCCTATACTCAATGATCGCTTGCGGTTCATTATGAGCACTACCTTTTCTAGAAGTAATGGGGAAAGATGAGGGGTTGCAGCCACTGAGGCCCCCTCAGCAGGAATAACAATAGGCACTATGGAGGCCTTCGAGAATCTCCAGGCTTTTGTTTCAGAAACTTCATACTGTTGGATAACAAGTCATCGTCATCATCATCTGAGATTAGATTACTTCTTTCCTGAGGAGCCATTTCTTCCTCACTGGATTCTTCTCCGCTAGATCCTTCCTCGCTGGAACTTTCTTCGCTAGATCCTTCCATGCTGCTGACACTCCCGCTCCTACCTTTAGTAATACCAACCTCTGAGTTTCTCTCCTCCTCCTCATCTGGTTAGATGGGTTCATAAGCACCAACTCCTTCTATGGGATATCAAGGTGAGGTATAGTGTCCACTGGACGAGCAATAAAATCGGTAGTAGTATTTTTGTACTCCAACAAGAATGTAGCAGACCTTGGGTGATCGCCCTCCGCTATGGTGTCTCTTATTTTCCAAGCCTTAACCAACTCAGCAGCTTGAATCTCTCGAGGAGTAGGTTTTTGATTTTTAGCCTTCGCTGAAAAGTAAAAAAGAGGAAAATATTAGAAGAAAAACACAGCAAGATAAGCAAGCAATAAATGAAAAGGAATTGACAATAACCTATGTACTCCTCCCCATAGGTAGGGATCCAAGGTCCCCTGTACCTTACGCCCTTTATTTGGGGAGGAAATTACAAATTTCTAGAAATAAATCCTTCATACCAGCAGTCTTTGTGGGAATCAGGTAAATTCACTACCAATACCCTATCTGGGTTCCTTTCTTTCAGATATAGAAGACCCCCGCTTATGCGAGAAAAAGAATAACAAAAGCAGATTTCAACTAACCCTAAATTGATGCCATAAAGATGATTGATCCTATGGAATCCATTGATAATCTTTCAAATATTTAGAGAGCATTGAGAAGGAACTATATCAAAGTATTGAAAAAGTGTAAAAACAGAGTGTAATACCCCGTATTTTTATGGCTTTTAAAATTGGGGATTTATTATTAATCTAGATATTATTTTAATATTTACTAGCGTGACGTGAGTTAGTAGTTATTGGGAATTTGTTGAATATTACTAGATGAGTAAATTAATACATTAGATTTACTTTATTAATATTGTCACGAGTGAATAAAATGACAATTATGGTAATTTAAGTCGGGACGCACCTGTGTCGTGTCAGGACTAACTTATTATTATAAAAGTGAATATATTATAAGTAGCCCGTATGGTTGTTTCGAGTGTGCCAATGTGTCTAGAAGGGTCGAGATAGTAAAAGAAAGTGTACCCGGGGGTTTAGTTTGGGTCTCAGGGTGTTTTTAGGCCTAATTGACATCCCGGGAGGGTTTTATAGACATTTTGTATTTCTGGGTAAGTAAACCCAAGAATTTTCTTAGTATATATTAGTCATTTAGAGTTTTATCTTAGGATTAACAAACACAAAACCTAATCCCAGTCATTTGAGAATAAGGTGAAGAGTTTCCAAGCAATCCAAGGCCTAGAACTCACCCGATTGCACCGCCACCACCACCAAAACGTAGATCGCATGACGAGGAACACAACCATATCTTTTTGATTAATAAATCAGACCCTTGAATCCCAGGTAAGTATCTATCTTGCTGATTTCTAGTTAGTATTCCTTCCATGTTAGTCTAGGAATGAAAATCATATGTTTTAATTGAAGAATTATATGTTTTGGAAGATAATTTATGTGTTATAGGGAGAATCCATATAGTCTGAAATCGTGATCATTTGTAGAGGATTACCCACAAATTTATTATGATATTTGGGAAGAAAATCTGGATTAAAATAGAGGTTTGTGATTATTCATGCAAAGTTTGGTTTTATAAATAAATCTGAGATTAAACCCCTTTTTGATTGATTCGTTGAGGATTTGTTGATGTTGTTACGTTAGAACTTGTTTATATACATTTCTTATACATTTGGATAACTTGGTTGGGAGTTTGGGATGAAATTATAGAGTTCTGGAGGGGTTAGAATGGTTGAACCCGTAGGTCAAAAATTGCAGAAAACTGGGCAAGAACTGCTTGATCGATCGATCGACCAAGGGCATCGATTGATCGATCGACCCCATACCTTGATTGATCGATCCCTCCTGGGAAAGTGCATATTTTCCCACTTTTTGTATAATTCGGATAAAATACGTGGGAACCCTTAAATATCTTTTAAATAGTATAACGGGTTATAAAGAGGACCGGTAGGGTACCAGTAGGGTCTAAGTAGACTCCGTTGAGTGAAACTTAATATGAGATGAAATTGTGGGTTAATTGGGAGTTATTCATACATTATAAATTGTGCATATGTTTACTAAAAGATTGAGACTCATGAAAGATTTAGACTAGAAGGTAAGTGAGGGTATACCAGCCGAAATTATACTTAGTGAGAGAGAATACTTTGGGAGATGAGAAGTAAGTATGAAATAAATTACAAATGAGAATAAAAGAGACAAATCCGTCATGCGAGATAATTGAGTAATTTGTGCTAAGAACGAATAATTATAATTTTGGGTCGTGGGCGCACCTAATTTGAAAAATGTGAATATTTATATATATAACTGTGCGACTGTGCATATATTATGTATCTGTGTAAAAATCATACCCGTGCTACTTGCTATCACGGAGGTTTTCGTGTCGGGACGATCTTATCTCGATTCGACCTTTATGGAGGATATTGACTCGTACCCTAGAACACAGTATTCCAGACACATGCTATTTAAAAATGATAGTCAGATGTTATAAGAGATGTGAGGGTATGTGCTGACCTCTTAGGATTCGAAACTATACTTCGCCTCTATTTGTATGTGTATTGTGTTAATACAGTTCGAGAGTTATTCTAAACTAGTATTTCCCTTAGTATGAGTGAACGGGGACTTCATAACAGAGTATGCCAGCACCATAGATTTATGTGGGGTGCCGATAGTATATTTATATATATATATATATATATATATATATATATATATATATATATATGAAAACTTTATACTATATATATATATATATATATATATATATATATATATATATATATATATATATATATATATATATATATGAAAACTTTATACTATATGTATAAGTAGTTATGTAATGAATAAATACTTCAACTTTATAATAAGTGTTCATGAATTTTGTAATGGTACTCAGTGGTTCTAAGTAACGTAAGAATATGGAAGAGAATGATTTTCTAAAACTAAATATTACGGCCTAAGTACTTCTCAGGATAGAACTTTATGGGAGGATAAGTTAGATAGACTTATGTGATCAGTAGTACGGTAGGAGTACACAATAGATGAGAGGTGAGAATTCTCAAGAGAGTGTCGAGCACTAACATGGTGGTTATATTAGCCAGTAAGCGTTTTAAATACTTGCTAAACTATTTTTAAAACTATTTAACACTCAGGCTCTGACCCGTTTTCTGTCATTTCTTTCTCTCTTGTATATATATGTATGTTTTACAGGTGCCCAACCACATGGGCGTCTTACATAGGTTCTTTGGATTGGACGTTTTGTAGCTTATGTGAAAGTTGCAGGCCTTTGCTTTAGACGACCTCTTCATTGATTTAGTTCTTACTTTACTTCTTTATAGTTAGGGCTTGTGTCGCTCGATTTCCTATTCCGTTTGGATTTGTCAGAGATTTATGTTTATTTATATTTCCAGTATTTAGTACTTCTTCGGAGTTAACTATTGGCAGGATGATTCCATTTATGGTTCTTAAGCTTGGTTTGGATTATCAATATGGTTCAAATCTTGTGTTTTAATTGCCATCCTTAGTATGTATGTGATTCTTAACTATTGGGTATTAAAAAGGTTTTCATATTGGTATTTAATAAAGGAATATGAGACTTTAAATTATTTTGACACTTAACTTAATTATTTAGGGTGTTCAAATTGGAAAATATTATTTTGCTACCGTGATGCTGAGAATGAACCAATCGTTCATCTTGATTTTAATTTAATAAAGGACTGATCACCTGGTATTTAATTAGGCGGGGTGTTACACAGAGGATTTGGGATAAACGTCAAACCCCGTTGAGATAGCAAGAGAACATGAATCCAATGCCCGTCGTCAACATCATGAAGTTGTTGGGAACTGGAGCGCATTCAATATCCACCCAGTCAAGGATATTATAATATTTTCTGAACTCAAGCAAAGATTTTTTGTCTATCATCGCCGTGGAAAAACTCAAGAAACCCTAGCTACAGTAGAATGAAGTGTTACGACGAAAGGAAACTAGAAAAAAGAAGGGAACTGAAGACTTTCGAAGTTGGAATCAAGATGTAAATATCGGAAGGCCTTGATTTTGGAAGACGAAGAGCAAAAGGCAGAGCTTGGAAAGCACGATACACAAAGAAGGTGAAATGACGACTAAATTTCACCAACACTTGAGTTTAAACACTTCAATGATGGTTCACACAGTTCGAAGAAGGTCTGCCGCTTCAATATCTTGCGAAATGACAAAAATCCTCTCTCCTAATCGTACAAATTGCAATTATGACATCAGGAGGGAAACATTTTATTTTAAAATTTATGGTCCCAATTCATCGCCATAAAAATTTTTAGGGGCAATTTTGGGTACCCATTTCTGATCAACCCATAAGAGTATCCGAACACGCCCATAAGGGCTAATTAAGTGCCCAACCCAAATTATAGGCCACGTTTATTAAACTAACCCAAGATATGACCAAGTCTATCCCCAAGAATCTCATAGAGATATTCAAGGGATTCATGGCTTATCGTGGAGGTTAAAACCACATTCTATGATCAATAAATTAGAACCCCTGGCCCGAGGCATAGGGGCATATAACAGAGAAAACCTCTTGAGAGATAATTAATAAAAAGTAGCAGACCTCTCCGTGAACAAAGGCAATTTGTCAAACCACGTATATTGTTGTGTTATGATCGCATGCTTTTCTTAATATTCGGGTGATTTCTTTCTTCTATAATTTGTGTTGTGTTTTTTGTCACCACAATGGCTTTTTCGTCAAAAAATATAAGTACTTTGAAAATTTTGAAGAAAAAAATTCAATAAATGTAAAATTAAATTCTAGACAATATTCCATTCTTCGACGATGTCAAAATAAATCGTTTATACCCATTTAGAGTATTTTCTGCCCGAAGGTGAGTAAAAATAAGGGTTTTCACACTTGTTGGTGAGAATCGATTCTCACTAGGAAAGAAGCGATTCATAACCATCAGATCCCTCCCCTATTTTTTAACTTTATGGATTACTTTTTGACGGCTCCCTTTGGAAATAGGCCACTTTCTATACATATTTGGACCCTTTTAAGCAGTACGGTGGCAATCGCAACCCATAATGGGTAGGAGTCATGTGAGATGGGTACGAGACATGTAGGGGCTACCTATCCCAATTCCTCTCGTGTATGTTGAGTAAAATCTACATTTAGTTCAATCCAAAAATACACATTTTATCCACCATTCTAACTCAACAAGAGCTTGACTATTCCATCTATAGTTCACTCATACTATCCAACTCAATTACTTTTCCATTATCAAGCGTTAAGAAAGGTTTTATGTAGGAAAAATTTGCAAAGGAGATATAATTTTATTAGATATTCTTTCAACCTCTTCCTTAAAGGAATTAATATATTTAAGAGGTAAGCGTTCTACACTATTTTCAAAGTTTAAAATCAAGCATGTTAGTTATATGTATACTGATGTATGATTTACATGAATATTATGCTTATTATCACTATATATGAATATATATTGAGAAATATGTGATAAAAATGATTATAGTATGAAGATGGAATTAAGTTAAAATTTCAGGATGTTTAAGGAGGTTATTATGTATGAAAACTATGTTTAAACAAGTTATTACAAGTCAAATGTTTAGGTAAACAAGAAGAAGAAATGTTAAGATGTATATATGAGTTTATTTGGTATAAATCCCTTATTCATGAACATAAACATGTGTAGTTATGGGGAATGGGTTTACTATGTTGGAAATACATTTAAACAAACCCGCGAGGTTAAAATAAAAATGGTGGAAAAATCAGCATATTGATCAAAGAAAATGACGTTATTTATGTCGCCGAAGTTTAATAAGTTTAAGAATTAAGGGAGTAAAAGTGAAACTAGTAAAGTATTGAGACTAAAATAGAAAATATTGTAATATCTACATATAAAATGAAAATGATAAAAAGTCTAAAATGAGAAGTTATCAACTTGTAATAATAAATCTTGATACGTCAAAAGTAATGTTTTTAGTACAAAAGTGTCATTTTATGTAAAGTGTGAATTTAGTAGTAATGTAATATAAAATGTGCAAATTCAATAAGCTAGAAATATAAGTCTTGAAATAATAAAAGTGATGTTTTAGTATAAAAGTGTCGTTTTTATAAAATAGTTAGACTTATAAGTATACTTCCCAAACTAAAGGACTTTAATAAAAGAGTTGAATTTTACGTGGTGAAAACTCATATTTTATAAAGTAAAGATGAAATGAATCATTTTTGGCAAAAAGTATAAAATATGAGTTTTATAAGTGTGTGTGAATAGTGAAAAGCACATTAAAGTGTATAAATAGGTATTTACATGCAAAAGTTAAGTTTCACAAGAAATGATAACTAAAAGTTATTTTCAAAAGATGAAATATTGAGTCAAAGGTAAAATGAAAACGAATTTTTTATAAAGTGTGAAACTTGGTAAAGTGTGCCGGGACTTGTCTCATCCTATGTATTTGACCTCATCGGTTGGTAAAAAGAAAATAAAGGAAAAAGGTTTAAGAGTGAATAAGAAAGAAATAAAGGAAAAAAGGGATTACAAATATGTAACAAATAAAACGCACTCAGAGGTAACCGATAAATTTTAGAAAAGCTTGGAGCCCTATGTTGTGACTTAATGCTTAGACCCCAAATAATTGTTCAGTAGCATATTCCGGGATGGTGGGAGTGAGTGAAAGGTTGTATAACACTATAGGATTGGTACCCCGATTAATAAAGTGAAAAATAATTTTGAGCACGATGCTCATTAATGTAAAGGCAATTTTATGAAATAACTTGGAAAATATGAAAGTATATCAATGGTTAAATTAACGGGCTGCAGGTGGTATTAAAAGAAAGGCTAAGTCTGAGTGGGCTCATTGCTCAGGTTTACATGATCAAAACATCAATTGCATGCCACGTCGCATTTTGCATGAGAGTACTTAATCAGATGAAGGATTGATTATTTCATAATTACCAAAAATATACTTTTTTATGTACGTATTACTCTGCTAGTATTTATCCTACTAAGTGCACACTTATACCCTACTATTTCTCACCCCCCCATTTACTTTTGGAAAAGATAAAGACAAGGAAACCTTGAGAGGCAAATAAAAATTTTATACGCTAGTAAAGTCCTATTTACTATTCTCTTTAAAATGTGTAATTTAAATGAAACTTTTGTTTGGTTGGAACTATTTGGAACTGTTTAAATTTGGTTTGTAATAAGACAGGATGACGTGGACTTTCTTAAATTGTTATTTACTCTATGGAATTTGAAAAACTCTTTTATTTTAAGTGTTCTTATAAATTTTATAAGCTCGACATCATTTCATTAATTAAATTTAATGAATTTACAATAAAAATGTAGAAGCAAGATTTATTTCAAAAGGAGGATTTTCTTAAAAGAAATCAATGTATAAAAGGTTTTTCACATTGACCTCCAGAAATGGGGGGTCACAACTTGGTATTAGAGCATAAGTTACACGTATGTCACAGAGTACTCTTACGTTTAGTTTTGTTTTAAATAATAGTTCCTAATATTATATCCCATTTTAAACTATCATCCCCTCTTTAGGTAGACATATTGGTGGAAAGACGAATGAAATAAGGAAAATGAATCAGATAATCAGGTAGATGGATGATTCACTCTCCTAACAATACTAAGGAAACGGTAGAACATTAGAGAGTAGCAGGACAAACAATACATTGAAGGATTTTAGGAAACTCAACCCCCTACGTTTAGTTCTACTAAAGGACCTAACGAGGCTGAGGAATGGATACATTACATCACTCATGTCTTTGAAGTTCTTTAAGTGTCACCTGTTTATCTGGTCTATGTGGATACATATTAATTAATGGACCTGGATCAAAATGGTGAATGTCCTATAAGGATAGTTTGAAATTGGGCAATCATTTGGGAAGATTTTAAGATGAATTTTTGAACCAATACTTCCTAGAAGCCTACCGTGATGGAAAGAGGTATGAGATTTGTAACTTCTTCCAAGGAAAGATATCCGTCGGTGAATATGAGGTGAAGTTTAAAGCTCTGTCATATTATGACAAGTATGCAGCGTGTGATGAGAAAGAAAAAACTCGTTTGTTTATAAAGGGTCTTAATCCGTCCATCCGAAGGCTCATAGTTTGACATAATGTTCATGTGTTTAGAGATACAGTGAGTAAATCTATCAGGTTAGAGATGGAGTTTTAGGATACTAAACTAATCAAATAAAAGAGAAGAGGGTCCGATGTCAGAAAAAATAGTGGTGGAAAGAAACATAGAGACAGTAAGTCTAGACAACTCTTTGCCAAACTAAAGAAGATAGTTGGTAATAGTTCCTCCCAGAGTCAGGTGCAAGGTCAGCGTAGCCAGATAAAGGATGTTCCGTATACGGGGCAACTAACCATTGGAATATGGAATGCCCCATAAACGCAATGGTCCTCAACCCAACAATCAAGTTTCCCGTTTCCAGCCAATGAGAAATTCAAGCTTTAGTACACCCACCCAACATCCACAACAGACTAGTGGATTCCAGTAGAGTATGTATAACAATAATGGTTCACATCCTAACCCGGTGTACGGTGGACATGGGCATTCAAACCAGCAAGACAGTTAGAATAATAAGTTTAACCCAGATCATGCTTATTTCCTCACACAATCAATGTCTCAATCAAAAGCCACGGTTATGGAAGGTAAGATTTTAATTCACCACATGTGGGTTCGAGGACTACTTAATTATGACACATCACATTCATTCATATCCATTTCTTTAACTTATAGTTTGGGTCTTAAAGTTAATTTCTTTTATTTTAAATCCAGTGCAATCTAACAAGCGAGGTGGCTAGCCACCGCCACCAAACTACGTCAGGCATCATTAATTTAAATATCATCCTTATCATGTGACATATATGAGACATATAAAATTCATTTCCACAAGATAAATTTAAATTGATCCAATAAATAATAAAGATTCAAGCAATCATGAAATCCATCTTCGAGATGATATCCAAATAAATCCAATCTCCAATAACTATATAAATTCAAATAAAATGATCCAACTATAAAAATTCGAATAAAACCGTAAACAACTGGGGAACCGAGTGGCCCGCCAAATTCATAATGCGACTGAAATGAAAAATAAAACTAACGACTAAGCATCTAAAATGAAATCCCGTTGCACCTTCAAAATCTCCAAATAATCCTGTGCAGCTAATCCAGTGCTAAACCTGAAATGCTAGTCAACGCAATGGGTCATATCCCACAACAAGAATACCAGCTAATCTCCCCAATTAGGGTCTGTGAACCCAGACAGTAGCATCATATATAATTAATATCACAATAGAAGATTTTAAATTTAACGAGATAATTAAATAACGAACGAATAAATGTAAACTACCACTATCTACCATACAACTAATCCACCCTAAATTATAAGTCTAAATATTCCAATGACATTTATTATTTACAATTTCATTCTCATCTTTACTCATTTTAATTAATTGTATTAATTTAATTCATGAGACACAAATATGGCTTGTCGACCCCTTATCGTCCCTGTACGCACTCTTGGCACGCTTAAAGTTCTACACAACACACTCATTCCCCTCACTATAACTAGTCAACCCGTATTCTGTCAGTTCTGTACATACTTGTGAGGTTCCACGCACGACACATCACTATAGCTAGTCGACGCATTTAATGGTTAACCCACACATACTCGTGACGCAACACACACCCATGCCGCTATAGTCAGTCGACTCGTTTAACTGTCAACCCTGCACATACTCGCGCCGCAAATCCATTTTATTACCCGTTTAATATCTTAGGTGTTATTTATCAATTTCTTATTTCTAATCATCTCATTATTTTAAATTTTATTTAATCCCCACTCTATTTTAGAGCATAACTCGGCACACCTATCCCTCGTCCCATACCTAGAGGTCTCCAAAATACTAATGCGTCCTATCCTATTACGTATGATGAATCTTTATTAATTATCTCTTTCTATTCTCGCATCTAGGCTATCCGAATCAACGGAACGACAACAAAATCAGCCCCACCCCGGAATATCCCTTCCATAAAAATCTACACTAACTAGTCCCATACCTAGAAAGTGTTAACCGCAACCAATGCATATCCACTAGTTCCATACCTAGTAAGTATTCCTACAATTAAAGGGAGAACATAACTATCCAAAAATCCCGTCGTCCCCGCAATGTCGAATATTATCGAAATAATAAGTCGTACAATCCAATTTATCAACAAGTACACAATTTTAATATAATCTCAATTAATTCTCAATTTAATTTATTAAATTCATCGTCGTAATTAAACCAATAAGTCAACCAACAATTTATGATTTCAACATCATGGAAATTTAAGGAACACACCACACTAATTTATGAATATCATACCTACATAAATCTCATACAATTTCACGAGTCCTTATTTATTTAAATAGCACAACAATGAATTTCTACATGAAAACCTACCTAAATAATCCCTAAATAAAATCTCTACCCTAAGCACACACGGGTTATGAGTTTTAATTCAGAATATAAATTTTAATAAAAATAGTCCCAAATTAGTTTTCATTTTCTTAATTAAGGTTGTTAATTTCTTTTAATAAAGCATGTAATTTAGTGTTGAGGCGACATCTAAAATGCATAATACTAAAGAGAGAGAATAGAGATATTCATGCATGCTGAAAATCATTTGGAAAATCTGATTAGATGGTTGAAATTCCCTTGAAAAGTTAAGAAAGATTGGTTCTTGAGAGATCTTGAGAAAACACTAAATGAGCCTTCAAATCTTGGTTTGAAACTTGAATAAACTCGGGGCTAGGGTTTATAGAAGGAAGGAGGTGAAAATAAAAAAGTCTTCTGGAAAAAGAGTTGGTGAAAAAAGGGTTTTTAAAAAGCCTAACCCGTATTAATTTTAAGTAGAAAAGATTAGAATTTGATTAACATAACACTTTTTAAGATTTTCAACTCACCGTCGCATCTGATTCGCCCCTAGCAGCCAGGGAAGGACGCCCCAAAAATTATATAAGTTAATAAAATCCCAATTTTGACCTTGATTTCAATTATGATTAAAATCCTACTTTTCATAATTAAATCTAACATTATAAATTACCAAAAATAATTAAATCCAAAAAATTTATTTTTCCCGAATTCCAATTTAATTTAATTTAATTCGATTTTAAAATCTGCGTGGTGTTACATACTTCCTCACTAGCACAGGAATTTCATCCTCGAAATTTGACAAAGTGTAAACGTGCAGGCTAAAATACGGCTCACATATGCTTACCTATAAATAACACGATTAGGTGCCCATACACTCAATCATACCCGCACATATCCCACGATCAAAGTACAATATCTCTCTCTCTCTCTCTCTCTCTCTCTCTCTCTCTCTCTATATATATATATATATATATATATATATATATATATATATATATCACTTATTTATAAGTATCTAGGAAAATATGTACTGTACCACTCCACCAGCCACGTCGGGGCTCTTGCGACACTTGCCCAGCTTGAGGCTCCCGAGTTGTAAGCATATAACACCTACCCACTGAGGTCACAATCGGTGTTATTGTTGCTGGCACTCCCTGTACACCTCTCAATTACCAGGCGTGGAAGAGAACCGAGTGGCTCACCAAATGCATAATAAAGTCTCATAATAAAAATGAGACATAAATGAAAATAAAACTAACGACTAAGCATCTAAAATGAAATCCCGTTGCACCTCAAAAAATCTCCAAATAATCCTGTGCAGCTACTCCAGCGCTAAACCTGAAATGTTAGTCAACGAAATGGGTCAAGGCCCACCGCATGAATACCAGCTACTCTCCCCAATTAGGGTGCGTGAACCCAGACAGTAACATCATACATAATAAATATCACAATAGAATATTCTAAATTTAAGGAGATAATTAAATAACGAGCGAATAAACGTAAACTACCACTATCTACCATACAACTAATCCACCCTAAACTGTAATTCTAAATATTCCAATGATATTTATTGTTTACAATTTTATTCTCGTTCTTACTCATTTTAATTAATTTTATTAATTTAATTCATGCGACACCAATATGGTCAGTCGATCCCGTATCGGCCCTGCACACACTCTTGGCACGCTTAATGTTCTACATATAACACTCATTCCCCTCACTATAGTCAGTCAACCCATATTCTATCTGTTCTGCACTTACTCATGAGATTCCACGCACGACACATCACTATAGCCAGTCGGTGCATTTAATTGTCAACCCGCACATACTCGTGATGCCAACACATACACACGTCACTATATTCAGTCGACGCGTTTAATTGTCATCCCGTACAAACTCACGGGCACCAACACACACCCACGTTGTTACATCCAATGGACCCATTTAACTATCATCCCTGCACGTACTCGCGCCGCAAATCCATTTTAATACCAGTTTATTATCTTAGGTATTAATTCTCCATTTCTTATTTGTAACACCCCGTCTAATTAAATACCGGGTGGCTAGTACCTTACCAAATTAAAACAAAATATACAGTTGGCTCATTCTCAGCATCACTGTCGAAAACATTTACAACTCACCTAATACCCAATTAAGCTGGTTTTAAAAACTTACAAAATTTTAATTCGACAAAATCATTTTTAGTTTACGAATAACACTACACATTTTATTCTATCACAATAATAACTGAACAGATAACCCAAAAGAATTTAAATGAAATTGGAATAAACATTCCCAAATAATCATCCAATATAGTAATCCCAACAATAACAAAAGTATTAAAATGACACGAGTACAAGACTATATGACTCAGATAGAAAGAAAATAACTGAATTCCTCTGGGCGACAAGCCCTAAATAAAAGATCACTATGAATCAAATGAAGATAGGCGTCTAAGCAATACTCCATATCTCCATAACTCGTCATAATCCTCTAAGGTTGGCGTCCCTGATGCTGGACACCTGATATAGAAGGTACAATAGAAAAGAGAATATGCAAGGAAACGGGTCAGATCCCGATGAAAAAATAATTTTGAAAACAGCAAGTGTTTAACAAGTGCAATAAAGCATATTTTTTTTTGTAGATGTTAGTATCCAGACTCTCACTTGATATTCTCACCTCTCATCTAGAGTGCACGCTTAACGTTTCCTATTAACCTCCTAGTTAATGGTTCCTCCGAACTAGTTTCCATAATATGATTCTATCCCATATCATAATCCCGTATGTCCCATACCATACGTAGTATAATCATTCATATACGTTTCTCTTTAATATGAATTAAGCTTTTCAAAACTATAAGAATAAATATTCATTAACTTAATTCAATTCCTTTTCTCTTTTCACCGTCATCTACAATTATCACACAGAAGATTGATCTAACCACTATATATATACATATATAATACGAAACCCTAAGACATAGCTGTGGTGCATGCATTACTCTGCTATCACGTCCCAGTATCATCGGTCGTCGAATAGGGGACTAAAGGTTCAGTAAGGATTCCTCGAACCACAAATATCAACACAAAAATTGGAGGCGAACATAGTTCTCATACCCATGGGTCACGCACATACCTACGTTCCCATAGTCAGCTGACTTATCAACTCCCCGATAAGTCTTTCATAGACCTATGTTCTCGAGTGATAAATAAAAAATCTCATGAATTCATCAGGATATGACTGTCCTCACGCGCAAACCTTTCGTCGATAGCAAGTAAGCTAGGTATGTCATACATATAAATCATAAATTAATCAAATAGGCATTATCATCTACCTATAGATATAATATCAACAAGGTAATCACGCTACCATAAGATAATTCCCATACGTAGCATTATATCTCTAAAATCCTACGTGTTAAAATATTATGAATTTACTTCTTTAATTTAATTATTCCAGAGTCTCACTCATTGCTCAAGGTTTAAATAGGATTTCCTCAATATATTTATTCAGTAAGAAATCACTAATATCCTACTGTTCCATATCATCTTATCTCCCAAATTACTACGAATTAAACTCTCCTTTAATTAGGGTTATAACCGATAGTTTCTAATCTCTTATAAACACCTCTTCTATCACCTAGGATTAAACCTTATTGTAAACCTAAGGCTGCCCAAATGATTTATTAAATTTACCCTACTGGACCTATCCTTAATCCTCATTGCATACCAATTAAAATCCCACACATGAATCTAGCAACCAAAGTTTCTTCCAAATTTAATTATCATAATTCTCATGAATTAAATCCCAATCATATTAATTCGATTCTTATCTAGGGCTTACTGATCTTCCCTAAGTCCCATTATATCCAATTAATAATCACCAAAGATTTACAAAAGATTTGGGATAAGCTCAAGAATTAAAAAGAAACAACATCATCATTTCTGGGGAGGTCGATCGATCGAAGGTAGGGGGTCGATCGATCGATCGCCAAGATATCTGCCCAGATTCTGCAATTCTTATACTATGAGTTTCATAGCTTTTGATGATTCAAACCTTCATATTAACAACCCAAATTCCTTATAATCCTTACTACATGATATAGCAATATATGAAAATTATTTCTAATGATCTAAACATCCTAGAGTCATCAAGAGTTTGAATTAAAAGCATATAAGTATCCTGTTTTTCCAGAAAATTATAAACATGATATCTTCAAGAGCAACCAATGATTCTCAGAATTTCTTCAACAAATGGATGATTATTTCGTGGATTACTATCTACCTACAACATGAGTTTGATTCCTATATATTTCCATTTTCCAGAAATCTTTAACAACTCCATCTTTATCTTCCAAACATGTAAATCTCATTTTTAACAACTATCCTAACATGGACATTATACTAACTCGATTGCAATTATTAAATAACTTGCCTCTAATGAAGATATGATCCTTTGGGGTTGTGTGTCACTAGTGGTTCTCCCCTTCTTCGATCAACTTCCGGTGGTGTTTGGTGGTGGTGACCTTTGGCCCTTGGTTCTCCTCCTTTCCAAGCAATCTTCTCTTTTCCCAAGCATCCTTTCACTCTCTCTCAAAAGGTGACCTCTCAATTTTTGTGTAGAAGAGAAAATGAACCTACGTACACTAATCTTCAAATATTTATAATAAGACAAAATCCGAAATCACTATTCACCCCCTGTAAATAGGTGTTGTTTCATTTCCAAATGATCCGAGATCCAAAACCAACATCCAAATAGACTTTTCTGACTATTTCAACCCTTCCGGATGCAACGACGCACTCGAAATGACTATAAGGTTGATTAAAAAATAAGTTCCTTTTTATTCTAACAAATTTGTCCCGACACGTCCCATACCGCGTCCGACTCAAAATTCAAAATTTTGAATTAATAACTCACAGCAATATCAATAACATCATAATCATATATTACCTAAATATCTTTAAGTAATATGCGGAATCATTCATTTTAATATCCATAATTCGAATAAAACCCAAATGAATTAATTTATAATAAAATCCAATTAATCCATTAATTTAAAATATAACACATTTTAAAAGTCATTAAAGTTATGGGGTATTACATACTCCCCCCCTTATAACAGAATTTCGTCCCGAAATTTGGACAAAAATAAAATATACTGGTAAGGTCAATTCTGAGTATAAATCTCACATCGCAAGTAATCTATGTTGTACCGCCCATACAGTACATCACCGAAAATCCTTATAGATGTTTTACGCCAAGCCTCACCATAATGTTTCGACTGAATCAACTTTAAACTTTACCCAATCTTCCTTATACCATCCTTGTGACAAAGTTTAGGAAAAATGATCCTCACTTATTAAACAAATAAATCCTAAAGTCATAACTTCTACGTCCCTTAACCTAAAAATACTTACTGTTTCACAATTATGAAAAATACTACAATCCAACCATCTAGGGTGCCCATACACCCTATTATATAACTTCCATTATAAAATGGATATGGTTACCCGCATAATACTTTGATTTATCGCAAAGGTTATAAACTCATATCCTAAAGACCTAACTTACTTCAACTCCCAATGTTTGTTAGTTTCATGCGTGGGGTGTCTCGCAATCGAAATCCAAATAAGGAACCCCCCGATACACTACTACCTAAAGTAGTCGGTCATCGAAACTCCTCAGGTCCTTAGTCAATAGTATATAACTTCTCTACGGGTTTTTATCGATTTCAACTAAAACGCTGGCTATAGTAGTCCATACTGTCTCATATACCATAAGTCAATCCACATCGATAGTTACATCATGTTCGGACATGCCTAATATAAATAACTCCGTGATAAAATCAGACCCACGTGATGACATGTAAAAATATAGGTGTCCCACGAGCCCTCGACGAGTCTACGTAAATAACAGTGTTAAAGGCTAAGTTTACTAACCCTATTGCCCACACAATATTAATTGCTATAATAAATATGAGGTCCTCATGTAAATCATTATGCGCCTCATAACTCCTTAGATAGAAAACATACCCTCATTCACGTGTGGTGGTTGTTGAATCGCTGCCTGATGGACGTTATATACACGCCCATACTAACCCTGTTGCACGGGAGCTACTGGAATGGGAGGTAACGCTAGCACCTGAGCCGGAGCTGGAAGAGTAGCAGAAGAACGTAAGCGTAACCATAAAACCAATAATCCTACTCATAGGGCTCTACATCAAAGAACGCTAAGCTGAAAACACAGTAAGCCGTACAGACCCTAAAGGACTCTAGAACCTGATGCTCTAATACCACCTGTAACACCCCCCTAATTAAATATCGAGTGGCCAGTACCATACCAAATTAAAACAGAATATACAGTTGGCTCATTCTCAGCATCACTGTCGAAAACATTTACAACTCACCCAATACCTAATTAAGCGGGTGTTAAAAACTTACAAAATTTTAATTCAACAAAATCATTTTTAGTTTACGAATAACATTACACATTTTATTCTATCACAATAATAACTGAACAGATAACTCAAAAGAATTTAAATGCAATTGGAATAAACATTCCCAAATAATCATCCAATACAGTAATCCCAACAATAACAAAAGTATTAAAATGACACGAGTACAAGACTATATGACTCAGATAGAAAGAAGATAACTGAATTCCTCCGGGTGACATGCCCTAAATAAAAGATCACTATGAATCAAACGAAGATAGGCGTCTAAGCAATACTCCATAGCTCCATAACTCGTCATAATCCTCTAAGGTTGGCGTCCCTTATGCTGGATACCTGATATAGAAGGTACAATAGAAAAGAGAATATGCAAGGAAACGGGTCAGAGCCCGATGAAAAAATAATTTTGAAAATAACAAGTATTTAACAAGTGCAATAAAGAATTTTTTTTGTACATGTTAGTATCCAGACTCTCACTTGATATTCTCACCTCTCATCTAGAGTGCACGCTTAACGTTTCCTATTAACCTCCTAGTTAATGGTTCCTCCTAACTAGTTTTCATAATATAATTATATCCCATATTATAATTCCGTATGTCCCATAACATACGTAGTATAATCATTCATATACGTTTCTCTTTAATATGAATTAAGCTTTTCAAATCTATAAGAATAAATATTCATTAACTTAATTCAATTCTTTTTCTCTTTTCACCGTCATCTACAATTATCACACAGAAGATTGATCAAACCACGATATATATACATTTATTTAATTCATTATATATACATATATAATACGAAACCCTGAGATACAGCTGTGGTGCATGCATTACTCTGCTATCACGTCCCAGTATCGTCGGTCGCCGAATAGGGGACTAAAGGTTCAGTAAGGATTCCTCGAACCACAAATATTAACACAAAAATTGGAGGCAAACATAGTTCTCATACCCACGGGTCACGCACACACCTACGTTCCCATAGTCAGCAGACTTATAAACTCCCCGATAAGTCTTTCATAGACCTATGTTCTGGAGTTACAAATAAAAAATCCCATGGATTCATCAGGATATGACTGCCCTCACGCACAAACCTCTTGTTGATAGCAAGTAAGCTAGGTATGTCATACATAAAAATCATCAATTAATCAAATAGGCATTATCATCTACCTATAGATATAATATCAACAAGGTAATCACACTACCATAAGATAATTCCTATATGTAGCATTATATCTCTAAAATCCTACGTTTTAATATATTATGAATTTACTTATTTAATTTAATTATTCCAAAGTCTCACTCATTACTCAAGGTTTAAATAAGATTTCCTCAATATATTTATTCAGTAAGAAATCACTCATATCCTACTGTTCCATATCATCTTATCTCCCGAATTACTACGAATTAAACTCTCCTTTAATTAGGGTTATAACCAATAGTTTCTAATCTCTTATAAACACCTCTTCTATCACCTAGGATTAAACCTTCTTGTAAACCTAAGGCTGTCCAGATGATTTATTAAATTTCCCCTACTGGATCTATCCTTAATCCTCATGCATATCAATTAGAATTCGACACATGAATCTAGCAATCAAAATTTCTTCCAAATTTAATTTTCATAATTCTCATGAATTAAATCCCAATCATATTAATTCAATTCTTATCTAGGGCTTACTGATCTTACCTAAGTCCCATTATATCAAATTAATAATCACCAATGATTTACAAAGGATTTGGGATAATATCAATAATTTACAACATCATCATTTCTGGGGAGGTCGATCGATCGAAGGTAGGGGGTCGATCGATCGATCGCCCAGATATCTACCCAGATTCTGCAATTCTTATACTACGGGTTTCATAACTTTTGATCATTCAAACCTTCATATTAACAACCCAAATTCCTTATAATCCTTACTACATGATATAGAAACATATGTAAATGATTTCTAATGATCTAAACTTCCTATAATCATCAAGAGTTTGAATTAAAAGCATACAAGTGTCCCGTCTTTCCAGAAAATTATAAACATGATATCTTCAAGAACAAACCAATGATTCTCAGAATTTATTCAATAAATGGATGATTATTTCGTGGATTACTATCTACCTACAACATGAGTTTGATTCCTATATATTTCCATTTTTCATAAATCATTTAATAACTCCATCTTTATCTTCCAAACATGTAAAATCTCATTTTTAACAACTATCCTAACATGGACATTATACTAACTCGATTGCAATTATTAAATAACTTTACTCTAATGAAGGTCTGATCATTTGGGGTTGTGTATCACTAGTGGTTCTCCCCTTCTCCGATCAACTTCCTGTGGTGTTTAGTGGTGGTGACCTTTGGCCCTTGGTTCTCCTCCTTTCGAAGCAATCTTCTCTTCTCCCAAGCACCCTTTCACTTTCTCTCAAAAGGTGACCTTTCAATTTTGTGTAGAAGTGAAAATGAACCTACGTACACTAATCTCTAAATATTTATAATAAGACAAAATCCAAAATCACTATTCACCCGCTGTAAATATGACCATTATGCCCTTTTTGGGTGTCTTTTCATTTCTAAATGACCCGAGACCCAAAACCAACATCCAAATAGACTTTTCTGACTATTTCAACCCTTCTGGACGCAACGACACACTCGAAATGACTATAAGGTTGATGAAAAAATAAGTTCCTTTTTAGTCTAACAAATTTGTCCCGACACGTCCCATACCTCGTCCGGCTAAAAATTCAAATTTCTGAATTAATAACTCACAGCAATATCAATAACATCATAATCATATATTACCTAATTATCTTTAAGTAATATACATAATTATTCATTTTAATATCCGCAATTCGAATAAAACTGAAATGAATTAATTTATAATAAAATCCAATTAATCCATTAATTTAAAATATAACACATTTTACAAGTCATTAAAATTATGGGGTATTACATTATTTTCACATCATCTTAATACTTTAAATTTTATTTAAGCCCCACTTAATTTTAGAGCATAACTCTGCAAACCTATCCCTAGTCCCATACCTAGAGGTCTCCAAAATACAAATACATCATATCCTATTATGTAAGATGAATCTCTATTAATTATCTCTTTCTAGTCTCGCGTCTTGGCTATCTAAATCAACGGAACGACACCAAAATCAGCCCCACCCCGGAATATCCCTTCCGTAAAAATCTACACTAACTAGTCCCATACCTAGAAAGTACTAACCGCAACTAAGGCATACCCACTACTCCCATACCTAGCAAGTATTCCTAAAATTAAGGTGAGAGCATAACTATCCAAATATCTCGTCGTCCCCGCAATGTCGAATATTATCGAAACAATAAGTCGTACAATCCAATTTATCAACAACTACACAATTTTAACATAATCACAATTAATTCTCAATTTAATTTATTAAATTCATCGTCGTAATTAACACAATAATATTAACCAACAATTTATGATTTCAACGTCATGAAAATTTCAGGAGCACACCACACTAATTTATGAATATCATACCTACACAAATGTCATACAATTTTACGAGTCCCTATTTATATAAATAGCGCAGCAATGAATTTCTACATGCAAACCTACCCAAATAATACCAAAATCAAATATCTACCCTAAGCACACAAGGGTTATAAGTTTTTTTTCAGATTAGAATATTTCATAAAAACAGTCCCAAATTAGTTTTCACTTTCCTAATTAAGGTTGCTAATTTATTTTAAGAAAGCATGTAATTTAGTGTTGAGGTGACATCTAAAACGCGTAATACTAACGAGCGAGAATATAGATATTCATACCTGCTGAAAATCATTTAGGAAATCTGATTAGATGGTTGAAATCCTCTCAAAAAGTTAAGAAAGATTGGTTCTTGAGTGATCTTGAGAAAACACCAAATGAGCCATAAAATCTTGGTTTGAAACTTGGATAAAGGTGGGGCTAGGGTTTGTAAATGGAAGGAGGTAAAAATAGAGAAGTCTTCTGGAGAAAGAGTTGGTGAAAAATTATTTTTAAAAAGCCTAACCCCGTATTAATCTTAAGTAGAAAATATTAGAATTTGATTAACATAAAACTCTTTATGATTTCCAACTCACCGCCGCATCTGATACAAACCGAATCAATTCGGCTACCAGGCCGAATCGATTCGCCCGTGGCAGCCAACCAAGGAAACCCTAAAAATTATATAAGTTAATAAAATCCCAATTTTGACCTTGATTTCAATTCCAATTAAAATCCCACTTTTCATAATTAAATCCAACATTTTAAATTACAAAAATAATTAAATCCAAAAAATTTATTTTTCCCGAATTCCTAATTAATTTAATTAAATTTCGTTTTTAAAATCTACGGGGTGTTACATTTATCCCCTATTTTTGTGGGACTTTCGATTGTAAAAGGTGTGTATCAAAATTGTATGTATCGTAATTTCATTATGATTGCGGGGGAATATGTTCTTGAGTATAACTTAATTGTCATGGACATGGAAGGTTTCGAGGTAATCCTCCGGATGGCTATCTTATTTCAATGCCGCAATAGAATGTCATCGGCATAGTATTTAGATGTTATTGCCGGATGGGTCAAATCACAGATTTAGTAGTGAACAATTCACATATAATCCTAGCAAATACATTAGCACTAAGGAACAACTGAATTATTTTGGATGGTTTTATAGCTTTATGGCACAAGATACGACTGACCGTATGGTTATGGACTATCCAATAGTACGGGAATTCCCAAACATATTTTTGGAGGATCTTCTAAGGCTACCACCATAGAGGGAGATCATCTTTGCGATAGATATACTTTCGGGTGTCTCACCCATTTTTATTCCTCTGCATTGTTTGCCTCCAACTGAACTGAATGAGATGAAGATACAGTTAGATGATTTTTTGTCGAAGGGATTCATTAGACTGAGTGTGTCACTGTAGGGAGCACTATTTCTCTTTGCCAAGAAGAAGGACAATCCACTCAGACTCTGTATTGACTATAGGAAGTTGAATGGACTCCTAACTAATAACAAATATCCTATGACTAGAATTGATAATTTATTCGATCAATTAAGAGGTATTGGTATGTTTTCAAATATAGACCTTCGGTCTAGTTATCACCAGTTGCGGGTCCAAATTGAGGATATTCATAAGACATAATTTCGAACAAAATACGATAATTATAAGTTCCTGGTTATGCCGTTCGGGTCTAACGAATGCATTGCGGAACTTATGGACCTGTTTAATCAGATTTACCACCAGTACCTGGATTGGTTTATTGTGGTGTTTGCAAACAACGTCTTAATTTACTCGACATAAAAATTGGACCATGATGGGCATCTGTGCATGACTTTGAAAGTACCACGGGAGAATCAGTTCTATATAAAGTTCAGTGAATGCGATTTTTGGATGGACGAGGTCAAATTTCTTGGCCATGTCGTATCAGCACAATTTTTTAATGGATCCAACTAAAGTTGAATCAATGATAAATTGGGAACAACCAAAGACGGCCACTGAGATAAGAAATTTCATGGGACTCATCGGGTATCACAGGTGCTTCATCCAGGGTTTCTCTCAAATAGCTTCATATCTCACTAGGTTGACACAAAAGGAGGTTCACTTTGAGTGGACAGACGAATGTGACACTACACCAAAACGCTCATTTAGTAACAGACTATTTTTGGTATTGCTAATAGTATTTTACCATTTCTATTTCTTACGGTACATTATCGTTACTAATCTTAGATAAATGTTAGTAATATTAGTTCAATATTTTAAAAGTAATTATTTTTCTTAAAACTATTCTCCCAAACTTGGAAAAAATCTCCAAAACTCGATTGCCTCAAAACAATGACTCAAATTCTGAAGCTTCTCAACACCCAAATCGCGAAGTTCCTCGATACCTGCAAATCATCACCCAAATCGCAAAACTTCATCCTGTCCTAGGGTTTGTCATCTCTGAAACTTCAACCCAAATCGTGACCTAGGGTTTGGAAGAATGAAAAAATATGTGTTACTCTCTTTTATGTAACACCCCGTATTTTTGAGGATTTATAATTAAATTAATATGGTGATAAAAGGATTTAAATTAATCTGGAGGATTTAATTTATTCGGTGAATTAAGATTTAATTAATTCGAATTATTTTTTCAATTATATGTGTCGTAATTTGAGTTTGAGGTTGGAGATTTTAATATAGTGACTTGGATGGAGATTTTGAGTGTAAGGTTGATTCCTAATAGGTCGAGAGAGTCTGAAAAGAGTACCTGGGGTAGTAATTGGGTCTCGGGGCATTTTTAGGCATAATGGGGTTCACACGGGGGTGTTTGGGTCATTTTAATTTGGCTCATAGGCTTAATTTTGAGATTATCACTATAAAACCTACATTAGGGAGTTTGTGGCAGACACAACTCAATAAGAAAACCCTAGTTTTGCAGAGGAGAAAGGAGGAAGAAACTGTGAGAGCTTTTGGGAGTCAAAATCAAGAAGAGGGGTGTGTTCTTTGTCAAATATTTGTCTACAACAAAGGAAATCAAACCCTACAAATTATCGAAGCATGTAGTTAAACTTGCTTTTATTTAAATTGCAGTGTCTCAATTTTTATTATGGTGGGTGTAAATCATATAAGTTTTGGGAGTGGGTTATCATATAAAAATAGTTTTTGGTGATTTGAGAATAATGTGCAGATCGAATATAAAATTTTTGATTGATTGAGATAAATCGTGGTTTGAATTATGTTTAGATTAGAACTACAGACGTTGGGTTCATTGGGTTAAGAATCATGTAGTTAAATCTAGAAAAAGGATTTACAAACCGTATAAAACCCAAATCGTGTAATAATGAGGGATAAGATAAATTAGCGTTGGTTAAAAGTTTAAATGATGATTATAACCATTTGAGACAAATGGTAAACATTATAAATATCCAAGTGGCATTATGTTAAGAAATTTGAGGGCTTAAGGTTTGTCAATGGCGGAAACAGCAGGAGAAAGACGAAGGGCTGGGAAATGAAGAAGGCCGTTCAAACGACATTGGGAGTCGTTCAAAGGATATTAGTATCTCCTTCGAACGAGATTATTATCTCCTTCAAATGACCATAGATTTTGGACATAGAGATAGATCTTTTCGTTACGAATGTGTGGCCGCCAGTTTCATATTTTTTTTAAATTTTTTAAATTAGTTATGATTTTATTATGGAAGCGTGTCTGAAACTAAAATCCTTTGTGAGAAATCAAATCTGGATTATTTAGGGATGTCCGTAGATGAGCGTAGGACTCTGAAAAATATTAAGGAACATTATTTTCACCTTGGAACTGTATTGAAATGAATTTAGGGTACGGATTTAGGAGTGTTTAGGATGAATAACACTCGAAAATATATGAAAGGATTAGAATGAAAATTTTGAATGAAATTAGGATACGGTCTGGATTGAGATGTGCTTAGTATCTTGAATAAAAATATGAATGTAAGTTAATAATTATGGAATTAAGAGTCGGGGTTGTAACTCAGATCACTTTAGGCAGAGTTCTACAGGAGTTAGGCATGGGGTAGCCAATTTAATTTATTATTGAGTTATATAATAAATTATTGAATATTAAATTTAACAAGGGGTGTTAAACTAAATTTTGGGATTTTATGTAATAAATTTTAAGATATGAAGATGCAAACCGATTGAGTGAGTCTGGGTACTGTAGTTGGGTGATAAAACTTGAATGAGAGGTAATTAATATGTGATTAATTAAGTTACAAGTCAAGATATAGACTTGGGTATTCTTGGGCTAGTGCTACGTGTGTTAGGCACGGGTTAACCTGACTTTTATTAAATATATGTATGCGGTAGTGTGATTGTATATATATATATATATGTGTGTGTGTGTGTGTGTGTGTGCTTTATAGATATTCATGTGAATGATATATAAAGGGATACATACCCCTCTATTCCTATCATAGGAGGTTGCGTAATGTGGGTGAATCTCCTGGCTAGAGAATGCAAGGTGAGTATAATCCCCAGGTTATAGGAGTCCGTTATTTTATATTGTGATTCTTTTCGGTGTGAGACGCTTTAGGTACGATTCTGTCTCATAACGGGGGAACTATGGCCTCCTCCACTACGTTTATTTTTATTTTACTGATTCGGGGAGGTAACCGTCTCAGGGTATCCGGGGGTGGATTGAGTATACGTGGGACGATAGCATTTTAGAGAAAACATCCAATGAGTCCTTACTCAGGAGGATGGATATATACTTTACATGTGTGTGAATATTGTAGTTATTATTACGTATATAATATGAGTAGATAATTCTATACGGGATTGGTACATAAGTGTGAATGTATTTCTTATATAACTAGTGTGAACGTTATATTATTTAATATAGTTAAACCGATAAATAAGTTAATGAGTAGATAACTTAATAATCAAAGTAATATTACTTGGGTTAGAGTAGTGGGGCAGAAATAAATGTGATACAACTAGTTATGTGGGGTAGATTAACTAGGAGGGATAGCAGGCAAGAGTTAGGTGGACACATTAGATGAGGGGTGAGTTATACCTCAAATGAATGTGACACTAGCTTAAATATGAAGAGTGTGCATGCATATTTAATTATTGTAATTTAACTACTTGCTAAATATTTTTAAAATATTTTAGTTGGGCTCTGACCCCTGTCAAAATCTTTTTCTAAATATTTTAGGTCTCCAGCCACAGGGACGCCCATTTTGACGATTCTATCCAGGGATGCACAGCTGCAGCTCATGTGGAAGTTGTAGGACTTTTCTATAGACGCTTCATTAATTTATTTCTAGTGTAGGATGTTTACTTCAGTACTCATTTGGGCATGTCTCCCTCAGATTTTGTATTTCTGTTATTTATTAAACCTTATGTATCCAAGTTATTATTTCAATTCACTGTTGTATTTTATTATTGAACCGATAGTTGATTCAGTAATCTTTACTTATATTCATCTGTGTTGGATTCAGTTACCAGTTTATGTGAATGGTTTAATTGTTATTTATTTTCATATGTTTTTAATTAATGAAAGATAAAATTTGGTATCAATCTATTTAAATTACTAGGTGGTTAGTAACTTTAAAATGTTTTCGACAGTGATGATAAGAATGAGCCATATGAGACCAATGTTTTATTTTGATCATCAGTTGGCGACCCGGTATTTTAGTAGGTGGGGTGTCACAGATGGTTTCAGAGCATTAAGTTCTAGAGTCCTTAGGATCTATGCGACTTATTACATTTCAGCGTAACGTTATTTGATATAAAGCCTTATTATCGGATTATTGTATCCCTCTACGTATACGTCTTACATTCTCCTACTATTAAGTATAGATGATGTGATGCATGTATGAGTTCCATTGGGCTTCGTACACCGAATAATTTTTGACGACCAGTGAGGACCGTTAGAAGGACTACAAGGGGAGAGGCACAACAGAAGCCATGGAATATTCTGAAGATAGTGATCGCGATAGAAGTCACCATGGTTATTGTTCAGGAAGATGACGTTGGGATAGTCACTAGGGTGATGTAATTTCCTTAAGCATCAAAGTAGAAAGCGGTGGTGCAAATTCAGACACACCCAACGTAGTTGGTAAAGGGGGAGTCAGAGTAACTCTTTCAAAGGGACACCCGTAAGGACTCTGAGAAGAGAGGGAGGGTGATGGGTCAATGGAAGGAGATAACTCAAAGGTAATTGTGTAGGGTGGAGTGCAGTGGCACCTAGGACTAAATTTCGTGCAAATTTTTTTCTCAAAGGAGCAGTGTTGTAATTATATGAGTTAATTACCACAACCATGGAGAGATACCATGAATAATGAGGAATGTGGGGTGCGATTTTACCACAAATACTCTCATAAGCTGTTTAAACAAAAAGGCAAAGGAGATTTCAATACTTGTTTCAGAAGAGTCGTACAGTGGTCGGTTATGAAGGAAAGTTAATGTGTTTAGCGAACTTCGTACCGGATAAGGTAGATACAGAGAATCAAGAATGTACGTAAGTTAATGATGGACTCTTGGGTAGAATATACAAGGATGGATGGGGAAATTGGGATAAAATAATGGGTGTAGTTGTCATCAATGTCATGAGAAGGGAGCTAAAGGAGTTGGAGAATCTAACCGAAGGGCAAGACTAGAATTAACTGTGCTAGTGAGACACCGTGGGAGGGTATAACCAGTAGAGGACCCATTTTAATGATTGATAAAAATAAAATTCCTACTAGGTGATAGTGGATCCAGTTAGGGTCGCCTAGGCCAGCAACGAGTCCCATAGGGCCAGTGGAACCAAAGGAACACTAAGGATAACAATCAAGGGCAAGACAATTATGTCCATGAGAAGGACAATTCCGACATGGACAGTGGGGCCAGAGGAAGGGGAATAACACAGAGAGGTGTCTTATGCGTAAAGAGTAGGAATACATGTGTGGATATTTTTCATAGTGAATTAGAGCACAAAAACGGGATGCCCAGTAAGGGTAATAGTTATAAAAAGTTTTTGGATTAGTTGGGATGAAGGTGCTATGTTGAGGAACCATTTGAGTCGTGAGTGCTATTGCAATTAAAAGTATGAGCTTTATCCCAGAGTGATTGGGGTCTATTTTGTGTGACACGAGCGAGTCACAATAGTTCATTAGTACTAGATTCACATGGAAACGGCTTTAATAGAGGTATCGTTAATATCATTATAGTGTGTGTATATTTACCGTGGAGTGGCGGGGATCTCTTTAGTTCCATCTACAGGGGAGCGGGTGTGGACACTTAGCGGATATATTTATGAGGATAGTTCATTTTGAGAGGTGATATTCGAGGTTTTATTTTATCCTAGGTACAGACTGTTGAACGATGGTGGGCTGTTACAACAAGACTATAGTGTTCGTTGTTCCGGGGAAGGATGCATATTTTTGCGATGTCTGACTTGAAAGAGGGTTGAGATTGTGGAGAGATTTTTATGAACTAACTGTCAAATATTAGATATAACCCCCCGCTTTTAAAAAAATTACTTACCCCTTCTTTTTCCCGAACTAACGGAAGGCTAAAACCGTTAACTATGGTCAATAACTTAAAAATAGACATTCCCCCTAGTATTTAAGGTCCAAAATACCCTCCATATTATTCCCCACTTCATTTTCTTCCTTACAACCCTAACCCTACTTTCTTTCACAAATCATACAACACAACACACAATCAAACCAATTGATATAATCAAACCAATATTGAACCAATCATTCAAAATTCCAACTAAAAACATAAAAGAGTTTATTATCAGGTCATGTCATCTGTGCTTTAGCCGCAATATCATCGGCTACTTAAACGACTCCTGAATGGTTACTTAATTTATTATGAGAGCTTGCAATCAGAATTTGTCAAGTAAGAGACAACGTTGAAGCTTGGATTTTTTGGTAATTTGATGTCAGTCAGTACAGAGAAATTGGAATTCAAAATTACTCTAGCGATAGCAGAGGCATAAATTATTGAGAGCAAAATCAAAATTAGGAATATCTTTGTTCTTCTTAAGGAAAATATGACAAATGCCCAAAATATTCAGTAAAACACCAATTTGTTGGCAGAATTATAAAAGGTGGGGAAAGAGAAAAAAAATAGATTTTATGAAGACTCTTTTGAACCAGAATATAAAACACCATGAAATGGGGAATTATATTGTAGGTTTAGAGAACTGAAATTTAACTTGGCTTGGAAAATGAGAAAGAATTTAAAGAAAGAAAGGAAAGTGGTGGGAATAGATCGAGGGGAAAGACTGGTTTGGGGTGAGGTGTTGTATAGAATATGATATGTTTGAATAAGACTTCAAAATGGCGCGAATACAAAATTTGAGGACTGAACTCGGTAGACAAAGAGGTTTTACACTACAAGAGTGTAACTCGAGGAAAAAATTAAGGAGGCCAATATATCACTATTAGAGGATAAAAGTGAAAAGAAAAAAATAAGCATCCCAACTCTAAAGATTGAGTGAGTAACCACTCCATTTTGATTTTTTATTTATTATGTTATCACAAGAAACATTAGACATAAGTGGGTTTCAAAGATAAAAAACAAAACCTCATGCATATATAGTTGGAAGAAGGATAAAGTGAAGCATGTGCATGTTTTAGAATACATCTGATGGTTTACAAAGATATAAGTGGGAAGATGACTTTGAAGCCATTAATAAATCTCTAACAATCCTTTCTTTCTTCTATAATACGTGGGGCCCCATTATTGGTCATAGATCAAGCAAGAATCCCGAGCTTCACAAATACAATGTTCATCTAGTCTTTCTCTCGGGTTGATCAAACTAAAGCAACTCCTCAAGAAGAGGAAAATTATCAGTCTCTGTAAATGGCGACGAGACATACTTTCTTTTTCTATGTTATGAAAACCTTCCCAAAATGGTGAACATTCTAGACAATCATTGTGGCCAAACTCCATTTGAGATATAGGTTCTAATAGAAGTGGATGAGATGTAACCATGAAGTAAAAGTGGAAGAATCCATATGGATTTAATAACTTAGATTGACCATCAACATCAAATTCTTGTGTCTGAAGTATTGAGACGTGGACATGTTACTACCATCACTTTGCTCCTCAAGGCACCACGCTAAAACTTTAGGAAAGATGTTTTTTATTTCACGAACAACGGGATGCATATCTAAACAAGTTTTGGCTTCCACTGAACCACTTTGTGCAACCAACGAATAAAAGAACTGACTATACACAACTTCTACACTAATATATATCATTTATACTGATCAAAGCTCACAATCATACTCGTTATGACCCACTATGGGACCCTTTAAGATTTAATCATGGTTACTTACATACATACATGCATGGTTCATACATACATACATACATATAAGTCATCGCATGCGTCTGTTATTAAAATTTGTCCTGATACAGAAGAATAGGCCAAGAAGGAAAAAGATATCCCAATCTCTCACATTTACTCTCATTAGTAGGAGAAAGGCTTCTTCTGGGATGGCTAAAAAACTAACGGAATATATTGTGGACATTGATGCCTCAGATGTTAACAATGAGTTGGCAGTTACTGAGTGAGTTGAAGACATATACAAGTTTTATAAACTTGTTGAGTATGAGAGTAAAGTTTATGACCACATGGATACACTAAGATAAATGAGAAAATAAGATCCATCCTAATTAATTGGATAATTAAAGTTCATAACAATTTTGAACTAATTCAAGAGACCATTTTCCTCCAATTAACATTGTTGATCAATATCTTGCTAAGAAGATGGTTCTAAGAAGGGAGATGCAGTTGATGAGGATGAGTTTCATGCTTATGGCCTCGAAATATAAAGAAATTTGGGTCCCTGAAGTGAATGACTTGTGTGTATATCGGATAGATCTTACACGCATAAGCAGGTTTTGGTGATGGAGAAAAAAATATTGGGTGAATTGGAGTGGCACTTGACTGTTCCTACACCTTATGTGTTCCTCGTCAGATTTATCAAAGCCTCTCTTCCTGAGCCTAAGGGGACTGATATAGAGAACTTGGTGTATTTTATGTCTAAGCGCGTGATGAATTATACCACAATAATATACCATCCATCGATTGTTGTTGCCTCGACAGTCTTTGATGCCCATTGCACTTTAAATAAGGGCCTTGTTTGAAATGACACACTTAACTACTGGTTAAGTCACATTCATGTTTACCAATATACTTATAATATCATTAATAATAATAATAATAATAATAATAATGATAATAATAATAAAACTAATTTTAACCTATGGAAAACATATCAAAAAAATACTAAAATTATAAACTTGAAAGGATAAAATGAACTAACAACAAAATCAACTAAAATAAGTAAAATGAACGAAAATAAAAATAAAATTTCACTAGAAAAACGAAGGAACATACTCAAAGTTGAACTTCATAAGTATGTTAAAAATATAACAAATGCAAAGGTTTCATAAAGAAATGAAAATTTGGCCTCATTACCATACAATTTGAGATGAAATAATATATGTATCTACACCAAGCATCTGGCAGTCTTAATGAACCAGAGTATATAATGCAAACGGAGGCGCAGAAGAACGTACCTTCTCAACATTCTGGTATACTACCTTGCAATATGCAGGGATCTGCAGTGAACGATAGTGTAAGTAGTGCATTTCATTGTCAAAATCCATTGCAGATGCATCTATCTTTAACCTTTGCTGATATTCTGCAAATTAAAAACATACAAGAACTAGTATGAACATGGTCTGGACATGTTAACCAAGTACTAAGCTAGGGATTGATCTTACTTCGTCCCCTATCATTCCACCTAAAGCGAAAAGTTGTTATTAAGAGTTCCTCGTGATCAAGTGAAACAACAAAGACTACTTCTTGCTAGAGTGGTGATGATGCAAGTTTTACTAAGCAATTGACCACATTAGAATTTCTTGCTGTTGGAAACGCCATCTCAATGACATCAGTTATGTTAACTCCGTCGGTTACTCCCCCTCCATTGGCATCAATTACTCCCATTTCATTGTTCTTGACGAGTGTTTCGTACATTTCTTGTCTAAGCGTGCATTTACTTTTCTATTGAATCTACCATTGATTGAGAGCCAACTCCAGTTTGGAAATCTTCAAAAGTATTCTCAATCAAGTACATTATCAGGATAAAAAGAAATATGTTTTGGCTTGAAGATGCAAGTAAAGATGGAGAGGGTGGATTATGAGTCCCATTAGACTATAACAGATTTTTTTTTGGTCTCATCTCTGAAGATGAATGTTCAGGTGGCTAGGGTGGAGGTGTCCTCACTGTGTGCAAGATAGAATTTTTTATTTTTATTCTTTGATAAAAGAGGAACTCAACAGCTACCATATGAAAACTCTTTAGCAAAAGGAGAATTTTCTGGAGGTTTCTCTTACATAGTTTCAAAAGAGGTTCTGGATAATGAATTTCTCTAATCCCATTTGCAAAGAATTCGTTACTCAATATCACATGAGAACGGTCCATTAGGTCCGTAACTTATAAAAGCGAACTACGAACCCAATTTTTATAACAAGATATACAATAACTCAATTAGAAATAAAAAATTTACAGAGGTTGGGTAGTGAGATTGTTCAATGAAAAAGAGTTTGATTCAAGTAAAATTAAATAGGCACAATAAAAAGGGTTTTCTAATTAAGTATAAAAAGAGAAAATAATATCTTTGACTCCATTTTTAGTTTCTTTGGGCACGGTGGGGGGTGAATGGAAGCTAAGTTTCAGTTAAATTTCAAAATGGAGGTTAATGATATGAAGCAAAATTAATTCTTCCTAAAATGATTTGAAGTGGTTTCCCACAAGAGCAGACCCCAAAAAAGTTCCAAGGGTGAATGATTTTACATAGTATATTTATTCAATAAATAATAATTTTAATTGATGTTTATGCAAATGTAAAAATGGGAATTACCTCCACGAAAAGTAAATAAAAGCATATGACATGGGTCACAGACATATCAATGCCAATGTCATTAAAAGGTTTTTCACACCCTTTTAGATTTTAGTAAATAAAACTTGAGCACAAAAGTAAGGTGGTAATTAATGGTGTTTACATATAACTTGAAGTAAACACAAAAAAAACAACATTCTAAGATATGGACATTTTATCAAGCATGTTATGGGTACTGACTGTTTGATAATTTCTTTCAAGCGAAGCCGGAACATAGATATGGATACACTTATTTATTTTATTATAACACCCACATGTATGGAAATATGAGTGAGCGAATAGCCATAGCAACATAAGTATAATAACGAAAATCGATCAATGAAAAAACACAAATAATTATTTAAATACAATGAAAACATTCTATCAAGTTAATCAATTTAAAAAAAAGTATTACCCTTATTATTCCATAACTTTTGTTTTAATTCCACACTCATTTTATTGTAAATGACAACACCTTGAGAAATATTTACAACCTGATGAAAAAAAAGATCACAACACCCTAAGAATTCAACATGCTGAAATTTTAAGCAACAAAATATAAAGAATCCATTGTCCATTCTTCAAAGAAGCTCTTACTTAAGATTTACCTACTTGGGCACTTCAACAATCATGACAGAACCTTGAACCATCTAATTTTGAACCTCCCATTCCTACTCTTCAAGGAATGTTTTTTTTAAGTTAGGAATTGATAAAACATAATTATATAAGTAACAAATTAAGATATTGATAACCCCTTATTCTATTTCTATCCAATTTCTTTACAGTAATAAATTGAGACTAACCATGCATCTTTTCGAAATGGGGGCTAGGGATACAAACCAAATTATCTACCAAATTATATATATAACAAGATATAAATAACTTATAGATATACCAAGATATAAATAACATAAGACAAGATTTCATTGGAGATACTAGAATTACTGACTAGCTTTATAAAATATGAGATAACTAACCTAGTAAGTCGCCATTTCTCAAGAGCTCTCTCACCGTGATATTCTACTGCAAGTGAGGAATTGGAGGATGCGTATTAGGGTTTTTTTACTATTAAACGGTCAGCGGGGAGAGGCGGAGAGAGAGTGGAACAAGTATCAAGGAGGAATGCAGAGATAGTGGGTTTGGGAATTGGGGGAAATGATCCCGCCCAACCTTCGTGCCTTTATTTTTCTTTTAATAAATTTTGCAACGGTTACATATATTTTGTAATGGTTATATTTTATTTGTAACGGTTTTTTACCATTACAAATTTCTAACAGATAAAATTCGTTACAAATTGGAAAAAAATTCGTTACAAAATAAATCTTTTGGTGTAGTATATTGTACTCTTTTTTCTTTCCTTGGATTGTAATGGATATACCTACACTTTATTCTATTTAATGAAAATAGTATTTTCATTTGAGTGTGTCAATTAACGTATTTTATGATAAATTGTTGCTTGTTTTGCTTTGATGTTGTAGACTGATGTCGAGGAAATTCCCTCTTCTAGTAACTTAGACAACATGCTCGGGCGAGATGCTAGGACTCAAGATCACTACATGTAAGACTCAAAGGAAGAGGATTAAAGCCAACAAAGATCAATCAACCCTGGTCGCCAAGCTAAGGGACGGCCTCAAGGTCTTGGAAGATGTGGAAGCTTCTATGCAAAAAGAAATACATGACTTGAAGGCCCAGTTAGCAAATTCCAAGGATGTAGGCAAGGTTGGCGCTCATATTCAGTCAACAAATGATGACTTAAAGAAGAAACTTTTCAAAGTCGAAGAACAAGCTAGAAGGTCCAATGCCATAGTGATGGGTCTAAGTCGTGAAAATAAAAAACTTTGATATTTGTTCAGGATAATTCCCAAAGTGACTTGGTCCACAGGATATGATGAGGGTTGGCAGGATACCCCAACAAGGATACATGAGGCTTAAGACGTCTCTTAGAAGCACAACTGGCTGAATGACTTTAATATTGTTAAGGAACCTCAGGACTCTCAACTTTGGTATATATACCAAGTTGATTATCCGGTATATAACTGACCTCCTTTTGGGCGTGATGAGACCTAGATTCCTTTAGATGCCATCCCTCTTCAACTGGTCAAGAGATACCTGAATGGGCATGATAGTGATGAAGAATATAGGCTTAACCCTGAGAATGGTCGAAGGAGGCAAATATAATAATTTATGGCTCTTCGACCATAAGTTATTGCAAATTTTTGGTGCTTTTTGTAATTATTATGTAATTGGTACTCTTTGTAATCGAGCTCTGTCGAATGAATCAAGTTAATACTAATTCTTTTGCACTTTTCCAGTTCATTGTGCCTTACATGTGTTGTTCTATCTTTTTTACCTTTTAGGTCGTGTCATCATACTCCCTTAGGCCTAGAAAAAATAATGGCAAAAATGCACCTGGTATGTGGGAAATCCGCCCGTTTAGGATTTAATCGACTTAGCCAAGTTGGTTTATTTCTTAGAAATCCCTATTAATGATTTTGTCTTTCCTAGGCAAGTCGTAAGGTCGCATGTGTCGGTCATAACAAAGACCCGAAGGCTTTAGTTTTAATTATTGCTAGCAAAAATTATCGTAGTAATCAAGTTAAAGCTTAATCAATACTCATTCAAAGACTAAGAGACAATTATGAGCCTTTAACTTAGAAAACAATGTAAAGTAATCAAACAACTTAAGATCTTTGAGATATGGAAAGAAGGACCTCTTACGGGATCGTTTGGGGGCTGGTTTGAGTTTTCACCCTTTAACGGCTTGTTTTTAAATTTAAGTGTTATTTTTGCAAACTATCATCATATTCTCAAACCGGGAGACCCGGGACTACGCGATCAGTTCCTACAAGTTATATTGGTCTCGTACGAGGTGTTCGTGCCTCTTACGGGTCCATTTGGGGGTTGGTTTGGGTTTTCGCCCTTTAACGGCTTATTTTTAAGTCTAAGTATGATTTTAGCAAATTATCGTCATATTCTCAAATCGGGAGACCCGAGACTACGCGATCTGTTCCTACAAGTTACATTGGTCCCGTACGAGGTGTTCGTGCCTCTTACGGGTCCGTTTGGAGGCTAGTTTCGGTTTTACCCTTTAACGGCTTATTTTTAAGTCTAAGTGTGATTTTTACAAATTATCATCATATTATCAAATCGGGAGACCCGGGACTACGCGTTCAGTTCCTACAAGTTACATTGATCCCGTGCGAGGTGTTCGTGCCTCTTACGGGGTCGTTTGGAGGCTAGTTTAAATTTTCACCCTTTAACGACTTGTTTTTAAGTCTAAGTGTGATTTTTGCAAATTATCGTCATATTCTCAAACCGGGAGACTCCAGACTACGCGGTCAGTTCCAACAAGTTGCATTGGTCCCGTGCGAGGTGTTCGTCTGGTTTGGGTTTTCAACCTTTAATGGCTTATTTTTAAGTTAAGTGTTGATTTATTCAAATTATCATTATATTCTCAAACCGGGAGACCCGGGACTACGCGATCAGTTCCTACAAGTTACATTGGTCCCGTTCGAGGTGTTCGTGCCTCTTACGGGGTCGTTTGGGGGCTGGTTTGGGTTTTCACCCTTTAACGGCTTGTTTTTAAGTCTAAGTGTGATTTTTGCGAATTATCGTCATATTCTCAAACCGAGAGACCCGGGACTACGCGGTCAGTTCCTATAAGTTACATTTGTCCCGTGCGAGGTGTTCATGCCTCTTACGGGGTCGTTTGGGGGCTGGTTTGGGTTTTCACCCTTTAACAGCTTATTTTTAAGTCTTAAGTGTTGATTTTTGCAAACTATCGTCATATTTTCAAATCGGGAGACCCGAGACAACGCGATCAGTTTCTACAAGTTACATTGGTCCCGTGTGAGGTGTTCGTGCTTCTTACGGGGTCGTTTGGGGGTTGGTTTAGGTTTTTACCCTTTAACGACTTGTTTTTAAGTTTAGGTGTTATTTTTGTGAATTATTGTCATATTCTCAAACCGGGAGATCCGGGACTACGCGGTCAGGTCCTACAAGTTACATTAGTCCCGTGCGAGGTGTTCGTACCTCTTACGGGGTCGTTTGGGGGCTGGTTTGGATTTTCACCTTTTAACGGCTTGTTTTTAAGTCTTAAGTGTTGATTTTTGCAAATTATCATCATATTCTCAAACCAGGAGACCCGGGACTACGCGATCAGTTCCTACAAGTTACATTGGTCCCGTGCGAGGTGTTCGTGCCTCTTACAGGGTCGTTTGGAGGCTGGTTTAAATTTTCACCCTTTAACGGCTTGTTTTTAAGTCTAAGTGTGATTTTTGCAAATTATCGTCATATTCTCAAACCAGGAGACTCCTGACTACGCGGTCAGTTCCAACAAGTTGCATTGGTCCCGTGCGAGGTGTTCGTACCTCCAACGGGGTCATTTGGGGGCTGGTTTGGGTTTTTAACCTTTAATGGCTTATTTTTAAGTTAAGTGTTGATTTATTCAAATTATCGTTATATTCTCAAACCGAGAGACCCGGGACTACTCGATCTGTTCCTACAAGTTACATTGGTCCCGTTCGAGGTGTTCGTGCCTCTTACGGGGTCGTTTGGGGGCTGGTTTGGGTTTTCACCCTTTAACGGCTTATTTTTAAGTCTAAGTGTGATTTTTGCGAATTATCGTCATATTCTCAAACCGGGAGACCCGGGACTACGCGGTCAGTTCCTATAAGTTACATTTGTCCCGTGCGAGGTGTTCGTGCCTCTTACGGGGTCGTTTGGGGGCTGGTTTGGGTTTTCACCCTTAAACAACTTGTTTTTAAGTCTTAAGTGTTGATTTTTGCAAACTATCGTCATATTCTCAAACCGGGAGACCCGGGACAATGCGATCAGTTTCTACAAGTTACATTGGTCCCGTGTGAGGTGTTCGTGCTTCTTACGGGGTCGTTTGGGGGTTGATTTAGGTTTTTACCCTTTAACGGCTTGTTTTTAAGTTTAAGTGTTATTTTTGCTAATTATCGTCATATTCTGAAACCGGGAGACCCGGGACTACGCGGTCAATTCCTATAAGTTACATTTGTCCCGTGCGAGGTGTTCGTGCCTCTTACGGGGTCGTTTGGGGGCTGGTTTGGATTTTCACCCTTTAACGGCTTGTTTTTAAGTCTTAAGTGTTGATTTTTGCAAACTATCGTCATATTCTCAAACTGGGAGACCCGGGACTACGCGATCAGTTCCTACAAGTTACATTTGTCCCGTACGAGGTACCATTTTATATTCGATGACAAAAAATGTACTAAAGAGGTACCAAATAAGCTCATAAAGTAAGCCATTTTATAAAGTAAGCCATTTTAAATAAGCTCATAAACCAAACTCGTCGTTGTAACTGATTACATCTATTACGTGTTGTTTTATATATATATATACACATATATATAAGCAGCCATGCTGCTGCTATATATATATATAAGCAACCCTGCTATATCTGCTATATATGCCCCTATATATATAGCTGCTGCTATATATATATATAAACATATAGCAGGGCATATATAGCAGATATAGCAGCAGCAGGGCTGCTTACACACACACACACACACACACACACACACACACACACACACACACACACACACACACACACACACACACACACACACATATATATATAGCAGGGCCATTTTATAAAGTAAGCCATGTTATAACCCAAAAAAATACCTCATATTATAGCCAATATGAATACATGTCTGCGAGTCACGAAAAATGGGAATCCAGTGCCTCCATGTTCCTTTAACGCCGAACCTCATTCATCTCCATACAAATCTCAGCTCTGCTATTTACATTTCCAACGTCAATAAGCTGCTGACTTCTAAGCCTTTTCCAATATCCGGACCTCAATCACTATCAATCCAATCCCGAGTTCGGTTTCGCCCTTGCATCGAAATACACAAGGGGAAAATGAAGCAAATTGTTGGGTCCACCCTTCGAGATTTGAAGGAGGATGGATCAACTCTTGTAACGAACTTCGAATCAGATAAATCAGCAGCAGAGTATGTCTCCCTTTACAAAGAAGATGAACTCACAGGTGGTCATGTGATTATGCTTGGAGCTGATGCTTTGAACAAATCAGCACCTATCGAAGAGTTTCATGCTTATCCTCATGGTTTGCAAGTTGGAGGTGGAATTAATTCACAAAATGCATTGCAATACATGGAGGAAGGAGCCATCCATGTCATTATCACATCCTTGTATTGAGAGGCCCCAGCAAAACTCAGTTTTCTTGTGTTGAGAGGCCCCAGCAGAACTCAATTGTGGAAAGGAAGCACCAACATCTTCTTAATTTTGCTTAAGCTCTTTTGTTCCAATCCAAAATCACGATTCAATTCTGGTCTAATTGGTATTCTCACTGCTGCTTTTTTTATCAATAGAATTCTTTCTCCTTTACTACAACATCAAACTCCACATGATATTCTACATGAATCCAATGTTCATTACTCAAAAAAAAAACATGTCAGTGAGTCACACCCAAAAATGAGATTCGTATAGATTTGAAGGTATGCATTTCAATGTATGTAATGTATGCACATCAATGTATTAGATTGTGTATGCAATGTATGCACATTCCAATGTATGCCATGAGCCAATACAAAATACGTATTTGGATCGTGTTTGGATTCCAATGTATACACATCAATAATATTCTCTCATATGATCAATTCAAATCCATAAGAATAACTTAAATTCAAAGTAAATCGCGATGATGCGTGGAATCACCAGTCTCTCTAGCTATACAGTTGAAAGAAGAAAGATGTGTGAAAACTCTAATGATGCAAGAAACAAGTAGTGAACATTTAACATTTTAAGATGAAATTGATTTTATCATATTAATTGTTAAACTTTATCCTCACTTGAATATTGTGAAAATTAGTAAATTATAATTTGGAATTTCTTAAAAAAGAAAAATAGATAAATTTCAATAAAATGACACAAGATCAAATCACCCCAAAACTTATCCAAATTAACTAATATTATGATTAATCAAATCACCCCAACTTCACACACATTCAACTCCTACAAAACCCAAAACCCCACTCAGTTTCAACCAAACACATAAAACACTTAAAACCCACCTTTTTTTCTTTTCAAGGGAAAAAGGCTCAAAAAAGTAGTGTCTACGTTCTAAATCACAATCGAGTACAACATTAACTATATCTAATTATATACACATAAGGAGCTACTTATGGTTGGTCTTAATAATCAGGAAAAGTTCACACAAAAACAAAATGAGAAAGAGAAAAGTTAAAATATAGAGAATATTGTGTCTCTCATCCTACTAAGCATAGATTATCCAATACAATATGTACCTTTGAAAAAGCATCCTGGTCTGCTCTTTGTGTTAAAATATTGATAGGTTCCGGAATAAAACCTGCAAAGTTCATAAGCGAAATAATATCAATTGAATAGACACGAACTAATATCAATTGTGTTAAGACATTGCAGTTCTCCTGAACTTTTTCGTGATGATTTTTGGAGATTGGGGTCAATCGAGGAAGAAAATCCTTTATATGATGGGTCATTTTAGTCATACTGATATCGATAGCATTGATGATTTCTTTAAGATCTCCTAATATTGATCCCAAAACTTCAAGGTATTCCTCTCCCAAATACTCATATAAGACAACCCTAACATCAAAGGGATTATGACTAATTTTGTTGATACACAACTGTATTGTGTTACCATATATAAGGTTTTAACACGTGAATTGCAAAAATGATGTTATGTTAACGCCAAGAACTAGGTGTGTGAGAGTGAATTCTACAAAAGAATTACATTAGTGAATTCTACAAGTATACCTGGTTTACTGAAAATCTCCATTTGAAACCTTTAGATCTACAAAATAAAATAAAAACAAATCAAAATCCATATTTTGATATAAATGCAACAAAGAACCCACAGTAGGAAAATGCCCAAGCTCCAACCTTGTTCGCATTACCCTTAATAACCAAACCACATATTTCTCTATCTGTATATAACTCTCTCTCTCTCTCTCTCTCACACACACACACACACACACACACGCACACACACACGCACACACACACACACACACACACACACACGCACACACGTGCACAAAGACACACATTTCTCATATTCAATTTATTAAATTGGCTACTTTGGAACAAATCCAATAAGCCGATGTTTAACTAAAAAATAACCTAAACTCAACTAAACCTAACAAAGTATAAGTACTAATAAAACAAATAGGAAGTAATGCTTACAATTTGCAATGCCACTTTTGCACTGATCCCTCGCCTTCGGCAATGCTCCTCCCCTGTATGTAAATAAATCCAAGTATGAGACATAAGTTTATGAACAAAACTAAAAACACACTAAAGTTATGCCCCACTTCAACTCAGGTGTCTCTTTTCTATAATCCAAGAACCACACAAATGTGTCACCAGGCATACAATGGTGCAATATGTAGGCATTTTTCCACACACTCGCACTACTTAAATCTTATCCTGTATTATATATGGTCCTATGAAAATAAAAGAGCACAAAATCTTAATAACAATGAAACCAAGTCAAATGTAATAAGGTATGCAGAATACTAATAGAAATACACAACTATTGAACATGAATACTAATGTTCAATAGCTATGTCTTTTGTATTTAATGTTAAGTACAAATGGTATACATAATAAATATATACATGAATACTAATTAGAGTTGCTCGCTTCTAGTCTAATCGCTCAATCTCATGACAGACCAAATTTGGTGCTCGGGATTGATGTATCCAAACATGTAAAATCTACATGCTTATGTTTATTCTGTGCAATCTGCCGAGCATAAGTCGCACTCCTTTTGTATTGAGGATCTGTAGGATCCAGAGCAAATAGAGGTGAAGTAAAGAGTGATGAAAACCTAGGGTCTTCATAATCAATAGTTGGTATTTTTCCCTCGTTCGGAATTTTTTTTCCTTTTTTACCCTTGGCCTTCTTAGGTTTCAATTTGTATCCCTTCAAGTTTGTTTCTTCTCCCTTGTCATCTGTAAGTAACAACTCAAGCTCTGCTCTGCTTGCTTCAGCTTCTTCAACTATTTCTTGAGGTTGCTTTCCTTTTAGGACACCTTTACCCCCGCCCTCCTTACTCCCTTTAGCAAGGGGTTCCTCAACAAAGAAATCATCGTTACCCATTATTTTGAAAAGCCTCTAATTCTCTTCAATAGATTGTGCTCCATAACCTTTTAAGAAGTATCAGAAATTGCTCCATCAATCATTACCCAGACAAAACACAGAATGCACACATAACTCCACTAACTCTTACACAACAAGAGAAAAATAAACTGACATAACCAACAATATACAGAGTAGGGTTTCATTTCATGTCAAAAATCAAATATGGAATATACATCGGTATCACAAAATAGCTAAAACTCAATTCAAACACCTAGTACAATGCAATATCATCATCAAACAAATGGGCATTTCTATGAATATAAATTAATACATGCATAAGGAGATTGAACAGAAGACGTTGATCAATCCCAGTGGAAGCCAAAGGCGAGGCCAGGTGCTGTAACTCCAAATCGCACTAAATAAACACCAAGCCCAAATTGAAAGAAGAAACCCTATGATAAAAAAAATTAAATCAAACACTTGTCTCCATGGTTGGGCAGTTGAGGTTTATCTAGAGAGAGAGAGACGAGACAAAAAAGATAGGTCGTGTGAGGGATAGAGACGAGAGGGAGGAGAGACGAGCGGGAGAGCTAATTGAGAGAGGAGAGAGAGCGGGAGACAAAAATTTGGAAGGAAGCATATTATTTTTTTAGAGTATTTATATTTTAGTAAGTGTACTCAATTTTGGCACACTTTAAAACAGTGCCAAATTTTGGCACTGTTTTAAAGTGTGCCAAATTGCTATTAAACAGTGCCAAAATCTGGCGCAGTTTTAAACTGTGCCGGATTTTTAATATCAGGGCATGCCAAATTGCTGTTTTTGGTGTAGTGGTAATGCCCATGAGGATTGAATATATGCCTTCTTTAATGTTTATCCGGTTTATATGAGTTTTTGCCAAATCACACTTTGCATGTGCTCGCTCCCCTCCCACATTTTAAGGTTTCAATTCTATGAGGTGCATTCTATAATGTTAATGATTCGGACTTTTGTTTGAATTCGTTCAATGTGCTAATAATGCGTATGAAATATTGTTCGCTATTGTTGGGCTTGTCGCATGTTGGTTTGGGGATATTTTGAGAAAACCATGTGATGTTTGTAGGTTTCATCCATGAAAGCTCTCACGAGATGAGACTCGTCCACTACGGTAACTTAGGGGTTTAACGGCTTATTGCATATGCTAAATGCAATCGAATCTCCCACGAAAGTGGTCTTATGCTTTTATACCATACTTTTGTACTATCTCCTACTTTTGGTTTACTTGTAGTTCTTGTTGTATCCTATTTCATTGCTAGGGACTAGCAATGTGTAAGTTAGGGGGTGTGATACGATGCAAATATTGTGTATTTCATCCCTCAAACCTACGCATTTTAGCCCCCTCGGGTGACTTATTCTCTATATTTAAGTCCGTTAACTAGACAACCTCGGTTTGTATTGTTAACATGGTATATGAGGTATAATTGGGCTTTTGTAGGTATTTAGGTACCAAGTATGAAGTTCCGCTCAAGTTCCGTATACAATCGCACGTTCAAGGGTATTTTAGTCTTTCCACAGCTTGGTCACTGGATCATCATCTTCATGGAAGTTATAATCCTCCTCGCAAGCTTCGCGTAGTCATAAACGGTGCGCGATTCCGAGTCAGAACGAAGAAGTTACAACATTTCTAGCGGAAGAGAAAAATAAACCAACCAAAATAGGAGGAATAAGTGCAGACTTGTATCCATCGATCGATCGATCAAAAGGATCGATCGATCGATCCTTCAGTTTTGTCCATCGTGGGGGACACAATGGGCTATGATTTTTACCATAAATCGATCGATCCTTTTGATCGATCGATCGATCCCCTGTTTTCTACAGATATTTTTCCCTTTTCTTTTCCTTTCTAATTTTATTCCACTTACTATAAAAACCCATTTTTGTGTAAATAACAGAATATAATCGATTTTAGGTTAGAATAGCTTAGGGTTTGGGGGTTTGAGAGCTATTTCTTCTTCCTCAATTTGTTTGACACCCATTTGGGTTTGTAATTGGTACTTTCATCTTTCCTCTCCATTAATATAGTGTGTATTTACTTATTTCTTGCTTTGTAATTAGATTTACATGCTTTCCTAAATAGGGTTACATGCTTTCTTCCCTTGCTTTCTAGTGTAGATTTATCGCGTTTATTTATCGCGTTTTTACCATTCTTTCTAGATAATTTAGTCTAGGTAGTGTCAGATTGAACTCATTACGGGTTGACATGTTGCTTTTCTTTGGTGATGGAGTTTATGGGTCTATTTCGGGTGCATTGTTCTAGTTATTACGCCTAGGGGCATATCATGTATGTTTCGTCCTTACGACCTTGCGTGCGTAATTTTCGGGGTATTTGTTGACGCCAAAATCGTATTAGGCTTTTATGCGGATTTAGGGGTGTGACAACCCTTGGTTCAATTAACTTTCGGAAAGAGATGCATTTGTAATAACTCGTCGACCCAGGTAACCATTTTATACTAATCAACTCGGATGAGGGATATTCGACGCAACCTATAGTTTTTACTCGCTTTGTTAATCTAGCTTTATTTTCCCTCGCCTAGATTAATCATTTCCCTTTTATGCATCTTTTTCCTTTTTATGTATAATCATCTTTTACACTTTTATTTAGGAGTATTAAATCCTATAAATTCTAACAACTCGTCTCTGTGGATCTTTCGATATCCGATTTACCACTGTACTCATCCGTTGAGGGTAGTCGTAATTTAGGTTTTTGTATTGAGGCAGTGAACGGAAAACAACGATCGGTGCTTGACACGCGTCGCTTTTCACCCTTGATCAGTCCACTCTTAATCTATGTGTCGTTATTGATTATAATGGTCCTTCATACCCCAAAGCACGTTATGATGTTCCTCCAGATGAACCTTATCATATTGGCATCACTACTATTGGCCAGTGGTTTTGCCCCTACCCACTTAGTAAAATAGTCTGTGCCTATTGGAGAGTATTTGTGATTTCCAGGTGCAGTATTTAATGGTACCATGATGTCCAAACCCCACTGTGAAAATAGGCATGAGCTGGTAAATGGTTTCACGTCACTGACGAGAGAATTTCTAGCATTTTTTGTACTTTCGAACATAAATACTTAAGTCTTTTCTGCATGTATGGCCGCCAGTAGCCTTCTTTAATTTCTGGGAATGCCAGGGATCTTCCTTTTGCGTGTCTCCCTATTCCATCATGAAGTTCCAAAAGAACTTGCTCAACGTCGCTTGGGTGCACACACTACAGGTATGGTCCTGTGAAGAATCTCTTGTAAAGTGATTAGCCATAAATTCTTCCTAATTTATCCCTTAATTTAGTTACTTTTAGCACCTCGAACAACGTAATTGATTTGACTTTATCTCATAATATTGCTACTGACTTATCCTAACGAGTACACTGAGTTTCTAGTATTTCATATTGCTTTTACAGGTATTTGTTGTCAAGAAACGAAAGAAGGAGACCGGAAGAATAAAAAAAGAGAAGAAGGAAAGTTAAAAGGGCAAAAGCGTAATTTTTACCTAGAATTCGGATGAGATACCTGAAGAGAAGTTGAAGATATCTCATTCATGAGCACATAGGAAGAAACAGCACCTCAATCGGAGTCCCGAAACAAAAGATATGAGTAGTGAAAGATGAGGAAAAAAGTCAAACAGGCAGACCGGTCCGCCCATACCCCGGACCGGTCCGTTGTGCCAAACTCCAGAAGACCCCGGATCGAAACCAAACCGAAGAAGGGTGAAAAATAAAAGAATCGATCCACCCCGTACTGGTCCTCCAGAAAATAAAAAGAACCGATCCGCTTGGGAGGCAGACTGGTCCGCCTAAGGCCCGGACCGGTCCGACCGTCGAGATTCTCAAATCTTATCTTCTTCTAAAAAGAATCCTAGTGAAACTGAAACTCTTAAATTGTTGTAGGGTATAAAAACCCATTTTATTATCATTATTTGGACGGAGAATTTTAGCTAATTTTCCATTCTTTTTTCAGAAACACTAGTTTAGATACAGTTTGTTCTTTTAATTCCAAGATTGAAGCTTTGATCAGATTTCAGTAATTACCAATAATTCTAGCTAATACTTTGAGTTCTTTGGTAAGATTAGTAAGTAATTTCATCTGTTTAATTCCTTTTGACATCAATTCACAAGCTTTCCTTAGATTAATTATGGTTTTCTTCATATCAAACACTGTTTTCATTATTTTCAGCATGCTAGGCTAGATTTTCTAAGGCCGGGATACATGAACCCAGACTGATGTGTTAGTTGCATGTGTATAACATTAATCCTCTGAATTTAGTGATTGATTACGACCGTATTGCGTAGGAACACAACAATTGTAGATCTTTATATCTCGTTTGTCTCTAGGTAACCGGGATGAATTAGAATGCAATTCGAGTGTCACTATCGCGATACCGATTTACTCGTCCTCAGATTAAGTATGACGCGGGCTTGGACCTCGTATACGTAATGCTTGGGAGTACTAAATTCTGGGTCAATATTAATCAGTTAAATTCACGATTAGTATTATACCTGCAATACACTAGGGTTGGGGGATTGTATTCCCGTCCCGGTTTTATCATACATAGTTTAAAGTTTTAAATCAGTTTTCATTAGCTGTTTAGGTAATTTAGTATAATTTCATCTTTTCATAATTTCATAATTGCATTTAGTTTAATCAATTCCCAAAACCAAAACATTTTTTCCTTTCTTTTTAGAGTCAAAGTTAGGATTCCTTCATCTTTTCCCGTCGTTACAACTTCATTGTCTTAGTTCCCTGTGGATACGTTCCTGACTTACCGGGTTTATTACTAACGCGACAGGCTTGCACTTGAGCCTAGAGTGAACGCACATTAGAGACACTTTCTGAGTCGCGTTAAGTTTTTGGCGCTGTTGCCGGGGAACTAGGTAGAATTAGGATTAGATCGAGTCAATCCAAAGCTTTGACAAAAAATTTCAAAAAAATCCAAAAAAGATAAAAAAATTCAAAAAGCACAAAAAGATTCACCACCATCTCTCATAAGCTTTTAATGCAAAATTCTGAACTCACTCCCACACCCCATAATACTCCAACCAGCATTCACGAAAATCCAATAGTTGAGTATAACCCCGATAGCCTTCACACTCCAAACGCCCCACAGTTCTGGATCCCACCTCCCACACCGTCACACTCAATCTCCAATAACACTCCGTTTTCCTTCTTAGGACACACCTCCGAGCACACTTCGAGCACACCAAGTGAGAGCACCGAGTCGTTAAGTGAGAGAGAGATGTCACAACACAGTAATGCACCTGCCGGTGAGGAAGAGGCCCCGTACCGCCCGCTGAGAGAATTCTTATATCCCGAGCGCACTATCACTCTGGGATGCATTATACTCCCGTATAATGCCGGGCAATTCCGTTTCAAAAATGGGATGATCCAGATGTTACCCCATTACCATGGTATGGATTCTGAAAAGTCATACCTTCACATTAGGGAATTTGAGGATGTGTGCGATACTCTTAATGAGCAAACTTGCACACAAGAGGTGATCCGCCTCAAACTCTTCCCTTTCTCGCTCAAAGATAAAGCTAAGACCTGGCTATGGTATTTACCTCCCAGCTCGATTCCATCTTGGAATGAGTTGCAATTGAGATTTCTCAAAAAATTCTTCCCACCACATCAAACAATCTCCATAAAGGCTCAAATTCAAGCATTCAGACAATCTGAAAATGAGCCATTTCATCGATGTTACGAGCGTTTCAATGAGTTAGTTACTTCATGCCCCCATCATGGATTTGATGCAGCGTAAATCATCTCTTTTCTCTATAATGGGATGAATCTTAACTCCAAGCAACTTGTTGAAACCATGGAAAGTGGTCCCTTTGTCGACTTAAATGCCCACGATGCTGAGCTTCACCTAAGGTATGTCGTCGAGACTAACCAATCCTGGGATACATCTAACCCTAATGCTCAAAATTAAAATCGTCAAGTGAACACCACTCCATCAGCTTCCGACCTATTTTATGTAGAAAAGAGTTCTATAGCGGGCAGTCGGATAAATATACTTAAGAAAGAAGCGCGAGACCTACGTGGGATATATGTAAGAGGACTAATTGGATCCATACCATACCCCATTGAAAAGGTGTGTACAATTTATGAGGCGGGTCATTCAACCGAGGAATGCCCGACTATACCCGCCTACAAAGTGATGCTTCAGGAGCAAGTTAGTGGTATAGGAGGTTTGAAGGGTAATTTCGGTGCACCACACGGGAACTCTTACAACCCTTCATGGAAAAACCATCCTAGTTTTAGCTATGGGAAATAACATGCTGCGATGAACCCTACTTCCCATGCTGCCCCTCCTCCTCCACAACACTTCCAACAAGCTCCACACATGCAAGGGCATGTGCAAGCACCACCACCTCAAGGATCTTATATCCCGCCACCGCGGAGAACTCTCGAGGATACCATGAATTAATTTATCACAAGGCAAACTGCAGCCAATGCTAAATATGATCGTCTGATTGGTGACATAAATGCAAGTCTGTCAAAGATACAATCCTCATTGAGTGTCCAAGAGAAGGGCAAGTTTCCTGGCCAAGGCCAATGACCTCCCAAGGTCAAACTAGTGTTAGCTCCACCTCTACTGAACATCAGGAGCAATGTCAAGCTGTGACCACTCTTTGTAGTGGGAGAGTCGTTGATTTATCACCTCCCCCACATGACACAACGAAAGACAAGGAGATTTCGCCCGACACAAAAGAGGCCGAAGATGTCCCCTTGAATGAGAGTGACAAAGAAGACGCTAGTGAGCCCGAGGTAGTCGTGAAAACACCCTCCGTGACACCATTTCCTCAAAGTTTGATTCCTTCCCATAAAGGACGCCCACGTGAAGACGTGCTAGAAGTGCTAAAACAAGTAAAGCTGAATTTACCTTTCCTCGATGCCATTAAGAAAATTCCAGCTTATGGAAAAGTCATTAAAGACTTATTGCCGGTAAAGATAAAGATGAAGGTAAAGAAGAATGTCTTTCTAGCCCAGAACGTGAGCTCCATTCTACTTAACGATCTCCCGCCTAAATTCAAAGATCCCGGTGCACCCACCATTTCCTGCACCATTGGAGAAAACAAAATCGAGAAAGCCTGATTTGATTTGGGAGCAAGAGTAAATATCCTCCCTTACTCCATCTATAGGAAACTTTACTTGGGAGATCTCAAGCCCACAAAGGTCACTCTCCAATTAGCGGATCAAACAGTGAAGATCCCAAGAGGCATAGTCGAGGACGTGATCATCCAAGTGGACACTTTCTACTTCCCGGTAAATTTTGTCATTTGGGACACGGAGCCCTCCTTCAACTAGAGAAATCATGTTCCCATCATCCTTGAGCTCCCTTTCTTAGCTACGGCTAACGCAATCATCAATACTCGGAATGGGCGAATGCAACTCACCTTTGGGAACATGACCTTGGAAACCAACATCTTCCACATAGCCCAACATACGAGGGAAAAGATGATCTTCACGCGGTGAGCTTCATAGATGAGATAGTAGAGGAGTACTTTGAGAAAAATTATTGCGGCGATGCCTTAGGGTCCTGTCTAGTGTCGATCCATGAGAGTGAGGGGACGTACACAGACTTTGAGAGGGAGGTTAGGGAGTTGAGAGAGTTACTCGATGAGAGAGTGTCGGATGAGGACGTGAGAGATGTTAATTGGGTTTTGAGATTTGAGGAGTTACCACCGAGGGATACACGCATGGTTCCCTCCAGTGAAAAATTTCCAACCCTCGAGTTGAAGAAACTCCCCTCCCATATTAAATATGCATACCTAGGAGAGGCTGAGACATTTCCTGTTGTTGTCTCCTCTATCCTAGACGAAGAGCAGGAGGGTAAACTATTGAAAATTTTGAGGAAGCACCAAGGTGCTTTTGGTTGGTGCATTGCCGATTTGAAGGGGACAAGTCCTTTGATTTGCACTCACAAGATCCATCTCAAAGAGGATGTCAAGCCCTCAAGAGAAATGCAAAGAAGGCTAAATCCCAACATGAAAGAAGTAGTGAGAACCGAGATTATAAAGTTATTGGATGCCGAGATTATCTACCCAATCTCGGATAGCAAGTGTGTGAGCCCCATTCAAGTCGTCCCAAAGAAGTTGGGCATGACAGTGATTGAGAATGCTAAGGGAGAGCTAGTTCCCCAACGTACCACCACTGGGTGGCGCGTTTGCATTGATTACTGAAAACTCAATGCGGGAACTAGGAATTTCCCCTTACCATTTATTGATCAAATGCTTGAGAGAGTAGCGGGCCACCCGCACTATTGCTACCTTGATGGTTATTCCGGATATAACCAGATAGAGGTAGATGTACTTGACCAAGAGAAAATGACTTTCACTTGCCCTTTTGGTACGTTTGCCTATAAACGTATGCCATTCGGCTTGTGTAACGCACCCATGACCTTTCAAAGGTGTATGTTGAGCTTATTTAGCGACATGGTCGAGAGAGGACTCGAAGTGTTCATGGACGATTTCAGCGTTTTTGGCACCTCTTTCAATCATTGTCTAGAGAAATTAGAAAAAGTACTTGCCCGATGTGTGGAAAACAACTTAGTGATGAATTGGGAGAAATGCCATTTCATGGTCACCGAGGGAATAGTTCTTGTTCACATAGTATCATCCAAGGGGATAGAAGTCGATAGGGAAAAAATCGATGTCATAGCTGATCTTCCCCCACCAAAATCGTGTGCTCTTTCTTGGGCCACGCGGGGTTTTATCGAAGGTACATTAAGGACTTTAGCGCCATCGCTAGACCCTTAACTAACCTACTCATGAAGGACACCCCATTCGAGTGGACGGAAGCATTCCAAAGCTCTTTTAAAAAACTAAAAACCATGCTTATGTCCGCTCCCATCATGCAAGTTTCGGATTGGTCTTTGCCATTCGAACTTATGTGGGATGCTAGCGATTATGCGATAGGGGCTGTTTTGGGCCAAAGAAAAGATAAGCAGGCTCATGTCATATACTACGCTATCTGGACTCTTACCGGACCACAACACAATTACTCTACCACGGAGAAAGAGTTGCTAGCGGTAATCTTTGCCCTTGATAAATTTTGGTCATATCTCATAGGTTTTCCTATTACTTGATTCACCGACAACGCGGCTTTAAAATACTTACTTGCAAATAAAGATGCGAAGCTGCGCCTCATAAGGTGGATCCTACTCCTACAAGAGTTCAACCTCTCCATTAAAGATAAGAAAGGAGTAGAAAACGTCATTGTCGACCACTTATCACGACATTCGTACGACGTACCTAGTGATCCCATACCCATAGACGAATACTTTCCGGATGAGTAACTCTTTGCCACCTCTCCTTTACCCTGGTTTGCGGATATAGTGAACTACCTTGTCACGGGAGCCGTCCCTCCCGACTGGACACCGCAAGATAAGAAGAGGTTTATTACTTGGTCGCGCATGTTCTTCTATGATGATCCGTTCCTTTTTAAATATTGCGCCGACCAAATCATCCGACGATGTGTACCGGATGACGAGATCCCAAAAGTCATCCAGTTTTATCATTCGAAAGCTTGTGGAGGCCACTTTTCGACGAAAAAGACGGCCACTAAAATTCTGCAATGCGGCCTCTATTGGCCCATAATATTCTGGGATGTAAACAATGCTTGCAAATCTTGAAATAGGTGCCAACGGATGGGAGCCATTACTCGACGAGACATGATGCCTCTTACCTTTATACTCATCATTGAGATCTTCGACAGTTGGGGTATTGACTTCATGGGTCCCTTCCCCCCATCCTTTGGTTTCTTATACATCCTTATCGCGGTAGATTACGTTTCTAAATGGGTGGAAGCTATAGATACCAAGACGAATGATAACAAAGTGGTAATTAAGTTCCTGCAGGAATACGTACTTTCTCGCTTCGGTCCTCCGAAAGCGATAATCAGTGATAATGGCAAGCACTTTTACAATAGGCCATTCGCGAAGCTCATGAGAAAGTATGGTGTCGTTCACAAGGTTGGAACGACTTATCACCCACAAACGAATGGGCAGGCCGAACTAGCAAATCGGGAGATAAAGAACATTCTTAAAAAGATCGTTAATCCTACCCGAAAAGATTGGTCACTTAAATTGAACGATTCTCTATGGGACTTTCGTACCGCATATAAGAATCAACTCGGCATGCCCCCTTTTTGCTTTGTGTATGGAAAACCTTTCCATCTTCCTGTTGAATTAGAGCACAAGGCGTATTGGGCGATTAAGCAATTGAATTATGACATGGACAAAGCCGGTGAAGACCGCAAGCTTCAATTGAATATGTTACAAGAACTATGGAATGATGCGTATGAGAATGCTAAGATTTACAAATAAAGGATAGAACTCGCACACGATAACATCATTCGACGCAAAGAGTTTCTTACCGGGAAAAAAGTTCTTCTCTATAACTCTCGGCTTCATCTCTTTTCGAATAAGTTGCGATCACGATGGTCTGGCTCGTTCGTTGTGAAGAATGTTTTCCCTCACGGAGTTGTTGAATTATACGATTTAAAAGGGGGAAATACATTCAAAGTGAATGGACAATGCCTAAAGCCATATCTAGAGGCGTGTGTGGAAGAAGTCGACACCATCTGGTTGTTGGACCCCGTTTATGGGGTAGATTGAGCTATTACAGCGAGGTCATCGCATCCCCGATGCGTATGGGGTGAGAGTCGTGTGTTTAGTGAGCATTAATAGGACTAGGGTACATTCGGGAAAGAGCATTCATATTTTCGGAGAATTGAGTCAAATCGCGTTGACCATTGGTATCGAGAGGTTTTAAACCAAAATTGATCGGGAGTATGTTGTGAATGTGAAATTTTTTGGAGAAGAGCATTCAAAACCAAGTTAGGGGGAAAATCCAGCCCAAAAACCTTGGGACGGACCGGTTCCTTTATTTTAAGGGCAGACCGGTCTGCCCCGGACCGGTTCCTTTAATTTTTAGGCAAATCGGTCCGCTAGTCGGATTTGCCTGAATTTTAAAGGACCGGACCGGTCCGCCCCTACCCCGGACTGGTCCTCCCTCTGCAGATAAGTTTTTAACCCTTCCCAAGATTCACCCCCTTCTCCCCAATCCTATCCATTCCCTCCAATTCGTCTTCCCAACTCCCAACCCTACCCTTTCCCTCCCGAATTCACCCATTTTTCCCTCCAAACCCTTTCCCTCCAATTCCAACCCCTACACTCACCCTTCACCTATAAATACACACCCATACCCTCCCTTTCTCTTCACACCTCCAACCAAAATCCTCTCTTGTCTCTCCCTAGTTTTACAATAAAAAATCCCTCTTGTTATCATGGCCCAACACGCTGCCCCCACCAAATATGACTCCACCAACATCCACCCCACCGGCCATGGAGAATTCCGCTCCCGCCAAGAGGAACGATGGTGCCATCGGTTCTTCAGTTTGGATCGCAAACTCCATATGGAGCGCGCTGTCCAATGGACTGGGCTGGCCAACTCCGTCACCACCCTATTCATGGCTCGGGGATGGTGTCGATTCCTCAACGAACCCTATGAAGCAGTTTGGGCAACCGAAGTCCGATCATTTTATGGCACCCTTGTTCGGACGGGCCAATTCGAGGACCAAGCTTATGTTGATGGGAATGTCATCCCATTTTCATTGGCTCTTCTCATGGCCAAGTTAGCCGAGTACGATGTTCCGGACGTTCAAGACTTCACCTATCCACGGAACGTCCCTCCGGTCGCCAAAGAAGTTATCATGGCCCGCATTGCACCGGATGTGGCTTGGACGGGGCAAATCGTCTTCGTTGGACGCCTTAACGAGAAGGCGTGCCTCACTTTTCAGATTATGTGTGCCAACATATTGCAAACGTCCAACGATTCCGCCATGCGTCCCCGGCAAGCCACTTTAACCTATCACCTCTTTGACCCCCACACTTCCATCCACTTGGCTCGCACTTTATACGCCGATATCATCAACGCGTCCTTGGATGAGAAGGGTACTTCCCCACTTTCTTATGCCCATTTGATCACTTCTATCCTCAAGGATGATGGGATAGCCGCGCCGGTCGATCATACTCGCATTCCCAGTCCTTTTGGACAAGGGACCTGCACTAAGAGCGCCAAACAGCTAGCTGTCCTACGGGCATGGCGAGGAAATGATGGTGAAGAAGAGGCTACCTCGAGCGAGGATGAAGAGGCAGCCAGTGCGGATGTCGAAATGGAGGATGTTGATCCGGATGAAGAGTCGGCGGACGAGGAGGACGACCCGAATTTTCAGTGGGCAGGTAGCGACCTCACCAACCGAATGGCGACACTCGAGACGAACTTCGATAACTTTTTGACCGATTACCGTCGCGACACGAGCTTGATACTCCGTTTCCAAGCAGACATATATCGACGCCAAGGGGATCCTAATGAGCCACTGCCACCCTATTCTATGACCCCTATGGCCCCGATGCGCCCGGTTCTTCCCATACCCCGCCCCAATGAAGCTCGATGTGGTTATGACAGTTTTTATGTACTTTTCCCTATTCACATGTTTGTATGCTTTTCCTGTAATTGTACCAGAGTCTTGTTTGCTATAAAATCTGCATTTTTCTCCATTTGTTTGTTTTAATTATCGCACTTATTATTTTGCCTTGTTTAGATTTTAGTCCTTTTTGCTTGAGGACAATGCAAAAGTCTAAGTTAGGGGGTCACAAGTGCGTATTTCTATAACTTCACAAAATTTTAAAAATGCCCAGAAATTTCCCAAAAAATCATAAAATTGTGAAAAATCCAAAAATATTTTTGTTCAAAATAAATAAAAATGGGAATTCAAAGTTTTCAAAATATCATTAAAACTCGGTTTAAAGTCTCAAATTGTAAAAATTCAACATACACAAAGCCGAAGACTAAAGATGGAAATTGAGCGAAAATTGACGACTTAACGAATAAGTGTGGAGATTAACAAACCCGGTGAGATTCGAGCCTATCACTTTTTACGAGTTTTTAAATCAATCTGAGTTAATTGTTAACTCAAAGTTCTTTTCAACGCCTAAAAAAGTCGTCAAGGATCTCAATCCTTTCATTTTGATCGGTTATGAAGAATGTGTGTAATATTGTTTTGAAAAATGTGCTAAAATTGATCTCTAAACTTAAATTCATCTCGAAACGCATATGGTAACACAATTGGTATTTTGGACAATGAAGTAGGCCCTCGTTTGTCACCCAAAAATATTGGCCAGAAAAAGATGCGAAAAATCACCTCTTTTGCAAACCAAATTGAGGTGAATAAATTTTTTCTTTCGTTTGACAACCCAAAAAAACCAAAGCCCGAAATTGCGAAAATTGAAAATTTCAAAATTTAGTCCAAAAAAATGCATAAAAAGGGAGCAAGAAAAAATAGATATGCTAAAAAAAATAGCAAGAAAAGAAAAGAAGTGAAAATAGAAAAAAAATAGAAAAAAAATGAGCAATAGCCCGGAAAAAGCACAAATGGACCTCACAAATGACTTTTCCAATTCCAATCTTTCCTACCATTTTCATTTTACCCAATATACCTTAAAACCCGAAAAAGTCCTAACCGAGTCCAAATTGCGAAATTGATTACCGCGTGGAGAGATAAGACACCAAAAGATAATATAAGAGATTAAATGTGCGAAAAAGAGGCAATGTTCCCGTTTTTGAAACCGTAACCCGTTGATGAGATCCTTTTACTATAAAATTTCTGTCTTTCTTATTGTATGCATGACTTTACGTCCATTACACTTACTCTTTTATCACGCATACCGAGAGAATAGTCACATTCCGAGTGATTCGTTTGAGAGAGCATTTCGTGAGAGTTTGAAATCACGAATTTTCGGGTAAGTAACGTAATGATCAATCGGTGGAAATTGGCGGTTATATTTTCGGCTTCGCACACACGCACTACGATTTGAGACTTGTAAATATGACTTGATGATGACTATTTTCTGAGAAAGTTTGAATTATACAATTTTTAGGAATTTTGAATTTTTATTTGAGTCGAATTTTGTGGGTATATTCACTGCAAACCCTCACGAGACACAACTCGTCTTACTAGGGTAACCCAGGGGTTTAAAATCTTGATGCATACGCTAAATGAAATCGCTTGCCCGCGAAAAAGGTATTCTATCTTAATAAAATATTTTTCAAGAGTTGAGCCTTGATAGGATTCTTTTACATTGCTCGGGACGCGCACAGTTCTAAGTTAGGGGGGTTTGATTAGGCATAAATTCTTCCTAATTTATCCCTTAATTTAGTTACTTTTAGCACCTCGAACAACGTAATTGATTTGACTTTATCTCATAATATTGCTACTGACTTATCCTAACGAGTACACCGAGTTTCTGGTATTTCGTATTGCTTTTACAGGTATTTGATGTCAAGAAACGAAAGAAGGAGAGCGAAAGAATAAAGAAAGAGAAGAAGGAAAATCAAAAGGGCAAAAGCATAATTTTTTCTCGGAATTTGGATAAGGTACCTATAGAGAAGTTGAAGATACCTCATTCATGAGCACATGGGAAGAAACGACACCCCAATCGGAGTTCCGAAACAAAAGATATGAGAAGTCAAAGATGAGGAAAAAAGTTAAATAGGAAGACCGGTCCGCCCATACCTCGGACCGGTCCGTTGTGCCAAACTCCAGAAGACCCTGGATCGAAAGCAAACCGAACAAGGGTGAAAAATAAAAGAATCGGTCCGCCATAAAATAAAAAGAACCGATCCGCTTAGGAGGCAGACCGGTCCGCCTAAGGCCCGGATCGGTCCGACCATCGAGATTCTCAAATCTTATCTTCTTCTAAAAAGAATCCTAGTGCAGCTGAAACTCTTCAATTGTTGTAGGGTATAAAAACCCATTTTATTATCATTATTTGGACGGAGAATATTAACTTATTTTTCATTCTTTTTTCAGAAACCCTAGTTTAGATACAGTTTGTTCTTTTATTTCCAAGATTGAAGCTTTGATCAGATTTCAGTAATTACCAGTAATTCTAGCTAATACTTTGAGTGCTTTGGTAAGATTAGTAAGTAATTTCATCTGTTTAATTCCTTTTGACATCAATTCATAAGATTTCCTTAGATTAATCATGGTTTTCTTCATATCAAACACTGTTTTCATTATTTTTAGCATGCTAGGTTAGATTTTCTAAGGCCGGGATACATGAACCCAGCCTGATGTGTTAGTTGCATGTGTATAATATTAATCCTCTGAATTTAGTGATTTATTACGACCGTATTGCGTAGGAACACAATAATTGTAGATCTTTATATCTCGTTTGCCTCTGGGTAATCAGGATGAATTAGAATGCAATTCGAGTGTCACTATCGCGATACCGATTTACTCGTCCTCAGATTAAGTATAACGCGAGCCTGAACCTCGTATACGTAATGATTGGGAGTACTAAATTCTTGGTCAATATTAATCAGTTAAATTCACGATTAGTATTATACCTGCAATACACTAGGGTTGGGTGATTGTATTCCCGTTCCGTTTTTATCATACATAGTTTAAAGTTTAAATCAGTTTTCATTAGCAGTTTAGGTAATTTAGTATAATTTCATCTTTTCATAATTTCATAATTGCATTTAGTTTAATCAATTCCCAAAACCAAAACATTTTTTCCTTTTTTTTAGAGTCAAAGTTAGGATTCCTTCGTCTTTTCCCGTCGTTACAACTTCGTTGTCTTAGTTCCCTGTGGATATGATCCTAACTTACCGGGTTTATTACTAACGCGACAGGCTTGCACTTGAGTCTAGAGTGAACGCACATTAGAGACACTTTCTGAGTCACGCCATAAAGCTTGCCCGTATTGTCCAAGTAGAAATGCGTAGCTTTTAGTCTCACATGATGGCCAATTTTTTAGCCAATAATGTTTTGTTTTGCAAGTACACTATGATGTTATCCATCTAACCAGGGCCTTTATTAATGAAGAGGATGTGCCGGTGATAGTACAAATACAACACCCTGTCGCGGAGGTTACTCAGACTTATAGGACCTTATAGGCTGCGGCACCACACCGTACAGGGTGCGATCTTACTCAGCACAGGGTGCTACCCTACCAATGCACACGGTGCGGTACATACCATTTTGCCTTATGAACAGGCCGTAGCCTAATACTACAGGGTTCGGAACCCACAGAGCTATGTAGGGTGAGACACTCAAGATACCTGCCTTATACTGGCCGCATCCCTCTCTATTACAGCAGCTCCAGACTTTATGTACGTCACGTGCTCAGGGCACGTGAACATATCTCTTATAAATAGAGGACCACACCTAAAAATAAAGGATCGATTCTTCTCCCCCTCCCCCCCTTAGCAGATTCTATAATACCCGGTAAAGCATTTCCAAATTCTCTCTACACAACCTCAACATACTACTTCAGGGCTACACATCTACATCGCAGCCGCAGATACACATCTACATCGTAGCCACCTCTTCGACACACCGGGATCCTCAATACTGCCATGTACTCTCCTTTATTCTCATACTTGTACGCCTCATTAGGATCAATAATATTATACTATGTAACGTATATAATGAGAATGTAGCAACACAGTGGATGATGACCTATTTTAGAGGTTGAACCACTCTATGTCTTGTCTTCTATCTCTCTTTACTTGCTCTCTTTGCTTATTATGCACTTTATACTTGATTTGCTGATACGGGAACGACAAGTGGAAGATTTCTCGTATCATCAATTTAGCATTGTCTGTGGGAAACGTGATATTTCAATCTTGTTTCTCTATGTTTTGAGTTCTTAAACACCTTACTCTATTCATTGGGATTCTTTGGATCATCATCTCATGAGTAAATTTTAGTTATTGAGCTTTGATTTATATTCACACCCTTAAATGGATATTTTATATATTCAGATCTGTTCTTGGGTCTTCATTCTATGACCTTATATCTATTTTACATACCCTTGTGACATCATTTCATCTAGGTAGTGCTGAAAAAGCATGACGGGCTTTAGCCCTGAAAAGGTGAATAGTTCAAAATCCTTTATGATCGCGGCCTCTACTAGCCCGTCTACATTACAGAAGATTTGGAACATCGGGGAACGGGCTCAGATGGTATCCAACTCAACCTTGGTGAATATCATACAAAGTTTGCGGCAGTGCACTTAAGTGCTTTACTGATCGCTGCCTCGTCAGTATATCATGGAGCAGTTCAAACCCTGCATCCCGACTTCATATTTGGTTAATCCAATGTTTCTGCGATTACTCACATCTGCTAGTTTTGTCTCAGATTATATATTTTGTAAAGACTAACAAAGTAGAAAATGGAAGGAAAATCCAGCCAGAGCACAAAAGTCAAAGATGATATTGTGAAGTTGTACAATCACCTCAACCATCTCTATGACAGTCATGCCTCACTCCAAACCCAGGTTAACTACTTGACCCAGAGGGTCCTCATGCTAGAGGCCGCGGCCTCATTCAATGTGGGTGCAACACCCAAGAACATTGCTTCAAAAGCCTCCGATTCTGCAGCATACCAGATGATCCGTTCGCGAAAGCAGTCAGAAAGAGCCGGAAAAGGAAATCAGAGAAGTCAGAAGGGAGCTCTAAGTCCTACACCCTCTTTGAGTCCATGAAAGAGGATAAACTGTTGAGGTGTCCAGAGAAACTCAAAGCTCCACCCCACAAGAGGAACAAAGTCAAATGGTACAAGTTCCATCTGGATCATGGCCACGACACTAAGTAATGTTATGCACTGAAGGATGAAATTGAAAGGCTTATTGGGCAAGGGATACTGCAGAGGTTCCTCAGAGATGTTTAGTGTAACATCCCACGCGCCTGGGAAGAGTAAACGGAGCGCCACTATCGATAAAACTAAACAAATCCGCAAATAACAAGGTATAGAGAAACTAAATAAATCCCACAAATTAAGAGAAACCACTAATCTCAATCTCCAAATTAATATACCCCAATTCTCTAATGCTCTATACATCAAAATAAATAAATACAAGTCTTCTCTCTCGAATATTCTTCCCAAAATATCGAAGCTAAAAATCAATCTCCAATTAATTAATAGCGCTCAAATCCATGCTAACCTGCCAACTAAAAGAAAATATGGGGAAGTACACAATATGACAGGAAAGATGCTCAATAAATATATTAGCGGTGAATAAAACGTAACAACACGAGTACGAATATTCAAATTAATCTCATAAGCATTTATCAATAAATTTCTCAATAACACATCAATGGATCACCAGGCCTCACCCCATTTGCATATGCTTTATCAAGCCATAGCTCGGGAAGCAAAAATTTTGGCGGGTTCCCAACATCCATACCATATTAGAATCTCATGACAATGTTCTGAACAACAATATTATGATGCCATACGAATCAAAATAATCCAATAATTATTTCTCCAGATTTCAAAGAATTTAACAATTCAAATATGAGTTCAATTAAACATGAAATCAACGGAGTAACTCTCGAGAGATTTAAAGTGCATATTGTGTAAAACCCCATACCTAAAAATCATCACATGAATCGTCACATAAATTCAGCCTCAAAATCTGACCGCACCATCATGTTCCTCTCGCAAAAATAATCAAATCACGTTCTAGCCCCAACACGATATAACCCCAGATAGTCCTATTTTAAAAACTTAGAAAAATTAGATAAAAAATTATTCAAATTTCCAATCCGACTTCAGATTTGGATTCTACAGAAAAAATTGAGTTAGGTATGTGTTTTGAGTTTTTCTCAAATCTCATTCGAATGCACTCAAAAAGAAAATCTAAACATTCTAAATTGGATCTTCTCATTCCACTCGTTTTTGCCTCTCTGGATTTCGTTATTGGCCTCTCTTTCTCAACTCCCATTCCTTATAATCACCCATAATATTTCTTATATAGTCTCTCTCTCTGAAATCCTAGCTTGGTGCCTAAGCTAGTGCATATTACTATATTGCCCTTTAATTCAAAATTATCAACTTCACATATTTAACCCATTACAAAATGTCCAAAAGCCAATTAAATATGAATTTAAATATTCGATTCATTTCAAATAAAAATAAATATAATATCAATATCCCGATTAATAAAATAATAATGTTATTAAAATTATAGACCATATTAATAAATAAAGCCCTCAAAATTACGGGGTATTACAAACTTCCCCCCTTGAAAAGGAATTTCGTCCTCAAAATTCGACGAAACCTAACACTCGAAATAAAATGCTACTCGATTATATTTCCCAAAATCACACACTAAAGTCCTCAAATTAATTATAAACATCATCACCACAACGCTTAACACATCTTCAAAATTTTCTATCTCCAAAGAAAATATGTTTGACCCGCATGCTAGATCCAATATCCAAGATCCAAGGGTTGTCGTATACCTAAACTTTGATACCATCTTTAACACCCCGCGTGCCCAAAAAAGACACGCGACGTGTTATTATGATAAAAATAAACTAATTCCACAATAACAATGTGTATAGAGCATTTAAAAACCCACAATATAAACGAAATCACTAATTACAATTCTTCAAATTCAATACAACAAAGTTCTCTCGAACAAATATACCTAAAGTAAATCTCCAATTAATCCATAGCTCTCAAATCTACGCTAACCTGCCAACTAAAAGAAAATATGGGGAAGTATACAATATGACAGGAAAGATGCTCAATAAATACATTAGCGGTGAATAAAACGTAACAACACGAGTACGAATATTCAAATTAATCTCATAACCATTTTTCAATAAATTTCTCAATAACACATCAATGGGTCACCAGGCGTCACGCCATCTGCATATGCTTTATGAAGCCATAGCCCGGGAAGCAAGAATTTTGGCAGGTGTCCAACATTCGTTCCATATTAAAATCTCATGACAACGTTCTCAACAACAAGATAATGATGCCATATGAATCAAAATAATTCAACATTTATTTCTCCAGATTTCAAAGAATTTAACAATTAAAATATGAGTTCAATTAAACATAAAATCAACAGAATATCTCTAGAGAGATTTAAAGAGCATATTGTGTAAAACCCCATACCTAAAAATCATCACATGAATCATCACATAAATTCAGCCTCAAAATCTGATCGCACCATCATGTTCCTCTTGCGAAAATAATCAAATCACGTTCTAGCCCCAACACGAGATAACCCCAAATAGTCCTATTTTAAAAACTTAGAAAAATCAAATCCAAAAATTATTCGAATCGCCAATCCGACTTCAGATTTGGATTCTACACGAAAAATTGTGTCAGGTATGTGTTTTGATTTTTTTTCAAATCTCATTCGAATGCACTCAAAAAGAAGATCTAAACATTCTTAATTGGCTCTTCTCATTCCACTCGTTTTTGCCTCTTTGGATTTCATTTTTGGCCTCACTTTTTCATCTCCCTTTCCTTATAATCACCCATAATATTCCTTATATAGTATCTCTCTCAAACCCTATCTTCGTGCCTAACCTAATGCATATTACTATATTACCCTTTAATTCAAAATTATCAGCTTCACATATTTAACCCATTACAAAATGTTCGAAAGCCAATTAAATTTGAATTTAAATATTCAATTCATTTCAAATAAAAATAAATATAATATCAATATCCCGATTAATAAAATAATAATATTATTAAAATTATATTCCATATTCATAAATAAAGCTCTCGAAATTACGGGGTATTACATTTAGGGGATGCATCCTAGTCTCACATACCACATGCCCATCTCTCATGCTTATGCCTTATATTTCATCTATTTCTATTTTACAGTGAAACTCTTCCTATGATATTTTAAATTAAACTTTGTATTGGAATAGCAAAGTCTTATATATATATGAATAGATATATGAAATCAAGTTCGCTTTATAGTTATCAAAGACCATCTTGTCTTAAACAGCCATATCTTGATTCAAGACAATATGTTAGATCGGGAATGATAATATATAAATGGGCCCACAATGCCCATCAAGACGCCTGATTGTCCGAAAGCAAGTGATAATTGAAAATGGCAAAATCAACTATCAAGAGCAGCTATCTGAATTGATCTGCAACGTCACTCATAAGGGCTTCAAGTGCCCGTTCTTAGATTTCGAGATGCGTCATAAGAATCAAGGGCTTCAAGTGCCCGTTATTAGATTTTGGGATGTGTCATAATAATCAAGGGCTTCAAGTGCCCGTTCTTAGATTTTGGGATACGTCATTAGCGTGGGGAGGTTACTCCCCCGAAAAACATCATGAACTTGGTGGATAGAGACAAAACATCATTAACTTGGTAGATAGAGACTAAACATCATTTAGTTGGTGATCTCAGCCCTAAAACATCATTAACTTGGTGGATAGAGATGAAACATCATTAACTTAATGATCTCATATTTAGCTTGGGGAAGCTTCATAATACTTAGCTCGAGGAGGCCTGAAAATAACCCACAGGGGTCGGAGACTTAATTTCCTACGGATAATCCTATATTTGAAGGGGACAAAGACTTAATTGTCTGCGGATAATCCTATTATAGCCTGGGAAGGCTTTATATATATCCACATAAGCTTGGGGAAACTTAATAATACCTAGCCCAGGGGGGCCTGATAATAACCCAATCAAAGCGACTAAAGGAAAGCCGAGAAAGGCAAATGAAGTGACTAAAGGAAAGCCGTGAAAGGCAATCAAAGCGAATGAAAGATGGCCTAAATCTCCTAAAGGGTTAAAAAGGTGTCGCAGCCTTATATATATGGTTGCGGCCATTAAGTAAATTCATTAAGAGGACGCGGTACATGAGGGCAGGCAGGATTGTTAACCTGTCGCGGCCCTATTCAGGAAAGCAAGCGACATTAAGATTAAGCTACAATAATAAAGCTACAGCAGACTAGATCCAAACACTTAAAGGTGTCGCGATCCTGTCCAAAAAGAGACTGCAGCATATTCATTCGGCAATAATCGATAAGAATTCAAGTGGAAAGGCTAAGGTGAAGGTAATAGGCTACATCCTATGTGAAGAAACCATTTATATTATGGTGTCGTGGCCTCAATCTACTAGCCCCCTTTATCAAGCTTATTCAATCAAGAAAGAAATTTAAATGTAAAAGCAACAGTTCAAGCATCAAGGCATTAAAGGAATAAAGCATGCAAATGATATACAGAGGCCATTGATTTTGAAAAGGTGGCCGCAACCTTAATAGTAAAGAATATTGGCAAAGATTAGTTAACATTACAGGCTGCAGCTTTGCCCATTATTGGTACCCCACACTTTTAAGTACGGCCGCAACCTTATTCAATACTTTCATTTAAATATGTTTCTACGCCCTATGACCTATACGTTATTGTTTAAGTGCATTTTTTTAAAGTTTATCTATATGGTCAAAGCAATTAAAGATCCTTAGAGAGCATTCATTCAAGTATTGAAGCAAGCAAAGCAAAAGAATACAAAAACTACTACAAGGAAGAAATAGTCAACATTAGAAGAGGTCGCAGCCTTAATTAAAGAGGATAAATCTATTAAGGGATGCATCCCCATATTAACAAGCAGTTCAAAAATTTTAAGATTACAAGCTACAGGTTTAGGAGGCTGCATCATCATTGACATCCCCTTCATCACTTTTTGTAGCTGTTTTGGTCTCTTCTTCTTCTTCTTCTTCTTCTTCTTCTTCTTCTTCTTCTTCTTCTTCTTCTTCTTCTTCTTCTTCTTCTTCTTCTTCTTCTTCTTCTTCTTCTATCGCAGACTCCTTAGCTTGCTTTCTTGCTATTTCCTCAGTTGCAGCTCTTACTTCAGCCACACACAAATCATGTTCTGCATCACCCAACTTCTAGGACATAATTTTATCCTTGGAGTCTGGGAAATTTTTGACGACTCTGTGCCTCAACTCTTGAAAGCAACAGAGGTAGGCTTTGTTATTGATCAGAAAAAAGTCTTTGGACTTCTTGAAGTTGGCCACAACAAGAACCGCAGCTTGGCTTAAGGCTGCAGCATGATTCTCTTCCTTCAGCCTGTTGGCCCTTGAATACTGGATCTTAAGACTTTTGAGGGCCGCAGCATAATCAGCAGCCATATTTTTCATTTGATTTCCAACCACAGTAAGCTTAATTTGAGCAGTAGTGGCTTATTCTGCAGCTTCAAGAGCCCGAGCCTTGGCAATTGACAAAGACTCGGCAGCCTGAGAGAAGTTCTACCCAGCCTCATCCTTTGCCTTGTTGGCAACCTCCAAGTCTTGCTTGATTGTCGTCAGTGCTACGACAGATGAGCTCTTGCCTGCCTCAAAAGAATAAGCCTTGGTTGCATCCAAGTCCTTCTTATGAGAAGCATCCGCAACCCTGTAAAGCTTGAAGAGCCCTTCATACTTTATTTTTTGGGTCACAACAACATCTGCGACCTGATGGAATTCTAAAGAATCAGAACAAGTAAACAATTAATAACCAGCAAAAAGAACCAAGAGTGGGAAATTATTACTCGCAGTAAACTATTAAGGGCGTACTCCTCTAAATCCTCATGATCCTCCTCCATCAGACGATTTAGGTCCACAGTCTCTGGAACCTTCCTCATTCCGCGGACAGCTCTCGCAGTTGTATCCTAAGAGGAGCTAGGGTTTGCTTCCCTAAGCTAAGGTTGCGGACGGCCATCAGGTCCAACCCTTAGCCTGCCTTGAGGTGGTGGCAAGTTGGCATTTACATCCATGATAGTGCGCAGAGGGGAAGAAATGGCAGAAATAACAGGCGAAGTGCCGCGGCCACCAGTATGGTCAGTTTCGGAGGGTAGTAGGCCTGCCGCGACCAGTTGTTCGCCAATATCATCATCGTATTGTCCTTCTCTTTCTGATGCCGCAGTACCACCCTCAAACACCTCCTACGTCGCTTCCCTCCCAAGTATGGGATTTGTCACATCTTCCTCTTCTACGGAAATGGGCTCAGCATTATTTGAGACCACGGCAGGTGCCCTCTTTCTCTTCCTTCCTCACTTAGCTTCATTATTGAGGGCAACTGCATCCTGATCCATCTCTTCTAATTGAGCTTTCAAAAGCTCCCTATTTATCTCCTCACCTGAACAAAAAGCAAAACAAAGATTCTAAGTACTTATGATTTGAAGACAAGTGTTGCGGAGTGATGAAGAAAGGTGGTTGTTACCTTTCGTAGCCATCTTTATTAGCTGAGATTTGCTGGGGAAGTATCCTACCTAAAAAATGTAAGTAGAGGTCACTAAGGTACTGAATATTTTCTCTTTATCCTTGATGTCCGCATCCCTTCCTACTCTTCCTGCTGCTCACCGAGCTGTAAATTATCAAGAGCTGCATAAGAGGATTATGTTAGTGAAATATAATAAAAGGAACCGTGTGAATTGCGAAACAGGACGCGTCATGTTATCAAAGATGTAGCCCTGAGTACCTAGTTTTGATGGACGTCCCTATTGTCGTGGCATCCTATGTGATTTTTCTCTCTCAGAATCCTCTGGATGAACCTCCCATTTTTCTCCAGAAATATAAAAATAGTTTCCTTTATAATTTTTTACACTGGTGGACCTCCCAGAGTAAAGGGTTTCATCCTTGCGGCAAACAGTAAGGTAGTAATACCACGCAAATTTCACAGAGTTCTCCTTTGGCATGTAAAAATTGAAGAACTCCACGGGAGTTACATCCCTATTGAACTTATGTTTCCATAATACTATTGAGGCAAGAATTTACCTCCAACTATTGGGGTCTATTTGGGCTGGGGCTAACTTCATTAATTCAAAAATTCTTCTAACTGGGATTGGGACAGGTAGCCACAACCCATACACAAATGCGTGAAGAGGGAAACAGACCCCATCATCGACAAGGGTCGTGCAGGGTCTTTGTTCCACGACAGGAGGTGAGTACATTAAGCCCTCAGGAAACTTGAAGGCCTCAACTACTTGATTAACCCATTTTTTAGTCATAATGTTGCGGATATCAAGTGCAGCAGGAGGCCTCTCAGCCCTCCCAGATGGGCCAGCTAGTTCATCCCTATCATTACTTACACCCCCTAGTGTAGTGTTATCTTCTACACCCATTGGTCGGTTGCTAGAGTTGGCTTCCTCTTCCATTGGCGTGGTCTCAAAATCCTTCCTATAAACAGAATTTATAGAGTCTGAGTCTAGTACTACGCAGTTGGGGAAATACTTCAGTTGGCAAGTCCTTATTGACTTCAAAGGAGGCACGAAAGGAAGTTCAGGAGGAGAGGCTCCAAATTTTTTTTCCCAAAAGACTCTCAAAAATTAGTCTGGGTCAAAGCTCATATGGATGCAGCAATACCTGAAAAGAACAATCCGCAGTTAGGTGTCGCAGCCAGTATGGTATTGAGGCCTCTCAGAGGACGCAACAGGTGCAATGTTATATCAAGTTGAGGATGGTTTTAAGGCCCTAAAAGATAATTATGGCTACGACATATTGATTTGATGGAAGGTATCATTTTCTTACATGCCGTAGTTACTATGGGCTAAAATTCCATGGAGTCTAAATCTAAAATTCTAAGAACCTAAGGAATTACCCTAATAAGAGGCTACAGGCCGCAGCCATTTCTTGCCACAGGCCGCGGCTAGGGCGTAAACAAAATGTTGGAATGTTGCATAGATGAAGGGCAACCTTATATTACTAAAGGGGTATTTTACATGTCGCGGCACCTCACTTAAACAGTTTAGTATCTAATGTTGATTCAATTAAAGATTGAAGACTCAAAATGTGAAGGGTTTAATCAAGAACAGTTATATGATTCAATGCGATTCAACACAAATATATTCCATATTGTCCAAGAGATATTAGACTTCGTAATTATTTTTCTCAAACAAAAAGTCTACTATCATCTTTCATGATATGTGTTAATGGTTTAGCTTCCACCTATTTTGAGAGGTAGTCAGTTGCTATGATAAAAAAGAACTTTCGATCGCTTAGAGATCTATGGAGGGGTTCAGTGATGTATATGATCTACTGTGTAAAAGGCCAAGGAATTATAAGAATATTGAGGTTTCTTGTTGGTTGTCTGATAATAGGGCCCAACGCTTGGGATTTTAGGAAATTTTGGAGGAATAAAATTACTTATCTTTCGACAACATGCACCAATTGTGAGATATCGCTATAGGACAAGGATATTCCATATGATTGGATGCCAAAAATTTCATCGTGCATCTCGACGATGATTGATTTCTATTGATATGGATCAATGCATTCAAGTATGGGGAATGTGAATAATCACAGATGTATTTTTTCCTCTAAATTCAGGTAAAAACTGGCCAATTGGATTTTTAGTTTATTAACCTCCTTATTGTCCTTAGGGAGGACTCCATTATTCAGTTAGGATTTTGATCCTGTTATGTTAATCTTCGAAATAAGAACTCATTAATACGAATGGATCTTGATCCAGTTAAGTTGGCAGACATTTTAAACAAAAGAAATAATGATACCAATGTATGAATAAGTTTAATGGTAAAAGAGTGATGAATAAGATATGAAAGTTAATTCATAATCTAAATACATATATTCAAAGTCTTGAGTGGAAATATCCTAATGCTATAATGAGGGAGAGAAACGTACTTCATCTTTTAAATAAACATTCCATCTTCTTTTAGTTTCTTACGAAATATATCAATATATGTTCATTAAATAAACTCCCCATTTTTGTCATGGAACACTACACCAAATCCTGCGAATGGTCACGCCTAGTGGGTCACGGCCCAAGTTCGCGACCAACTGGTCGCGGACTTGGGCCGTGACCCATTCAATATTTGGCGTGACCATATTTATTACCACACCAGGTCGTGACCATCTTGGCGCCAAACTCGCTCCAAAATTCCCTCAAAGCTTGATCGCAGATGGGTCATGGCCCAAGTCCGTGACCCATAGCATGACGAAGAAGTGAGTACACACATTGAGGGTCACGGATTAGGGTCGTGCCCATTTCTGGGTGTGGGTCACGGCTATGGGCGGTGACCATCCTTCAATTCAAGCTCTGAAACTAATCGCCCATGGGGGTCACGGCTATGGATCGTGACCATCCATTAATTCAAGCTCTGATATTGGTCGCGTATAGGGGTCACAGATGTAGGCCGTGATCATGGGCCATTCATGTAGCAGCAGCAAGGAGGTTATGGATTGCGAGGTGGGTCGCGGCTGACGGCCGTGACCATGTAATTCCGAAAAAAAAGAGGCACTTCAACATTTTACCCCTTTCATTTTCATTTACCCGCTTCTCTCTCTCTCTCTCATCAAAGACAAAGTTGCGAGAACTGACCGCGTAGCCACGGGGCCAATGTTACTCGTAGGAACTGACCGCTCAGCCACGGGACTCCCGGTTTGAGAATACGAGAATAATTTGCATATTTCTAGACTTAGGCTTAAAAACATGGCATTAGAGGGTGAAAACTCGAAACAGGCCCCGAACGGCCCTGTGGGAGGTACCAACACCTTCCACGGGACCAATGTAACTCGTAGGAACTGACCGCATAGCTACGGGACTCCCGATTTAAGAATATGACGATAATTTGCATATTTCTAGACTTAGGCTTAAAAACATGGTGTTAGTGGATGAAAACCTGAAACAGCCATCGAACGGCCCCGTGGGTGGCATCAACACCCCCACGGGACCAATGTGACTCGTAGGAACTGGTCGTGCAGTCGCGAAACTCCCGGTTTGAGAATACGATGATAATTTGCATATTTCTAGACTTAGGCTTAAAAACATGGCGTTAGAGGGTGAAAACCCAAAAGAGCCCCCGAACGACCCCGTGGGAGGCACCAACACCTCCCACGGGACTAATATAACTCATAGGAACTGACCGCGAAGCCACTGGACACCCTGTTTGAGAATACGACGATAATTTGCATATTTCTAGACTTAGGCAAAATATGGCGTTAGTGGGTGAAAATCCGAAGCAACACCCGAACGACCCCATGGGTGGCACCAACACCTCCCACGGGACCATGTAACTTCTAGGAACTGACCACGCAGCCACAGGACTCCCGGTTTGATAATATGACGGTAATTTGTATATTTCTAGACTTAGGGTTAAAAACATGGGGTTAGTGGATGAAAACCCGTAACAACCCTCGAACGGCCCCGTGGATGGCACCAACACCTCCCACGGGACCAATGTGACTCGTACGAACTAACCGCGCAGCCGCGGGATTCCCGATTTGAGAATACGACGATAATTTGCATATTTCCAGACTTAGGCTTAAAAACATCGCGTTAGAGGGTGAAAACCCAAAACAACCCCCGAACGGCCCCGGGGGAGGGCACCAACACCTCCCACGGGACCAATATAACTCGTAGGAACTGATCGCGCAAGCCGCAGGACTCCCAGTTTGAGAATAAAATGATAATTTGCATATTTCTAGACTGAGGCAAAACATGGCGTTAGTGGGGCAAAATCCGAAACAGCCCCCGAACGGCTCCGTGGGTGGCACCAACACCTCCAACGGGACCAATGTAACTCGTAGGAAATGACCACGCAACCGCGGGACTCCCGACTAGAGAATACGGCGATTATTCGCATATTTCTAGACTTAAGCTTAAAAACATGGCGTTAGAGGGTGAAAATCCAAAACAGCCCCTGAACGACCCCGTGGGAGGCACCAACACCTCCCACGGGACCAATGTAACTCGTAGGAACTGACTCCGCAGTCGCGGGTCTTCCGGTTTAAGAATACGACAATAATTTGTATATTTCTAGACTTAGGCCTAAAAACATGGCGTTATTGGGTGAAAACCCGAAACAACCCCCAAACGGCCCCGTGGGTGGCACCAACACCTCCCACGGGACCAATGTGACTCGTAGGAACTGATCGCGCAGTCGCGGGACTCCCGGTTTGAGAATACGACGATAATTTGCATATTTCTAGACTTAGGCTTAAAAACATTGTTATGTTGATAATTTTAACTCATATATGCAATTTTTCAGCTTGATTAAATTAATTGTAAAACTACTTGGTTACTGATATTTTTTTTTATATCCGATCATTTGTAGAATTTGTGCACGTGTAACAAATGATGGAGGCAATGGTTTACAACATGAAGATTGTTTATATGTTGTGGACATTCAGGATTATGTTTTTTATGTGTTACAACTGTGCGAGCTTTTATTATTTAGTTTTATGGCCGTGCAGGCTTTTATAATTTTATTGTTGAATTTTATGGTTGTGCGGGCTTTATAATAAGTAGGTTTTACATTTACATGGTTTGGAATGTCAAGAAAATAGAGGAAACTCTGTCCAATTTTTTTTTGGTCTGTGAATTATTAAGACGTGTAATATTTTTAAGTTTGTATATAAATTTGTTTATTAACAACGTTCTCGATTTGCAATTTGTGATTTTTTTTATTGTTTTGCCAATAATAAATATTTGTAACACCACAAACACGTCCAACGTTACACGTAGCAAACGATGGTGCACTCACAGGACCCCCAATTTTAGGATATGACCAAAAAAATATATTTTTTAAAAAAATTTAGTTAAATATGGTCATGGACTTTGTCCATGACCATTTTTATTTTTTTCGTCCCCCATAAAAATGGTCGCGGCCAAAGTCCGCGACCATTTTTTTTTCTTTTCGTCACGGTTGTGGGTCACGGACTTGGGCCGCGACCATTTTTTTCCAATCGTTTTTGTCACGGTTGTGGGTCGCGGATTTTGGCCGCCACCAATTTGTCACGGTTGTGGGTCACGGATGAGGGCCGCGACCATTTTTTTTTAAATTTTTTGGCACGGTCGTGGGTCGCGGACTTTGGCCGCGACCAATTTGTCACGGTTGTGGGTCATGGATGAGGGCCGTGACCCGTCACGGCCCAAGTCCGCGATCATCTGTCATGACTCCCTCTGGGCCGTGACCATTTTTTGGTCACGGACTTGGGCCGCGACCCATGAAATTGGTCACCCCCAAAATGGTCACCGTCCAAGTCCGCGACCCACAGTTTTGGTCAGGAATTTTGGCCATGACCAATCGCCAACTTTGGTGTAGTGGAAGTGACAAATGTAAAAAGGTGTTAAGATAAGTATGTGTGGTATCAAAGATCACATAATGAATTATTTCATTTGAAAATAAAAATATAGTATATGCAATTTAAGGGATGTAGTCCAAGTCACAATAAGAAAATAGCAAGAGAATAAAGACAAGCTGAAATAAGAATATACAAGAGTACAAGTCTAAAGAATCATAAAATATCATAATGAATAATAATAAATGATAATTAAATAATACAAATCCTGTAGTAATAGGAAATAAATATGATAAAGTGAATAGTAAAGCCTAAAGGACCCATGTATTGTCAAGAAAATACACATAAAATTTTCTATAAAATACACAATAGATAAGCTCGATAAATAATCCAATAACCCTTAATGTATCATGACCTATAAGATGTTCTAAGAAGTTATACTAGCTTCACCAGAATTTACTGCAACCAACTAAGTACGAAATAAATATCCAAAATAGATCACCTTCAAAGGTGACAAACAAAATCCACCAAACAAAAGTACAAAAAGATAACAAATAAAGGCATCAACAAAAATAACCATAAAAAATAATCATCACAAAATATAACCACAAAGAAAAGCAAACACTACCATCAAAAAATCTATCACCACCTCTAAAAGGGAAATCATCATCATCATCATCATCATCATCATCATCATCGTCCTTAGACCTCTCTTGGTAGGTGTGGAGAAAGTGAAACCCACTACCAATGTCAATAATATCTCGACGTAACACTTCCATTTGTGTGGAGACAGAGGTCCTAAATATGTCTCTGGTCTGATGGAATGACTCAAACTTTTAGGAGCAGCGGTAATATTGGGACGAAGATATTTGAATAATGTCATCATCCATAATGCGAAAACAACTTGAAGTCTATGAGGGTGCATCTCTCGGTCTCGATCATAATGAGGCACCTGGTTCACTCGCGGGATCTTTTTCAACCTCATTTACCTCTTACACGTTGGCATCATGTGTTGACTTCTTTATCCCTAAATGATATGAGGTGTAAGTGAAGTTATCCCCAGTGATTGCCTTCTTATCATTTAAAAAGATGTGGGCATTATTAGCAATGAGAAATCGGTGGATGAAATGACCACAAAAGATGTAGGTGTGTCTTCCTTTTGCTAACAATCACATCCTTCATCAAACAGTACGTAATCCAAAGACAAGTTGGTAACAACTACATTAAAAACTTGTATTTGAATGATGGGATGGAGTAGCAATGAGTATTCTTGGGTGATGTTGTTAGAGAATATCATATGGAGCATATAGTAAAAATTCATAAGAGTCATAGTATTACGACCAACAGTGATATCATGCAGTACAATGTTGCCACTAAGGGCGGAGCCAGGATTCACATGAGGCGTGGAATGATTTTTTTAGGTTAGTGTACTTTCCGATTAAAAGATCGTATCTTGGAGTGACGGAAAGTTTTCTCTCCCAAACTATGGTTGGTCTCGAGTTCGAGACTTGGAAGCGGTCTCTTCATATTCTAAAATAATATGGGAGTAAGACCAGCCGACATCTACCTCTCCCAAACCCTGCAGTGAAGCGGGAGCCTTGTGCACTCGGTACAACATTTTAGTGTACTTTTCAATTAAGCACCTCCCCCTTTTCTCCTTATGTTAGGTGTCATTAGAGTGTTTTAGAGTGATCAAAATGAATATACGTCAAATTAATATTAGTAATATTACCGATGCTCGATTCATATACAGTGAAAATAGAAACGCACTTTATGCTCATGTAATATATGTTAAAGATTTTTAATTTTAATATAACTATTTTTATATAATTATCGAAAAATTAACTAAATTTGTATCCTAAAGAGATATTAGTATATTGTGGGTTTGTCGTGAAATTAGAAATATATAATTAGTGGTTAACAATATAATTTTGTTTAAATTATGATCATATGAGGATTTTTATTCTTAAGTGTTGACTAAAAATATAAGTTCTACTCATTGAACCTAATCTATAGTCATAAATATAATATATATTTATAGTTTATACTGTTAATTATAAAAATACGAATACCAAGTCGCTTGAGAGACAATTTTTAGCTTTTTAGTTTTGTCATTAACCAATAGGATAATGAACAGTTCAATGTTGTTATGGTTTAAAGATAGTCTTCCACATGGATATGCCATGAAAAACTGAGAAACAATCACTCTTATAAGAAAGGCGAAAAATTCTAGTAGCCCGAATTTTTGACTTAAAACCAATAGACAGAATGATGTGTCAAGACTAGTGGATAGAAAAACAAGACATGGTAAAGTGAAATGGAAAGAACGTGAAATTTTTTTTTAGACATTTTCTCCATTCTCAAACCATATACAAACACTCATCTTATTGGGAATAAAAAAATTATTTTCTTCAACAATCTTTTGTCTTAGAATAAAAAATAAATACATTTTAACTCTTTAATAAAAAACTATTTTTAATACTAATTTAAAAAAATATTTTTTTTTAGAAAAAAATATTTTTAACCTTTTGTAATTATTTAAAAAAAAGTTTTTAAATTAAATAAAAACCTTCGGAAAGTTCTATAAAAATAAAAATTTTAAAAGAGATAAGGAATATTTTTTAAAATAAAAAATTTTGACATGATATCGTTTGTTATATGTTTATTGACATGATATCGCGATTGATTAGTGTCGCTGAGGCGGATCCATATTCTCGGACCCACATCATTTGTTGAATGTGGGTTCGCTCCACCGGCGCTAACCAATCGCGAATCTAAGACATCAAATTAAACAGTTTTTTTATTAAAATTAAAATTTTAAAAATATTTTTTTCATAAATAAAAAAACAATGTTTATTGACATGATATCGCGATTGATTAGTGCCATTGGCGCGGAGCCACATCATTTGTTAAATGTGGGTCCGCGCCAGCGGCACTAATCAATCACGATATCATGTCAATAAACATTGTCTTTTTTATTTATGAAAAAAAATATTTTTTTAATTTTAATTTTAATAAAAAACTGTTCAATTTTTTTAAAAAAATGTTTAATTTGATGTCTTAGATTCGTGTGCCGTTAGCGCGGACCCACATTCTCGGATCCACATCATTTGTTGAATGTGGATCCGCACCACCGGCACTAATCAATCACGAATCTAGGAGATCAAATTAAACTAACACGACTCAAATAGATAACACGACACACAATTTTTTTTCTTTACCAAACACGAACACGACCTCGTTAAACGACATAAAATCATTTTATTTTTTTTCCTAGCACCAAATTGCAACATAACACGATACAACAAGAAATATCTTTTATACCTAACAGGAAAAAGAAATATTCTTTTATACTTGTGTCATTGCATGTTTAATTAAGTTGAGTTTATATTTGGTAAAAAAATTACAACTTCATGTCATATTACATTTCATTTAAGTCGTGTTGGTAATAATTAAGTAAAAAGATTACGTATATAATTTTTTTTTAAATAAATGTCTTTTTTTCATAAATATAAAAAGTGACTTCTTAATAAAAACATGTTCTTTATAACTTACAAGTTTTATTATAAAACAGGATTTTTATAACTTTTTTAAAATAATTTTTATTATAAAGTATATTTTTATAAATATAAACTGTTTTTAAAAAATAAAAATCTGACCTTTCTTGAAATATTTTTTATATATAAATTTTGTAAAAAGTCTTTTTATAAGTTCTTTTAGTTAAATATTTACTTTTATATTTTTTGTGAGTTAAAAGTTACCGGAGTAATCGAAAGTTTAATGGCAAGTGTTGGTTTACAAAGTCTATTGCATGGATCTTACATATTTTTTTATCGTATTTTAAAAGTCACATCAGTCGGTTACTTGGTTTCAGTCGATTCCTCGATCACAGTAGAAAAGCTCTAGAAAGGAACATCACTTTAACTATTGACTAAGTCTATGTGGCTTGTAATTAGGTGTGATAGATTAATAGGATGGGATGCATTATACATAACTAGTACATCATAAGCTAAAGTTCAAAATATGCCTTGGGATATAGCCCTTGTCTGCCCAGGGCTGGATCACTCATTATATTTTTTCACTATAAGGATACTCAATATTTTCAACGATGGGAAGTCCAAATGTCTTGGTAGAGTGAAAGTGATAGAGATTTCACGGACAATAGAAATAAAGAAATGTCATCGGGCAGAAAATTATTTATGGTGTATAGCACTCAATCCAAGTCTAGATACACTTCTTCGTGATCCTAACTTGATTTCCAATACCAAGCCAAGAACAACTCTCAAAACCTATAGAGAAGTACAGTGGTTATTCCATAGGGAATCATAGTCAATACTACGCTAAAAAGGACGGGACAGTCCATAAAGTCATCAAATCACTTATAATGATCCTGTATGGTAAAAAACGAGGAGGCGAGGGAGGATCTTGAGGAACTGGAGTCGAAGAACATGTGCTAGAATGACATCACTTAAAGGCTAAAAATTACTTGCATTATAACTGACCAAGAATCAATCAAAGAAAAAATAATGTTTAAGAAGTGAGTTTCAATCCTTGGTGCAAAACGCCAAGAACGTCACAAACTCAGAAAATCCTAAAAATAGATTTTTTAACTTATATAGAAGCTAAATCCATGGGATTAAACTAATAAATATGAATCAAAACCTAAAAATTCTACACTATCATGTTGGAGATGAAGTACAACTCCAAAAATGAGTAAAATAGCAAGACATTTTTCAAGTCCATAAAAAATGCCAAAAAGGATCTAAAATTAAAAAATCTAGAAAAAGGGAGATGGAAAGAATCTTACCAAGTTATTTCTAGATGTGGAAATTCGAGAAAGATCCAGGAATCTCTTCAAATTGACCAAAAATGGAAGTGGGGCATGAGATGATGAAAGAAAGAGAGAAAATAAAAGTGGAAACGACAAAAGTAAGTTGTGTGACACGATCGATTAGAAAAGCTTTGCTGGTCGTGAGTATCACTAAAGTGATGAAAAACTTCGCTGAAGCAAAAGTATCACTATAGTGATGAAGAGTTTTATCAACATCGATGATCTTTAGAGAAACTCCATCCTCCAAAATGATTGTTAGAAAGAAAGACACCACTCAAAGACATAAGGTGATCATATACAAAAGATCCACTACATAAAATAACTTCGATTAATGAAATCAGGCATGCTTGTGATATGCATTGTCATAGTCAAGGTAAATGGTTATTCCACGTACTCTAAACATAGAATAGACTAGATAATAAAATGTCTATAATATCTTTCAAGTTGATTCAAAAGAAACATATGACATAACTCGTCTGGAAGAGAGAAAAGTACAAATATGAGCATTTGTCCGATGAAATCAAAACAAACTTCAAAAGACGAGATTTTACTAGGAAACTTGAAACTTTACATGATTTTTTTTTAAAAGGTCTCATTTTCCTTAAAAAGTAAAATCTTCAACTAATAATTTTTTATTCCTCACTAAGAGATTATGGTTACATCCTTAAAATCTCATATCCTTGACATACTTAATTTTTCTATAGACATAAATCTTTGATACATCGCTTTAAAACAATTTTTTATGTGGCATCTTTCATACAGTCATTACTAAAGGCGGATAGAGTTTTTAACTCCGACCATGATGATAGAAATCTTACAAGCACAAAGGCTAAATTAACTCCCTTTTTCACTTCACATACATTTTGAAAGATCAATAAAGCATTACTCAGATGCGTTTTGTTATTTAATTCATAAGATAATGCTCAAAACGTAGTGCGATGAATGTGCAATGAGTTTTGACATATACTCAAGATAAACTAAGCTCAAAAGATAATAAATTTTCAATTCTTTTCAATTATAGGCATAAAGTACATAGTCATAGACACATCCAAGATAAAAACATCATGTGATAACAAATCAATAAATCAATTTAGCATTTTAGCAAGTTCATCTATAAGAACACAACCACAAAAGTATTGAGAAACGAAGTATCACAACAATAGAATGAGCCAAGGAATAAGTTGAACACTCTATAGAGTCCTGGGCATAATAATAAACCTTTATAATGAGTAGGAATTTAGTGAACTAACTGGGGATTCGATCTAGTTTCTTATTCTATCATATGTAAACGACCCTTCCTAATCCACATTTGATTAACAAGAGGTGAATTGGGAGTAGGTTGAACCTTAGGCGTATAAGAAATTTTCTTGCCCCTTTTTTTTTAACACGACAAAAATGTTCACTTGGTTTTACCACAATGTTATTCTTAACAAATACATAATTCTTCCTAGCATTACAAAAGTACAAGGTTGACCTAAGAATATAACAAAATTCTCTTAAATATCCTTTCCTATTACAATGATCATATTTATAAATTCTAGGGTGAGGCGTGGGAGAAAAAGTTTTGAGAACAAACCTTTCAAAACATTGAACCATTTTCAACTTAAAATAATAAACTCTATGATGACCTTTTTTATGAGAATAAGAACAAGTAATATCCCTACGTGGTCTTTTATCATGAAAATTATGATTTTCGCAAATGGTGGGAGACTAATTACACTTCTCCTTCAAATTCTTCACCTTGTCATGTTTTCTTTGTTTATTAAAGTTTTGGAAACAATGATAAAAAGTAGACGAATGATTTGATGTGAAGGTTTGACATTAACGGTCTCTTCTTTAATAAATTATTGATACTTAGTATATTGTTCAAAAGATAATTCTTCAACTTTTTAAAAAATGTTTGGCACTAAAATAAATACTATTTTTAAATTCTTCTTTCAAAGTATCCACAAAGATGATTAAATCTTCTCTTCCATATTTAAAGTGGAAAAGGATTCATCCTCAACTAAAGGTAACTCCTTATCTTCTATTAATTTATCAAGACATGTGAAGAAGTCATTAAAGTATAAATATAAAGATTTAACTTTTGGATAAAGGGAATGATCATGGGCATCTATAGATTGAAATAGTTCATTTTCTTCTTTAACATAAGTAAGATCATCAACAAGTATGGTTATCTTATTTTCTATGGATTTTGATTCTATTAAGTAAAAGATCTCTGTCAATAGGTAACCAAGTAGATTCAAGGTTAATACTTTCTTTGATGGATTTTTCTTTTAGCAAACGATTCACCATCATAGAAAGTTTAACATTGGTTTGAGATAAAATCTTGTTTTTAGAAACAATCTCATCAAGAGAAGAACATTGATCATCTTCTATGAAATCACTAATACAAGCTGTAGAAATGCTGGTGCTAGAGTGATTCAAATATCGAACGGTGTGATAAGTTAGGGTAAAGTATGCCATTTTTTTATACCCATGATTTTATGCATTTAGTCATTAACATAAAAGTATATATTCACACACAATTGATCTGCCTCGAGGTTATTAAACCTAATAGAAAAGAGGTCAAGCTCTGATACCAGTTAAGAGTGCATGTGCTCGAAACCAAAAGGGACGAAAGATGCCCATTTAAAATTACTTGTCAATAAAGAGACCTATTATTCCTTTAATTGACGTTTTACGATAACAAAGATAAGGCCTAAGTTCTGTGTAACACATTATTTACCAAATATATTACACAAAATTTTATCTTTAATATTATTTTGCTTCATCTAAGTGAGAAAATGTTAACAATATAGCACAACACCAAGGCATATAAGAAAAAACCCACAAAGGGAAAAAACCTCGGGCAGATAGAATAAAAAATTAACTATGGTCGAACTTAAATAGGGAAATTACGTCTTAAAACTCCTAATGCTTCATGTATGCCTGAGGTACTTTCACTATATCTTCCCAACGTGAAGGCATCAATAGTTGTAGTATGTTTCACAATTTCCACCGGTTTTGGCCTCAACCAATGTATTTTTCAAGCCACATTCAAGAATCCTCCTTTTAAAATGAAAGAAGAACTCGGTATTCCTAATCTTGGAAAAAAGTTAAGAAGCCTCCAATGATTGTAGTATCAATTTCTATGTGTATGAAGAACGTAAAGTGAAAGGATATTTAAAAATATGGCTTAACTCATAAATATATTTTTAAGAAAATAAAATCTCCATATAACTCGATAACAAATTATAATGATACTTGTTCAAGGTTTTTACAAAAAGGATTTTTTAGATTTCACAAGTGTAGATGTCGATTCTTGAAATACAATTAGTATTTAACTAGGCATAACCCCTTATCAGAATGATGATTAGTGCGCAAAGAATAAAACAATAAATGAGAACAGTAATGTCTTCAACCAGTAGTCTTTAAAACTAAAAGTCTATATTAAATGAGCCTTTACACCATACATGTTCTTTGACTATAATAAATGAAATGGGTCCCCATAATCAACTTGGTTAGAGGGAGAATGAATAAGCACATGGAATAATAAAGGCAAAGCAGCAAACCAAGTGTGCAATAAATGCCAATGTTTGTAGACAAAATGTGGTTAAGCTCTAAAGGTCAAGGAATACAATTACCAAATGGTAAACTCTCAATAAACTCTCGTGTCTTTACGGAGGGAAAAATCAACCCCCCGTTAAAGGAAGTAAGTGATAGTATTTATATAAGGGAAAGGTCATTCGAGCGACCTTTCCCGCATTAAATAATTTGACCTCATTTAATGATACAAATACTACGCAATTAATGCTAAAAATAGCGTATTAAATGCATGAGATGTTATATTTTTTGCGGGAACACTATTTATGATATAAAGAGTCCCTTTGCATTGATTGAGATGTGATGGATTGACACAAAGGTTTTATTTTATGACGGATAATGGGACGCTCCCTTAAATGAGCTAGTGGTTCAAGGAATAAACTCACTTGAGTGCCACTTTTCTTGAGTTCCTAAAATTTCAAAAAACATGATGTCTGAAAAGGTGGCGAACAGTGATATATAAGATGAGATGTCTAATCAGTCAAATATGGTCTTTCGGATGATGGTTGCTTGATCAACCTATGAGAGACCAAAAGGAAATATCTGAATAACCATTAGAAGTGAGGTCCCTCAGCTAATGGTGTCTCGAGAGGCTATTTATTGATCCCATTGACTAAGAGGTTTTTCCCAAGTGTACCAAAGAGGTTGATATTTCTTACCCAACATTACCTTGTTCCCAATCCTCCAAACCAATTCTCTATGAAGCTCCCTAAATGAGGTTGCTCGATAGAGCATATGAGCTCTCCCATGTCCTGCCAGTCATGGTCCTTCGAAGGTACTGATCAACCTTAGAATTATTACAAAACAACTCCAAGTATTTCAACAATAAGAGATAATACATGTAAATCATACCTCTTTTTACAAAATGTTCCTTCAATGTCTCTCGATTGAGCTTGATCTTTATGGGAGGTCTTTCGAGTGGCCACATTTCTTCTTTGAGGTATTTGATAGCGCGATCTAGTTGTGGGGCTTCTTGTGAATGATCTCCTTCTGAATGATCTCGTGTTCTATGATTACTCTCTTGATTGTATAAGATTAGTCTTTTTATCAACCTTAGTCTTGGACCTCCCCCTATATTTATCCATTCGTAGAGATATTTATTTACCCGTAAAGAAATATATGTAGGAAATATCATCACCTCTCTTTGAATAACCTGTAAACATGGGTTACTTTAAACAAACAAACAAAATAGTTATGAAATCAATAATTATTTGTATAAAGATATCTGTAAATAATCACACATGTATTTTCTCTTCGAGCGAGCATTTGCTTGAGCGACCTGGAAACTTGGTCGTGAAGCTTTCTCAGAGATAAAATATTTTGTGATAAACTTATTTATTTTTGTTGGGGGAAATAGAATGGTTTTTTGAAATTCCACCCAAAACTATTTAGTTCCCCCCAAAAGAGAATCATGGAATGATTCGTTCAATCCCTTAAGTGAGGCATTTCTCATTGAGCCATTGTCTCACCTTAAATGCATCTGCGGCTCTTTCCTCCACCTTTACACCTAGCGCACTAAGGCTAGCGCATGAGCACCATGCAGTCCACCTTAGTCATCATCAAATAAGAAACAATCATTGCAGTGGCTGTAGACACCCAACCACACGCGCATGGGAATTATCCCCCCTCCCCCCGGTTTCAAATTCAACCCTTTGCCCCTTATAAGAAGGGTTCTCTTTCTTCCCAGAACTTTTACCCTTAACGCTTTATTTGCAAATATCCCTTTTAGAGATAAAGAAAGTGTTTGTTGCCCATTCTTCTTAATCTCAATTTCTAACAACCCTTTGTAATGGCTCCTATCGTCAAAAAGACCGCTTTTGTTAGGAGTGCTTCTCTTACCATTCAAGATCGCCAGGCTCAATGGTCCAAGTACCTTCATGCTATTTTCTTCAGAGAATCTGATCACTTCTGGTCCATAGCAGATACTTTCCCCAACCGTTTGACCAACAAGACAACCACCCACTTTCTTGTGGAGGAAAGTGAAGAGGCTGAGCACTGGGCCTATATCGCAGGTGCTAGTGCGGTTAGGATTAGGATTGAACATGGGGATTTTCCCTACTCAAACGTTGAATTTGATTCCATCGACGGATCTTATGATGGCATAGGTCCTTGGACGAACTATATCTATGACAAGTATGTTGCCAAAATGTCCCAAGTGGGATTATCATGCACTATGTGGTTTGGAAACCTAACTCTGGCAAAAAATAATAGTGTTTTAAGGATATTGGTCTCTCGGAGGAGCCGCAAGTCCCACACCATTGTGGAAGCCTGGGGAGAATTTACGATAACTTTGGAGGACATTTGTGAACTTTTTAGCCTCGATGCTGCTGGAAATGAAACCTTCTTTGAAGAAGTTCTCTCAAAGGAGGAGGCCGCCATTCGAAAGAGGTTGGAAGGTGTTTGTAGGAAGTGAATGGTGAATTCGAACAAGTATAGCATTTTTGAGATTATTCTCCACTTCTACTTTATCGAAGATAAGGCAGCCGCTACGGCTAGGGAGCTGGCAAAAAATATTCCCAAGGGTAAACAAGTTGCTGAGCTACCTCCAACTAAGGAAGGCTTTAGGAGTGACTTGAAGTTAGCTGCCTATATACTGGTTGTTTTATTAAGTATATTTTTTCTTAGAAAGCCTCACGACTACCCAAGGAGGGACCTAGTCATCATAGTTTTTCAGATGTCGTTTGGTATCGAAATTCCTTTGGTTGCTATAACTTTAAGCTCCCTTTATACTTGGTTTGATCGAGTGCAAGAAAACTCTGTCAGGTCCATCAATAGGTTTGATGTCTCAAATTATGTCAATCATATTCTCCTCACTGCATTCCTATATACCAGGTTCCTCACATTTTCCCCTAGTACTTTATTACCTATATCCCACACTAGGAAGATTCCTTACATTTGTGCTTGGAATCACAAGCAAAGCAAAAAGCCATTTAACACTTTAATTGACAATGTCAAGGCTTTCTATTTCCATCCTTATGTTGGTATTAATCAAACTCCGCATGTGTCGTGCTCAACTTCTTATTTTTATACACTACCGGTCCCAAGCCCAGATAAAGGAGGAGGGTTGCGTTAGGTAACAGCCAGCGTAAAACTTTTGTCAGATCCTTATAAACATAAATCCTATGAATATACATGCTAATGCTAGGGAATTCTCCTTAAGAGATGCGTTGCACCTACCACTGGGTGCCTCGAAAAATAGGCAAAGGGCGTTATGCCTTCCATCGAGTGTCTCGAAAAATAGGCAAGGGGCGTCGCATCGGTGCTCGGATGCGACGATAAATACGCAAGGGTTCCTGCAACAAGCTGGACGTGTGCGAGTAAAGAAGATAGTCCAGGATACTAGACTTAGGTTAGCGACTTGGAACATGGGACTATAACAGGAAAAGGGATGGAGTTAATAGATACCATGATAAGAAGAAAAGTTAACATAGCTTGTTTATAAGAAACTAAATGGGTCGGTGAGAAAGCTAGAGAAATATAAAATACAGGATTTAAATTTTATTGTACAGGAACATATAGAAATAAGATCGGAGTTGGAATAACAGTAGATACGGACTTTAAGGACGATATCATAACCATTATTAGGAAAGGTGATAGACTTATACTTGTAAAATTGGTATTAGGTGAAAACATAATTAATATTGTTAGTGCTTATGCACCTCAAGTAAGATTAGATGAGCACACTAGAGTACAAGTTTGGGAATAAATGGATGAACAAATTCAAGACATACCCGTAGGTGAGAAAATCTATATAGGGGGAGATTTTAATGGCTATGTAGGAGAAGATCGTGTAGGATATGAGATAGTTCATGGAGGATATGGTTTTGGAGATAGGAACGACGGGGGAGAGTCTATCTTAGATTTTGCGATGGCTTATGATTTTGTATTAGTAAATACATGTTTTAAAAAGAGGCTTGAACACTTAATAACCTATAAAAGTGGAACGAATAAGAGCCAAATAGATTTTTTCATTACTAGAAAAGGAGATCGATTAACGTGTAAAGATTGTAAGGTTATCCCATGAGAGAGCTTAACCTCACAACATAGGATAATGGTGTTGGATATAAATACTAAAAATCAATCACGAGTGCGAAAAGTGAAGATTAACCCACGAATTAGGTGGTGGAACTTAAAAGGAGAGAAATTAGAACTATTTAAAGATAAATTATTAAATGAAGCAACATGGAATACTGAAGAAGAGACTAACGTAACGTGGAATAAGATGGCCACATGAATTAGGAGAATATCAAAAGAAATTCTTAGAGAATCAAAAGGCAAGGGGCCACAATCTAAAGAAACTTAGTGGTGGAATGAAGAAGTACAAAATATAGTAAAAATCAAAAGGGAGTGCTTTAAAACACGGCAAACAAATAGAAATGAAGAAAATTTTGAGAAATATAAATGGGCTAAATAGGAAGTTAAGAAAGTGGTAAGAGATGCTAAGTTAAAAGCGTATGATTATTTTTATACAAAATTAGGTATACAAGAAGGGGAAAAAAGTATTTACAAGCTTGCTAAACTTAGGGATAGGAAAATAAAATATTTTTATAACGTTAAGTGTATTAAAAGTGATGATTCGAGAGTCCTAGTCAAAGATGATGAAATTATATAAAGATGGAAAAGCTACTTTGAGAGGTTATTAAATGGAGATAATGTGAGTAAATTAGATATAGAAGAACTTAGGAAAACTCGAGAAAATATATTTTTTCACAGAATTAGGACAACAGAGGTCAGGATTGCTTTAAAAAAGATGAAAACAGGGAAGGCTTTAGGACCAGATGGTATCCCAATTGAGGTTTGGAAGTGCTTAGGGGTGGATGGAGTATCATGGCTTACAAAATTATTCAATAGAATTTTAATGACTAATAGGATGCCCGATGAATGGAGAAAAAGTGTTTAGTACCTATTTATAAAAATAAAGGGGACATACAAAGTTGTTCAAATTATCGTGGTATTAAATTAATGAGTCATACAATGAAACTTTGGGAGAGAGTGATTGAATATAGATTGAGATTAAAGACAACAGTATCTGAGAATCAATTTGGGTTTATGCCTGTGAGGTCAACAATGGAAGTAATCTATTTATTGAGGCGATTAATGGAGAGGTATAGGGAGAAAAAAAAGGGTCTTCATATGATTTTTATATATTTGGAGAAGGCGTATGATAGGATACCCAGAGATATAATATGGTGGGTTCTACATAAAAGAGCAGTGACTCGCAGATATATTGATGTGATAAAGGATTTGTATGATGGTTCGATGACTACAGTAAGAACATCAGTCGGAGAAAGTAGTGAATTTTCAATTACGATAGGTCTACACCAAGGTTCAGCATTAAGTCCTTTTCTATTTGCTCTTGTTATGGATGAGTTGACTGGACAAATATAAGATGAGGTGCCATGGTGTATGCTATTTGCAAATGATATTGTTTTAGTGGATGAGACTAAGACGGGGATTAATGATAGGTTGGAATTGTGGAGAGAAACTTTAGAAACAAGAGGATTTAAAATAAGCAGAACTAAAACAGAATATATAGAGTGCAATTTTAGTAGTAATAGGAGGACAAATGGAGATGTGGTGAAATTGGAGGGTCAAGATATACCTAGAAATGATCATTTTTGTTATTGAGGATCGATTATTCAAAAAGATGGAGATATTAGTGATGATGTTACTCATAGGATTAGAGCAGGGTGGGTTAAGTGGAGAAGTGCTACCGGCATTTTGTGTGATAGGCGTATACCTTTGAAGTTAAAAGGTAAATTTTATAGGACGACCATTAGACCCGCTATGCTATATGGGACAGAGTGTTGGGCAACCAAGAAACAAAATATGCAGAAAATAAGTGTGGCAGAGATGCGAATGCTAAGATGGATTTATGGTAAAACTCGAACGGATAAAATTAAAAATGAACAAATTCATGAAACGGTAAAAGTAGCTCCGATAGAAGATAAATTGAGAGAAAATCAACTTAGATGGTTTGGACACGTCAAGCGTAAACCAATGGATGCTCCTGTAAGGAAGAGTGATTTAGTTAGTATTGATGATAACACAAGGGGTAGAGGTAGGCCTAAATTGACTTGGTGGGATATTATAAAAAAGGACATGATGACATGTGATTTAACCAAAGATATTGCACTGGAGAGAATGTAATGGAAAAATAGGATTCATGTAGCCGAACCCAAATAATTGGGAAAAGGCTTTGTTGAGTTGATTTGAGTATGTTGGTATTAATCAATTCTATACCAATAATTTCTCTACTAAGTCATCTCAACCTGTGAGTGAGGTCCAGAGGCTGATGTGAGTAATTTCCCCTCAACAAGTGTCCTTCTAGTTATAGCCCCTTTTTACCTTCCCTGTTACACTGAATGATAATATTTCTATTTGATTTACTCCCTCCATCGCGTAGCCACCCAGTTTGCTATGACAAGGGGGTGGCCCTATTACATCACAATTTCTTGAAGCGGACTACCAACTTCTCACTTGCTTATGGCAACTTCTTAACTAATGTAGTAGCAACTATTTCCGTTCGTTATAGGGAAAAGTTGGTGATCCCCTCCAATAATTCACGAGGTAATAGATCCACTAACTATTTTACTATATTCTTGCCCAACCAACTTGCCAGGTTCTAAAGGGATGTTCTACGTCAACCACTTTATCAAGCGGTCGAGAGGTTTCCCCAATAGAACTTAGGTTTAAAGTCTTCTCGATTAATCAATCATAGTTCGATTTCGAGTGATGTTAATAACAGTATGCCCAATGAACTTCCTCCTCTAGCACTTATTGAGGAGTCCATTTTTAAGAAGAATAAGGGAGCCTCCACATCACATCTTATTGATGAGACTGAGGATTCCCCTGAGACTTTCCACTCTACTATTGATGAAGGGACACCTCTTGGTCTCTCAACTGGAGTGGCTATGAGAGCAAAGAAGAAGAAAACTGTTGTTGGTCACTCGGAGGATGCCCTTCTAGCGACAGAGGTTGATCACGCCCTTAAGAGCAAAGTAATAGAGTTATTTGATGACTTGATAAGTAAGTACAATCAAGGTTCAACGACTTCTTGAGATTTAATTAATGAGAAGGTGGTTGCTCGCGGCTTGTATTTTACTCCTCTAGCCAATACAAGTGGTCAAAAAATAACTAGGTCAGAGGCAAGGTCCTCTCTCACAGCTGTAGGTGACATTAAATAACAAGAAGAAGATATTGAGGAAGAACCTTTGATGAATCAATCGCACGGGTTGTGAAGGATGTTTAGTACCGAGAAATCATCCTCTCCTCCACTGGTTTACACCTTACTTGATGATTTTATTGATGAAGAGGTATTATTTGCACTAACTTGAATATATTATGATTTCTCGTACTTCCTTAGCCTCCTTATTTATTTTCTTCTTCTTATACCTTAGTTAATACACAGTTTGAGGTCTATGTTGATACTCTCGTGGCTAAATGAGAGCTGGCATAGGATCAGGAAATAAAAGAGACACAACACACCCCTTATCGTCAGTCTCAACAATGTTCTCTCTTATCACATCAACCATTATAGCAACCAACCCACATATTAGAACAAAATCCCACACTATAACATCCACTTCTTGAAGGACCATCAACTGGCACAAAATACCCAAATATGATGGTTGATTACCCCTTTGTGTCGGGTGATGGTTGTTATATGAGTGGGTCAATAAGTTTTTGTTATACCCCTGGATCTTATTTCTTACTCAACCAAGTTGCTCTTGCCCAAGCTGGGCTGGAGTAAATTAAAGATGAAGTGAGGCACCCTTTAGATGTTAATCCAGTCCCTACCGTTATCCCTATGGATGAATTTGAGGTGTGTTAAGGTTTATCTTGTAAATATTTATAACTTATCTTTTGCTTTATCTTATTTGTTATTTGACCTTGATATTTTTTTGTTATGGCCTATTCGAACTTCTGCTCCTGCAAGCACTACTTCTCCTGCAAGCATTACTGCTCCTGCTGAGGGTGTACCTGTCAACATTTGCAGGGACTTGATCATTTTGCTTACTATGAATGTGAAAATATTGGTGAGTATTTTGGGGCCTTCTATTTTAGAGGGTGGAGCTATTATTGAGGTTGAGGAGGTTGAGGTTATTGGAGATGCCACTATTGAACCTATTGTCGAGCGATCGACCTCTACTGAACCTCCTTAGAGAGAGGTATATACTCATTATGTTTTCCCCCACTTGATTTTCTTCTTTAGCCAAATGTTTGATACTATAATTTTTTTGAAAATCCTCTGATCATTTTATCAAGAAAAACTTGTTTAGAGTACTTGGTCGAGAAACCAAAGGTGCTTCAAGTAAACTGGCACTTTAGCGACCATAAAGGCCAAACTTTCTCGAGCACTTGGTCAAGCAACCAAAGGTAATTCAACTAAACTGGGACTTTAGCGTGCCTAGATTCCTTGGTTGAGAAACTAAATGTTCTTCAAGTAAATTGGTACTTTAATGTGCCCAGAGTACTTGGTTGAGCAACCAAAGGTTCTTCAAGTAAATTGGGACTTTAGCGCACCCAGAATACTTAGTTGAGCAACCAAAGGTGCTTCAAGTAAACTGGGACTTTAGCGTGCCCATAGTACTTGGTCAAGCAACCAAAGGTGAATCAAGTAAACTGATACTTTAGTGTGCCCAGAGTACTTAGTCTAGCAACCAAAGGTGCTTTAAGTAAACTGGGGCTTTAGCATGACCAGAGTACTTGGTCGAGAAACCCAAAGGTACTTCAAGTAAACTTAGACTTTAACATGCCCAGAGTACGTGGTCGAGCAACCAAAATTTCTTCAAGTAAATTGGGACTTTAGCGACCATAAAGGCTAAACTTTCTTTACGAAACTGCTCTTTTCTGACTTCATTTGTTTTAACCATCAGGTTGTACCCAAGCATTCTGACTTTTTAGATGATCCTTCATTGCCTATTGATTAAGTTCCCAGTGAGAGTGTTCGCAAGGAGGAGATTGTAAGCCCTGCTATCATCGATGTCATTGCGTTTGAATCTACCCTTCCCTCTAGTGGTTCAAATGTTAAGGTGTAATCTCGAGCAGCTACACCTCTGTTAGAAGATAAAAATAGGGCATCCAACACAGTGTTTCCCCAAGACAAAAATAACTATCAGTGATGCATCTCCCACAGATTTTTTTAAGCAAACTGTTAGGAATTTTCCCCATATTATTTCTACCTTACATCGAAAACTTCTTTAATGACTACTTGAACTTCACCCCTCTACCTTCAGTCCTAATTGTGTTCAGCCAGTTCCCATGATGATGGCCTATAGGTTGATCGAGTTTGCTATTGTGGTGAGTGAGGTTTTAAGTACCCCACTACATTCACTCACCTCGTCTAAAATCAAGGAGTTAATGGTCAAGATCAATGTTCTTGTGAATGATGGTTTCTCTTTGATGTGGTTGATCTATTTGTTGAGGTCATTCAAGAAATACAATCTTCCCTCATTTTATGGAAGACTTTAGTATAGTACAATTACTGAAGAAATAACTAGCCTTCATCCTGAACTAATCAAAGCAGAGGAGAAGGTTGTGGCTACCTAGGAGGCTTTGGCACAAGCTAAGTTGGAGTTGGAGAAGAGGAAACATGAGATAAAGGGTCATGAAAAGAACATGTCTGATCTTAACAATAAGCCAGATCAGCTAATATCTGCTCTTCCAGGCCTTCATCGTAAGGTCAATGATTCTACCAATTTGTGGTTTATCATAGATGACCCTAGTGTTAATTAAGACTCTATTTTTCCCCTTTTTGTATTTTGGTGAAATAGTTCCTCTTACAGGTGCCAAGGATAAGTGTACGTCAGCCTACCTACAAATCACCGAGGATTTGGTCGCCAAGTTCAAACATGTCCAAGTCTGGAGATTCCCCAAGGGGAATACCAGGCATGCAAAAGCCTTAGCTACTATGGCTTATGCTATAAACTATGGCCTAAAAAGGTGATCGAAGTTGAGTACCTTGCTCAATTGTTCATTCATAAGAAATAGAAGTTCCATCATGTACTGGACACCCAAAAGGCTCCCAGCTAGACGGACCCAATAGTAGCATACTTAAAGGAAGACATGTTACCTTTGAAAAAGAAATAATCGCATCATATTAGAATAAATACTACTCAATTTTACTTATCTCGTGAGGGGAAACTCTATAGGAGATATTTTACTGGCCTATATTTTTAATGTGTGCATCTTAGTGACGTCTACCAAGTATTTTATATATACATGAGGTGATTTATGGAAGATATGTTTAGGGAAGATCTTAGGCATTCAGAGTTATAAAAGAAGTCTAATGGTGGATTTACATTCAAAAGGTTGTCATCTCCTATATGACGAAGTGAAAAAAGTGTCAGCTATTATCACTAATGCTTCACCATCTGACCATCAATCTCATGTATTTTTGTAACACATGACCTTTTGCATAATGGGGGCTAGATATTATAGGCATATTGACCATGGAATTCAAAAATTAGAGGTACCTCCTGGTCAGCACATATTATTTCACCAAATGGATCTAAATAGAATCTTTGGCGAACATAAGAGACACTGACATGCCTCAGTTCATATAGAGAGACATTGTAACACATTTTTGGGTGTTGAGAAAACTTATGACTGACAATCAAATAAAATTTGAGAGCGACCCCTTCTAAGTTTCTACTGGCTTGCCCTTAAAGAAATGGGCAGGCTCAAGCTTCCAACAAGACACTTCTCAATGAAATGAAGAAAATGATGGAAGTGGGTAAAAGATCATGGGTGTATAAGCTCCCCCATGTCCTTTAATAATACTGAACAACTCCTAGAAGGTCGAACAAGGAAATTCCCTTAGCCTTAGCTTACGAAATGTAGGCTATAATATCACTAGAAATAGGCCTACCAACCATGAGAACAACAATCTTTGATTGTAATGTGAAAGATAAGATCATCAGAACCGAACTCGAACTGACTGACGAGAGAAGAGAAAAAACCTGCATCTAACTTGTGTCCTGTCTAAAATATCTAGAAAAGCAGTACAATAAGGGTGTCAATGCAACTAAGGTTTAGGTCAGGGACTATGTGCTAAGGAGGGGTGTCAAATAAGATAAGGAATCCGTCATACGAAAAATTAGAACTTAACTGAGAAAGACCATTCAGGATCATTAGAGATGACCTTCAAGGAGCTTACCATCTAAAAACTATGGAGGAAGGTGAGATAAATAGGTCTTGGAATGCAATCAACCTTAGAAAAATTAATTTTTAAGTGAATTTTATTTTTATAAACATTTAGTCAACGCCTAGTTTTTCATTATCTTTTTGCATTTAGTATTACATAAATTTTACCATGATTATTTAATAAAATTATAGGCCAACGTTAGTACAAACTCATCTTGTTTCCATCAGGACAGATCATTGATTTGATACCTTATAGATATGATTACACGTTATAAGGATAAATTTCCAAACAAGTCAATTTATTTTCAACTAGCTTAATTCTAGATAAAATATTTTGAGTCGTAGGTCTGGGTTGGTTGTTTTATTCAAGCCTTTGATGTGTTTGGATAAAGACATAAAGGAAAAGCTTCAGTGATTATATTATCGTGTCATTTTTCGTGTTCCTGTTCGTTTTCATCTTCAAGTTCCAAGGATCTCTCAGTTATGCATGCGTATTTATTTTGAACCTCAAATATTTTATTATTGGGTGTTAGAATTTTATAGAATGTTTAAAAAAAATTAAAAATTTCACTCTTTCATTAGAATGAATTGAAATGACATTCGAACAAGTTTCCATTCGTCCTTTGAACGAGATTCCTTCATTCAAACGAGATGTGGAACATCTCCTTTTGGGTATGCCTAAGAATGTCCTGCAAAGTTTAGTTGGAAGTTGTGCGAATGAGAATGGGTATTTTTTTTAACGAGGTGTTAGCTCGTTCAAACAAATATGCGTTTTTTATTTTTGTAAACATATATTTCCAAATCTTTAATCCCTATATTTTTGCAAAAACTTTACCTATAAATAGAGATGCGGGATCAGACTTTTAGGCGGGAATTTTGAGACTACTTTTTGTGATAAAATTATTTCCAAAGACTTTTTAAGAACCCTCCTTTTCACCTAATAAGTTTAAGATCTAAGATTTATATTTTATATGCTTTGAAGATCCTATTTTGGGCATCAAGTTTATTCTCCATATCTTTAAGAAAAAAATCGTTGTTGTGGAATCCGTATTTACTATGTTGCGGTGAAGAAGTGGTGGATTTTGTGTTCCAATTTATAGACGATTGCTGAGCCTGGATCGATACATATTGAGGTGTGCGTGGACACGTGCATTATGGCAGCTTGCATGGGTGGATTTCGGCGTTGTCACTGTGGAGAAGCGGTTGAAGATTGAAGACTCATCAAGGCTTGTGGGGATCGAGTCGTTGAGTAAGTTATTTGTTATCTGTGTAATTAGGTGTTATAGTGAATTGCATGGTTGGGTCATCCGAGATTTTTCCTATTGTGGGCATTGCTCTTACATTGGCATGTTGTGCAATTGGTTTGTTTGTATTATTTATTATCACCTAAATGTATGTTTTAGGTTAAAAAGATAAAATTGGGTAAATTGGTTTATCGCTACAACTCAATTTAAAATTGGTGAACATGTTCTTAATGGGTTAAGCACACTAAGACATGGGCTTCAATGGAATATTTATATCTTAGGTTACGCACAAAGATCCAATTTTGAACCAAATTTTATCTTGATGAATAATTAGGTATGCATGCAAGATAATGTCCAACACAAAATATAAAGCCAAATTCCAAACCATGCAGAAGAAGACAAAAAGGAAAAATCGCTTTCGGGCAAAACCTAGATTTCAGCATTGTTAAAGTGTTTAACAAACTCGATGACTTACAGACTACTAAGAGCTCCACTTAGTGTAACACGCGGGTATTCAAGTCTTCAACAGATATGGCACAGTCCAGCACCGTCCGTAGCAAGCATCTCTTTCTCTGTATATGTTGATCATTATAGGAATTGCAAATCCTTTTTTCTTCAGTAGTATAGCCCCGAATCCATAATTTAGTAGTAAAGAAAATCTCCACAGGTCTCTTGAACTTGGAATATGTTCTTCTTGATTTGAAAAAGTGATCTTCAAAAAATCCAAGGGGTTTGGATTGAAAAAGCTTAGAGTTTGATCACAAAAAGAACCCTAAAAAGGCTCTTAAAGGAAAAAATGAGTTATTTCAAACTCTAATCTCGAATTTCTATTTATAGGGAAAGTTTTGGAAAAGAGATAGACATTAGAGATTTGCAAAGATATGTTTTAAAAACATAAAATTTTCATACTCATTCGAACGAACTGGTACATCGTTCGAACATGGTACATCATATCATTCGAACAGCTTCCAGTGAAACTTAGAATAGCATTCTAGAGTGTACCCAAAAGGTGATGTTTCAAATCTCATTCAAACGTGGGAACTTGTTCTAATAACATGCCTAATCTCATTCAAACGATATATCCATCTCATTCTAACGAGTAAGCGAAATTTTAAAAAAGTCTTTCAAAAATCATTTTAAAATATTTTGAACATTTTTTAATGCAAACTCTTTCTAAATGTCCCCTGGAAATTTAAAGTCTTTACAAAACCAACTCATAACTCTTCTAAGTGTTATTGATATGAACGATGTTCAATCTTACAAAAGTCATCAACTTCTTCTCTTTGAATATGTGGAAGTAGTTATGAAGGTGATGTGGGGGTGTAATGGGATAAGTCAAAATAAAATAAAAATGAGCAATTATAAAACTCGCTCTTACAAATTTCCCCCTTTGGCTATTCCGGTACAAAACACAAACTGAAGCCAAATTGATCCCTAAGACTAATACAACTAATGCCAATTAAAATCAAGAAAAGAAAATATAAGTCTTCAACTGAAAAGTCTTCATCTTGTGTTGTCTATAAAATAATCATCAATGCGGAATTACATACACACATAATACAAAAGAAATACTGTGACGCGTACGAGCTTAAACACATAAATAATCTCCCCCTCAATTTATTATCTCCCTTTTTGTCCGTAATAGACAAAGAGTAGGAAACTAATCATGAAGGTACTTGCATCACCCAAAGAAGCAAAGAAAGCATCACAAAGATAAGCATTAACGTAGATGCGATTAAATTCCAAATGGCATAACAACTATTTTTAAAAAAATCAAAATTTTTTCAAGTATAATAATAATGTATAAAAAGTACAAATACAAAACACTTGTAATACCCCATATTTTTATGACTTTTAAATTTGAGGATTTATTAAATTTAAATTGAGATATTAATTTAATATTGATCCAAAAAATTATTTAAATATTTACTAGTGTGATGAGAGTCAGTAATTATTGGAATTTTGTTGTAAATTATTTTATAGGTAAAGTAAGATGTGTAATTAGATTTAGAAAAATTATCACGAGAATTTAATTTAAATTTTGGAAATTTTATCGGGACGCACCTGTGTCGTGTCGGGATTTAATTCGCATTATTAAAAGTGAATAAATTATAAGTCACCCATATGGTCATTTTGAGTGCGTCAATGTGTCCAGAAGGGTCGAGATAGTCAAAATAATGTACTAGGGGGTTTAGTTTGGGACTTGGGCATGGAAACCCACGAATTTTCTAAGGTTATATCAGATGGTAGGGATTGTCTTCTAGGATTAGCATAACCAAAAACCAAGGACGGCCATTGGAGAGGAAGAGGAGAAGCTTTCCAAGGAGTTCTAGGCCAAGAACTCCACCGTTTACACCGCCGTCACCGCCAAATTGTAGATCGCGCAACGAGGATCACAACCACACCAATTTCTTCTACAAATCAGAAACTAATATTTCCAGGAAAGTATCTATCTTGCTTTATTTTAGTTAATGCTTCAATTATATTAGTCTAGAGTTGATTAGAGCTAGTTTTCGTGAAAGAAAGCACATATTGGAGACTAGAATTCACATGTTGTAGAGATAAAAAAATCATATTCTTGAAGTCTAATTCACATGTAGGGGATAAACCACTAATTTTCATTGAGTAGGAGTAGAAAAATCTGGAAAAAGAATTGGAAGAATTAAGTTAAAGAAAATATTAGGGTTCTTGAGGTTTATATAGATTTTGACCCTTGTCAATGGTTATACTTGATGAAAACCCACATGTTTTACATAGAAAATTATTTATTTGGGTATATCACACTTGTAGTATCATTTGTTGGGAGTTTGGGAGTCAAATATGATGATTTGGTTGAGTTTGGAGAAGGATTTCCGTAGCTGGGTTTTCTGCAGTTTCGCCATAACTGCTTGATCGATTGATCGACCAAAGAGCATTGATCGATCGACCCATTTCCATCAATCTATTGACTCTACCTGGGAAACTGAAATTCCTCTTTTAAATAGTTTATTTCGATTTAATGAGTAGAAACCGTTGGACATTATTGTTAAAACATTTTGTGACATAAAGAGAACCAGTAGGACTTTATAAAAATGGTGCATTTAATGTAAGACGAAATTAGGGTTAACGGGAATGATTTACACTTAAGGAATAATGGGAACGCGTGACTAAAGGAGTGAAACTCGTAAAGAAGTTACGTCATAAAATAAGAGAGGACGTACTGAAATTCTATTTAAGGAGATAGGATACTACGAGTGATACTAAGTAAGTTGGGAATAACCCCGTAAATAAGAATAAAAGAGATGAGCCGTTATACGGGATAATCTAGTAATGTGTACTAAGAATGAATATCATAAGTATGGGTCATGGGTGTACCTAATTTAGAAATGGGAATGGAAGTATACATATATATGACTGTGTTTGTGAATATACTATATAGGTGTAAAAATCATGCTCGCGCTACTTGCTATCAGTGAGGTTATCGCGCCGGGACAGTCTTATCTCAATGGGACCTTTATGGGGGATATTGACTTGTACCCTAAAACATAAGAATCCTTGGTATAGGCTATCTGATAGATAGTCAGACGGTCCTAAGAGACGTGAGGGTATGTGCTGACCTCTTAGTGACTTGGAACTATGCTTCGCCTCAATTTGTATGTGTTTTGTGTTAATACAGTTCGAGAGTGATTCCGAACTAGTATTTCCCTTAGTACGAGTGATACGGGGACTTGATAGCAGAGTATGCCAGCACTATAAATTTTATGTGGGGTGTCGATAGTATATATATTATATGAGTGATTAATATATATATAGACTTGAAATTTGGAACTTTATACTGTGACTAAAAGTAGTTAAGTAATGTATAAATATGTCAACTTTAATATCAGTGTTTAAAAAGTTTGAGGCAATACTGAAAGACTTTATAATGAAATAAGATTCATATGAAAACTTTATTCTCAGAAATTAATTATCTTAGCCCTAGTAGTTGTCGGCATGTAACCTTGTGAGGAATTTAAGTTAAGCTAAAATCTTGGGACTAATAGTGCGTTAGGTGTGCACACTAAAAGAGAGGTGAGAATTTCTCAAGAGAGTATCGCATACTGAAATAAATTGTTGCGTTAGCCGGTAAGCATTTTAAATACTTGCTAGACTAAATTTTAAATTGTTTTGCAATTGGGCTCTGACTCGTTTCCTGTTATCTCTTCTCTCTTGTATATATACATATGTATATTACAGGTGCCCAGCCACAGGAGCGTCATGCTTAGGATCCTTTGGTCAGAACGCGCTGCAGCTTATGTGGGAGATGCAGGCCTTTTGCTTAGACGACCTCGTTATTGACTCCACTCTTAGTTCTATTTTATTCAGATGGCAATGTGTCGCCCTTTTTCCTTATTCAGTTGGTTTTGTCAGAGTTTGTGATTCATTTACTTTTCGTATTTTTACTTTGGGATTTGTTACTGTCATGATGTTTTTTTTTCCTTTAAAGTCTTATAGTTGGAATTAGTTATTTGAATATTTAAATTACGTGAATGATCTTTTCCAGTCTAGTTATTGGTGTGACTCTTAAACTGTGTATTATGAAAAGGTTTTTATTATTGGACTTAAATTAAAAATGGAAATAATGGTATAAATGGTTGTCACTTAACTTAATTGTTTAGAGTGTTTAAATTGAAAAGTTTATTTTGCGACAGTGATGCTATGAATGAACCAACCGTTCACCTTGGATATAATTTAATAAAGGACTGATCACCCAGTATTTAATTAGGCGGGGTATCACAGGTGGTGTCAGAGCATCAGGTTCTAGTGTCCTTTAGGATCGGTATGGCTTATTTCGCTTTCAGCTTAGCGTCTTTTATATAGAGCCTTATTTTTAGGATTGTTGTATTCTTGCAATTACGCTTACGTCGCTATTCGAGATTTTTTAGTAACTATAGACTGATAAACTTCCTTCTCATTTCAGATGCCTTTGAGATGCGCACCTAAGGATAGGCGTGCCTAAGCCGAGCAGCCAGCAGCTCCGGCTCAGGGAACGATGGACGCAACTGAGGTAGCCACTATCGTTGCTCAGGCGGTGAATGCCGCATTAGCAGTAGTGTAGCAGGCTCCACCCTAGGTTCAAGTAGTGGCGCCAGTACCAACACAACTTCCATCTACATGGGAGCGGGTTAGGTATGCCTTCCAGAAGGCGCATCCCCCAGAGTTCACGGGTAGTTCGGATATCATTATATCCAGCCAATGGAAGAAAGATATCCAGAGGCATCTGCGCGTGTACGAGTGCACGGATGTGCAGAAATAGCTGTTGACTTCCTTCAAGCTAGTGAGGGCTGCTTTGTAGTGGTAGGAATCCACCACCACCTTGGAGGAGAGAGACATTATCACGATTCAGTCATTTTGGGCGCGGTTTGACCGCAAATAGTTTCCATCCGCCGTGCAGACTGAGATGAGGCCAAAGTTACTGAATCTGAAATAGGAGAATACGATTGTTGCTGAGTACGAGGAGAAGTTCACTAGGCTTCTCACTATAGTGCCAGATGAGGCACCCACTAAAGGTAAGAAGATACTGTTGTTTGTGGACGGGTTGGCCTGGAGGATCCGTCAACACCTCATAGGCAATATGTCACTGAGTACCTATACGGATGTACTCAATGCTACTTTGTTACACTGCTAGGATCACCGCTTCCATCTGCAGGGAAGCAAATGAGCAAGAGAGTCCAGCCAACAGGGCAGGACAGGGGGTAGTAGTATGGGTGGAGCACTGGCATCTCAAGGGCAGACTCATCATAATGAGCAGAGTTCCCATCAGGGGGACCCTGCCAAGCGGTTCCGATCAGGTGGCTCCAGGCAGGGATTTAGGGGATTTAAGTAGGGCCAGCAGAGCCAGTCTAATCAACAGGGCCAACACCGTCACTCGCAGGGCCATCAGGGCAAACAGCGTTTTCAACAGGGCCAGCAGGGCTAATAGCGGGGTGGTAACGGCCAGCAAGTTCGTAATCAGCAGGGACAGAGGGGAGAAAATTTCAAGGGCCGATGCTTCTGGTGTGGTAAAAATGGCTATAAGCGCCAGGATTGTCTAGAGGGAGATAGGGCCCCACAGCAGCAGGGTTCTCGTAATGAGCCACAGAGACCACTTTTTCCAGCCCCCCTCCTAGCACCAGCTTAGGCACCAGCCTTACCAGCCATCCCAGGAGGGGCAGTTGCAGTACGACATTTTTATAACATCCACTAGGCAGCATCTCCTCAGGCACACCCGTGATTGAGGGTACATTTCCTATCCATGGCACTATGGGTCGGGTTTTATTTGATACTGGGATGACACACTATTTTATATCTACTCATTTTACGAAGTCTTTAGGATTACTAGCCACAGTAGAGAGCACTGTGACATGTGTAGACTCATCACTGGGGAATGGGTCGCTGATTTTCTTTATATGTCGGGGCGCGGGAGTAGATATTGGTAGCTTAATCTTACCAGCAGACATGTTAGTCTTATATATGCATGAGCACGATGTTATTATTAGCATGGATTGGCTCGCAGCATACAGAGCCATGATAGATTGTTTCGGTGGGAGTATTATCTTTGCCATTCCGGGGCAGGAGATATTTTTAGTGGCGATGCCTCACCCAGAGGGAGGCCCTTCTGCTCATTTGTATTACATAGAGGAGGATACCTCTAAGGAGGTCGTGATTCCCTTAGACTCGATCCCAGTTGTTCGTGAGTATTCTGATGTATTTCAGGACATACCAGACCTACCCCCCAGTCGAGAGATATATTTTTTCATAGATTTGTTACCAGATACTTGACCGATAGCACGCGCTCCATACCGTATGGCTCCAATAGAAATGAGGGAGTTACGAGATCAGATAAAGCAGCTGTTAGGTCAGGGCTTCATTCGTAGGAGTACCTCACCTTGGGGAGCTCCAGTTTTGTTTATAAAGAAGAGAGATGGTTCACTGAGGTTATGCATGGACTACCGGGAGCTAAATAAGGTTACGATACAGACAAATATCCGTTGCCTCGAATCGATGATCTGTTCGACCAGCTGAGGGGAGCAACTTTCTTTACGAAGATAGATTTGAGATCAGGATACCATCAACTACGGATTAGGGAGAAAGATGTTTTTAAGACTGCTTTCTTGACGAGATATGGGTCCTATGAGTTCAGACTGATGCCATTTGGGCTCACAAATGCTCCAGTCCTATTCATGGACTTAATGAACCGAGTGTTCAGAGAGTTCTTGGATCAGTTTGTCATCGTCTTCATAGATGACATCCTGATATATTCACACACTAAGGAAGAGCATGTTGAGCACTTGGGGCAGGTTCTTTAAACTCTATGAGAGAATCAACTGTATGCTAAGTACGAGAAGTGAAGATTCTGGTTAAGGGAGGTGCAGTTTTTGGGACATGTTGTATCTGAATTGGGGATAGCGGTTGACCCAAGTAAAGTGTCAGGAGTGAGGGAGTGGGGACAGCCCACGACACCAACGGAAGTGCGTAGTTTCTCGGGGTTAGTCAGGTACTACAGTAGATTCATCCGAGGGTTCTCTAAGATAGCGGGTCCATTGACAAATCTGACTCACAAAGGGGTACAATATGTTTGGTACGATGCTTGTCAATTGGCTTTCGATGAGATGAAAGATAAGCTGACTTTGGCACTAGTTTTTGCTTTTCCCAAGCCGAGAGTGGAGTACCTGGTTTACACCGATGCCTCCTTACGGGGACTCGGGGGAGTACTTCAGCAGGAGGAGAAGGCTATAGCTTTTTCCTCTCGCAAGCTTAAGCCGCACGAAAGAAATTACCCCACTCACGACCTAGAGTTAGCAGCGGTCGTCTTTGCATTGAGGATATGGAGACATTATTTATTGGGGGGAAAGTTCCTCTTATTCACAGACCACAAGTCACTGCAGTACCTGTTCACTCAGCGAGAGCTGAATATGCATCAGCGCATGTGGTTAGAGTTTGTGAAAGACTATCAGTTCTACAAACAGTACCATCCGAGGAAGGCTAACGTGGTTGCTGATGCGTTGAGCCGTAGATCGATAGATGATGTAGAGGACATCTGGAAAGCAAAGTGGAAAGAGTTGGGTCAATAGGATACGATATCCCGTTCCTTCATATCTATCATGACAGTGACACCTGAGATTGTTACGAGGGTAATACAGGCACAGACATCAAACTCATTTTGCCAGGAGAAGATTGCACGGCTTTTAGTTGAGGGTGCTGAGTCCTATTCAGTTGGCTTCGATGGAGGTTTGAGGTTTAATGGGAGATTAGTGGTCCCAGAAGGATCAGACTTACGTCATGTAGTGATGACACAGACTCACGGGTCCAAATTTGCAGTACATCCCGAGGGAGATAAGATGTACCAGGATATTTCGCGACAATACTAGTGGAGTGGTATGAAGAAGGACATTGCTGAGTTCGTATCCAAGTGTTTTACTTTCCAGTTGGTAAAAGTAGACCACCAAAAATCATCGGGGTTTCTTCAGCCGTTGGAAATACCCACGTGGAAGTGGGAGAGTATTTCCATGGATTTTATTACTGGGCTGCCTACATCACAGCGGGGTCACGACTCCATCTGGGTGATTGTGGATCGTTTGACCAAGGTGGCCCATTTTCTGCCAGTACGGACAGACTATACCACGGTCCAGTATGCTCAGTTGTTCATTGCCGATATTGTTAGACTACATGGGGTGCCCCTGGATATTGTGTCAGATAGAGACAAACTTTTTGTGTTGCATTTCTGGGAGAGCTTTCAGGAGGCCATGGGTATAGAATTGAGGTTGAGTTCAGCTTATCACCCACAAACAAATGGACAAACGGAGCGTAGCAATCAGATGCTAGAAGATATGCTATGCATGTGTGTCCTTGATTTTAGAGGAGGATGGGAGCCATATCTTCCACTGGTGGATTTCGTTTATAAAAACTCTTATCAGTTCACGATTGGCATGGCTCCATTTGAGCCATTGTATGGCAGGTCTTGTCGTTCTTCAACTTGTTGGTTAGAGGTGGGGGACAACAAGTTGGTCGGACCAGAGGTGATTCAGGAGACCTCCGCTAGGATTGAGCTTATCAGGAGTCGCACTCGGGTAGCCCAAGATCGGCAGAAGATCTACGCCGATGCAAAATGGTTTTTCCAAGAATTTAACGTGGGGGACCAAGTATTACTACGCGTGTCTCCTATGAGAGGAGTGATGAGGTTTGAGAAGAAGGGGAAATTAGCCCTAAGGTGTGTGGGACCATTTCCCATTATCGAGAGGATTGGGCCGGTAGCATACAGATTGGGATTGCCAAAGCATTTACGCCACATTCATGATGTATTCCACGTCTCGTCATTGAGACAATGCCTTCGAGATGACATGGCCCACACCCACATCGCGATTGAGGAGATTGATTTACAGCCCGATAGCTCTTACGAGGAGAGGCTAGTGGCCATCCTAGACCATAGCGAAAGGAGGTTTAGGTCAAAGGTAGTTCCACTTGTACGGGTCCAGTGGGAGCATCATAATGTGGAGGAATCCACTTGGGAGCCTGAGACGGACATGCGCGAGAAATACCCAGAATTATTTTTACCAGGTATGCCTTATTTTTCGAATTTCGGGACGAAATTCCGTTATTAGGGGGGAAGTATGTAATACCCCATATTTTTATGACTTTTAAATTTGGGGATTTATTAAATTTAATTTGAGATATTAATTTAATATTAATCCGAAAATTATTTAAATATTCACTAGCGTGATGAGAGTTAGTAATTATTAGAATTTTATTGTAAATTACTTTATGGGTAAAGTAAGATGTGTAATTAGATTTAGAAAAATTATCACGAGAATCTAATTTGAATTTTGAAAATTTTATCGGGACGCGCCTGTGTCGTGTCAGGATTTAATTCGCATTATTAAAAGTGAATAAATTATAAATCACCCGTATGGTCATTTTGAGTGTGTCAATGTGTCCGTAAGGGTCGAGACCCAAACTAAATCCCCGAGTACATTATTTTGACTTTTTGTATTTTTGGGCATGGAAACCCACGAATTTTCTAAGGTTATATCAGATGGTAGGGGTTGTCTTCTAGGGTGATCATAACCAAAACCCAAGGACGGCCATTGGAGAGGAAGAGGAGAAGCTTTCCAACGAGTTCTAGGCCAAGAACTCCACCGTTTACACCGCTGTCACCATCAAACTGTAGATCACGCGACGAGGATCACAACCACACCAATTTCTTCTACAAATCAGAAACCAATATTTCCAGGAAAGTATCTATCTTGCTTTATTTTAGTTAATGCTTCAATTATATTAGTCTAGGGTTGATTAGAGCTAGTTTTCGTGAAAGAAAGCACATATTGGAGACTAGAATTCACATGATGTAGAGATAAAAATCATATTCTGAAAATCTAATTCACATGTAGGGGATAAACCATGAATTTGCATTGAGTAGGAGTAGAGAAATCTAGAAAAAGAATTGGAAGAATTAAGTTAAAAAAAATATTAGGGTTCTTGAGGTTTATATAGATTTTGGCCCTTGTCAATGGTTATACTTGATGAAAACCCACATGTTTTACGTAGAAAATTATTTATTTGGGTATATCACACTTGTAGTATCATTTGTTGGGAGTTTGGTAGTCAAATATGATGATTTGGTTGAGTTTGGAGAAGGATTTCCGTACTTGGGTTTTCTGCAGTTTCGCCATAACTGCTTGATCGATTGATCGATCAAAGAGCATCGATCAATCGATGATCGATCGATCGACCCATTTTCATCGATCGATCCACTCCTCCTGAAAAACTCAAATTCCTCTTTTAAATAGTTTATTTCGATTTAAATGAGTAGAAATCGTTGGACATTATTGTTAAAATATTTTGTGACATAAAGAGAACCAATATCACTTTATAAAAATAGAGCATTTAATGTAAGACGAAATTAGGGTTAACGGGAATGATTTACACTTAAGGAATAATGGGGACGCATGACTAAAGGAGTGAGACTCGTAAATAAGTTACGTCATAAAATAAGAGAGGACCTACTGAAATTCTATTTAGGGAGATATGATACTACGAGTGATACAAAGTAAGTTGGGAGTAACCCCATAAATAAGAATAAAAGTGATGAGCTGTTATACGGGATAATCTAGTAATGTGTACTAAGAATGAATATCATAAGTATGGGTCATGGGTATACCTAATTTGGAAATCGGAATGGAAGTATACATATATATGACTGTACTTGTAAATATACTATATACGTGTAAAAATCATGCCCGCACTACTTGCTATCACTGAGGTTACTGCGCCGGGACAGTCTTATCTCGATGGGACCTTTATGGGGGATATTGACTTGTACCCTAAAACATAAGAATCCTTGGTACAGGCTATCTGATTGATAGTCAGACGGTCCTAAGAGACGTGAGGGTATGTGTTGACCTCTTAGTGACTTGGAACTTGGCTTCGCCTCAATTTGTATGTGTTTTGTGTTAATACAGTTCGAGAGTGATTCCGAACAAGTATTATTCTTAGTATGAGTGATACGGGGACTTAATAGCAGAGTATGCCAGCACCATAAATTTTATGTGGGGTGCCAATAGTATATATATTATATGAGTGATTAATATATATATAGACTTGAAATTTGTAACTTTCTACTGTGACAAAAGTAGTTAAGTAATGTATAAATATTTCGACTTTAATATCAGTGTTTGAAACGTTTGAGGCAATACTGAAAGACTTTATAATGAAATAAGATTCATATGAAAACTTTATTCTCAGAAATTAATTATCTTAGCCCTAGTAGTTGTCGGCATGTAACCTTACGAGGAATTTAAGTTAAGCTAAAATCTTGGGAGTAATAGTGCGGTAGGTGTGCACACTAGAAGAGAGGTGAGAATTTCTCAAGAGAGTGTCGCATACTAATATAAATTGTTGCGTTAGCCGGTAAGCATTTTAAATACTTGCTAGACTAAATTTTAAATTGTTTTGCAATTGGGCTCTAACTCGTTTCCTGTTATCTCTTCTCTCTTGTATATATATATGTATATTACAGGTGCCCAGCCACAGGGGCGTCATGCTTAGGATCCTTTGTTCAGAACACGCTACAGCTTATGTGGGAGATGCAGGCCTTTTGTTTAGACGACCTCGTTATTGACTCCACTCTTAGTTCTATTTTATTCAAATGGGCATATGTGTCGCCCTTTTTCCTTATTCAGTTAGTTTTGTCAAAGATTGTGATTCATTTACTTTTAGTATTTTTACTTTGGGATTTGTTACTGTCAAGATTTTTTTTTTCCTTTGAAGTCTTAAAGTTGAAATTAGTTATTTGAATGTTTAAATTGTGTGAATGATCTTTTCCAGTCTAGTTATTGGTGTGACTCTTAAACTGTGTATTATGAAAGGGTTTTTATTATTGGAGTTAAATTAAAAATGGAAATAATCGTTTAAATTTTTTTGTCACTTAGCTTAGTTGTTTAGGGTGTTTAAATTGAAAAGTTTATTTTGCGACAGTGATGCTAAGAATGAACCAACCGTTCACCTTGGATATAATTTAATAAAGGACTGATCACCTGATATTTAATTAGGCGGGGTGTCACAACACCATGTAACAGCACTAAAATATCCGAATCTTGAATGCGGAATGAAATTGTGTGAAAATTCTCCATAGGCAAATCAACAAAGGCACTCAGAATAAAGATGCACAAAGTCATGAGATACTATTAAAGAAAGAACTATATTTCAACCTTAGGTGTAAAAATATTGAACTTAGATGAAATGGACTCGACTTATGCAACATGCCATGAATTTAAATGATTCTCAAAAAAATAATACCAAACTATTTAATGCTTTTCAAGAGATTCAGTTGTGCAAATTCATTGATCTTCTACTTTATAACACCCTTAAATTCTCAGAAATATAAGAATTGACTCTCAATTTTTTTGAAGATATCATAATGATCATATATAGTGAAGCATCATTGAAAAAGAAATTGGCCTTGACACTTCAGTTTTTATGTGCCGTTAATATTTTAGGCTCTTTTTGCAAATTGTGACTTTTAAAGAAAAAAGTATTTTTTCTCTTTCGTAGCCCTTTTCCATTCCTTAATATATGATCATATTTTTCAGGAAACGAAATACGGGCAATTGTTCTTATAAGCACAACTTATCTCCTTTTACAGTTGCCTCGTAATTAAGCACGATTGAGATGAGAACATCGTATTCGACATATGATAAGTAAGCACAATGTTCAAAAAGTTTGTGCGCGTGTGCAACACAGGAGACACGGCATGTAACATGAAGAAAATAATTATCAATGATTAACGAAATTCTATCTACGCATTATCAAGCATACGAGCGAAACGGAGCCATGTCACAAAACACCATGAAAAATTCACATGAATGGATGGAATGTAGGGTCGATTTGAAAATCTTAAATATATATCCATATATGGTGAAAAACGAAAATACAAAAATATTTGTCTTTTTCAAAAAATATTATCAAAAATAAAATCTTTTGGGAATTTTTCAAACTTTTTCTTAATAATCGAAAAATCTTTTTGGATTTTTCAAAAAATCATAAAAAATAAAAAGCATAGAAATACAATCGATTACTAGGGATAAATGATATGAACATGATTAGGGATGGAAATTTAACCCGACCCACAAGGTACCTGACTCGACCCAACCCTAATGGGGTGGGTTAAAACTCGATTAAAATAATAGGTGTGGGTTATGGTTATAAAAAACGTTTATTTAACGGGGCGGGTTTGGGTTTTATAAAAATATACTTGACCTGCCTCGCCCCGTCTCGTATAGAACTTAAATTTACTCACATACCCATTTTATATTAAACTAATAACACGCCCACCATGCACACACACACATAATAGATATATATCTATATAATAAAGGAGGAGGGCTTTTTCGGTCTCTCCCAACTAACGGTTGAGATTAAATTTTATGGGTTTGGTCTTTATCAACTGGTGGTTGAGATTGAATGTTGAGAGTTTGATTTTAAAATACGTGGACGGTTCAGAGGATTTTATAACACGTGGCTGACTCATATGATTTTATAACTGGTGGCTGAGATATTGTATTTAATGTGCCTAACGCTTAAGTCAAATCAGTCCCAAAAATCTGACACACTACGTGAGTGGCTCGAGAAGATTGAAAAATGTTTCTTTTAACCACTACTCCCTCTCTCTCTTCGTACTTCTTTCTTCATACGATAATTTTGCCACAACAATTTCACAAACTAAAGTATAGAATACGCCATTTCACAAACTAGAGTATAGAACACGAATATTTTGAGCACAAGGCTCGATAGCACCTAACCTCCCAACTACAAACAAGAGATGGAAAGAAACTCCTACTCAGAACACCTCCTCTCCCCCCCCCCCCCCCCCCCCCCGCGCGAAATCCCCCACACCACAGAGGCCGAAGATGGGTTTTGAGAAAAAAAATAGTAGGGGCCAAGGATTGGTCTTGAGAATTAATGGTTACGGAGATGACATGGGTCTTGAGAGCCGACCATCTCTCTCAAAATGGTATGATGTTGGTTTTATTTTTTTCACTGTTGGTTTTATTTTTTATGTCTCTCTCTCTATCAAACACTCCTGTCATGTCCCTCCACCTCCATCTGCATCTCCGATGCCATAAAAGATGCTGGGTTTGAAAACGTATGTTTTTTCTTGAGTTGTGTTCAGATTATTTTTATATATCGTTTTACCCTTTTCAACTTTAAGGGGTTTTGTTCCTCGATCTGGGAGGAGAATGTTTTTCGGTTTTGAAAATGTATTGTTGGTTTGAGTACGTTTTGAGGTTTGAAAACATTTTCGGGTTTGAAAACGTATGGTTGGTAGAAAATGTTTTCTGGGTTTGAAATCAATCGCCGAAAAACATGTAAGAAAGATGGGTAAAAACCCATCTCCGGCAAACTGTTGAAACCCTTGATTGGGTTTCTCGTACGATCACAGGGGAGGTTTGTATTTTGTTTCTTATGGGCTTCTTTTTTCAATAAGACGGGAATATTTTTTCAACTCATTTGGTAGAACCCTTCATCTCCACACACACACATAGGAATATTTTTTCAACTCATTTGGTATAACCCTTCATCGCCAGACACGGATGAGAATATCACCTTGGTTTTGCAGGTTCTATTTCGGGGCATGTTTTTCTCAATAATTTATTCTTGGATTTTAGTAATGAAAGTAAATGTCTAATATTTATTCTTAGTATTGCATTTAATATTGAGTATTCTTTTTTGACATTTGTAGGATTTTCAGTCATGATAATAAAGCTCCAACATTTTTTCAGGCTACGGAATATTGCAGGGTTATTAATATGTTACATCTCTATTTTAGTATACTTTGTTTTACTTCTAGGTTGGAGTTTTTTTTCTCATTTTTACTTTCCAAACTTGATAGTAAATGACGCTGTGTGTGAGTTTTTATGTAGATAACATGGAAAGATGTTTTTCACCTTATTGTCACTCTCCACAACTTATTAATTGATTTTCAATAATCGCAAGATTTTGTTGTAGTTTACTTCTTTTTTGTTCTGCTTTCTTTTTGGGTTTGTGTTGATATTTGATTTAAAAAGTTATATTTTCGGTTTTTCTGTCCAGACAGGGCGTTTTGTTAAGTGGCCGAAATATTTTGATTTTGATTTTGATTTTTTATTCTCTTTGTTTCTCATCAAAAATTAGAAAATTAGACCAAGTAAAATAGATGAAGTTAAAAACCCCATTTAAAGGGTGAGGGAAAAATGACATTTTAAACATCAGTTGAGATGCTTGATGAATTGGAGAATTGTAATTTTCATATGACTTAATGCTTTTTCAAAACAACATATGGATTCAACTCTTTGAAATACACACATATGACATAACATTTATCATCACAACAATGATGTAATGATATTTTTTTTATATAAATTCAGCTTGACATTCAGAAATTCAGATTGATAGTACTTTAGTAGGTGCGTCTGGTAGGGTGTAGGCAGTCTAGGTGGGTAAGACTGTTGTTGGGTGAATAAAGCTGTTGAAAATTCTTAGTTCTCTTAAAACAACTATTCGGGTGATATGATTTTTTTTATCTCTCCCTCTTTTAGTTTATAGTTTCTATTTGGGAGCTTATATTTGTATGTATATGTATTCTAATTTTTCATTGAGTTGATGTTTAGTTTTGCAGGTTCTTGGATATGGTTATTGATGTTTGGTTTTGCAGTTTCTTGGATATGGTTAAAAAATTGCGAAGGTGTCAATGTTTTTTTATTTACTTTGTTGATTTGATCTATTTAACTTATAACGGTTTTTATGTCAAAATTGTACGTGTAGTTTGTTTTTTTATTTTATTCATCAACTTAAAGTGTATGATTTGGTTCATCAACTAAAGTAATTTGTTCATGTATATATTTTTTTATTTGGTCTTAATAGATGTTTTACAATTGTGTAATTTTTTGTCTTTATTTTTTAAACGTTGTTTTTAAATAGATTTTACCAATTATTATTCTTTTTAAATTATTAAAATGTGAATATTATAAAATTTAGTTGTAGTTTCACTAAGCTTAGTTAGGTACAAAGCATATTATACACAAGGACACTCCATAGTAGAAGGTCTTTGTTTTTTTGGCTGACTATACATGAGGTAGTGTCTTCTAAATTGTGCGGCCCAAGATATTGCGGAATATTATCAGAGTACAAGGGCAACTCACAATGTAAGTAAAGTTTATTAAATTTGGTTCAATAAAGTTTGAAATGTTATAACTAAAAAAATACTAATTGCGAAACAAAACTAGATGTTCCCAACATAAATGCACTGTATTGGATCAATATGTTAACCGTTTCATCAACACGGGTTACACCTAACCATGACGAGTAAGTGTACCATGGGATGGCCAACAGTATTTATATTTGCACTATTGGCGATACGTTTAAAATATAAAATATCATGGGAACAAGTTTATCACTGAAACAAATTTATCGACGTGCTATTGACATGGGTATAAAAAATTACGAGAACAAATTTATTGTCGTGTCATCGGCATAGGTACACCCTAGTATATATATATATATATATATATATATAAACTTGGGAAGCCCTAATTTCATTTACCCTAAAATCAAAACACTCTCACGCCACTCTCTCTCTCTCTAAAACACTCTCACCCGAACTGAGACTGTGCCAGATCTAGCCAGATCTGACAGCTCCTCGTCGATCTGAGATTGTTCCACCAGCTGAGTACTAAAGCCACCAGTACCCCATCCTCCTACACACTAGAGAGACGATGTACAACAACAACATTTAGCAAAGAAAGTTATAGGTATAAATCCTTCATCTAAAAATTCGTTGATTTGTTCAAATAATAGTGTTATATAATAGTGTTAGACATAAAAATAGGATAAACATCTAAAATTTTAGTGCATGATAGTTATATGTATCTCCCTCTAATGTGTTCTTAATAAGTTTACATGTATTAATAATCAACAGTTACATTGTTGATTACATCTTTTCGCATCTTTTTTCTTTATATGTATATTGAATGTGTTCCGGAAAGTTCAAGACAAGTTTTTTTTTTTATTTATAGCGTATTTTTTTTAAAATGAGTTGATATGTATTTTGTAGGTACTTTGAATATATTTTGAATGGATTCCATTTTTCTAAAAGATTTTGGTTAAGGATTACTATGTGTGGGTTCTTGTTCTGATATTTTACAGTTAATATTCTTGTTCTGAAATTTGTTATATATTGGGTATATATATTTGACACTTATTATTCTTGATCTGAAATTTGTTTTTTTATTTTTTATTTTTCAGGTTTGAGTTGATGATAATGAGAAGATGCAAAATGATGATGGTTGATAGTTGATGCAAAATAATGTTGTTTGAGACTTAGAAGTTTGGTATTTTAAATTGTGTTGTTTGGGTCATTTTAATTATTTTGAGACTTTTAGGTTGATGTTAAAGTTTTAGACTTAGGAATTGATGTTGAGGCATTGGTATTCAGAGATACATTTTATTTTCTTATAAAAACACTATTTTATTAATTATATAATAAAAGCAGTTTTTTTAAAATAAATTTAAAATTTTGGGTTTTAACCCACGGGGCGGGGCGAGCTATGACCCATTTAGTTTAAGTGGGGCGAGGAGGGGTTTGAGGAGGTTATACTTAAATGGGTTCGGGGTTTAAAATCCTAACCCGTCGCGAGTCGTGGGGCGGGTTTGGATTTTGACAAACCTGCCCCATACCCGACTTGTTGCCATCCCTAAACATGATAATCACACTACACTATAAAAAGTACCCAAACTCGATCAACGAAACAAATAACTAAATATTTTATAAAATTATTGAATCTAATTACGTCTGAAGTTTTCATGAATATATTGTCTAATTGACATTCGGTGCTCACAAAGATCAAGGACACTGCCATCTCCTCAATGATATCACGAATCAAATGCTCACGTGTAACAACCCAGACTTTTGAGCGACTATTTTATATTATTTTTCTGATGAGCTAACTTTATAAAATAGAGAAAGTTGGAGTAAATATTATTTCCCGTGAGTTAAGGGATAATATTTACTATGTTTTGCTTATTTACCGTTATGACAAGGTAAATAGCATTATAAGGTGTTTTATCCCGTCGTTGTATGTTAAGCGACGGTTATGATTCATATTTAAATTGGAGTATAATTAATAAATTAAAATGACTTTGGAACATAAAAAAACATTTTACATTACTCTGAATGCCAAAATATGGAGTGTGGTTGGTTTTAGAATAGTCGAGATAGTCAAAATAAGTGCCAAGTTGTATTTTTGAGTTTCGGGCACTTTTGACGGGTTATGACTCAATTATGTAGTTACGAGTCATTTTAATGGTGTATTAACATTTAAAAGAGGTGAATTTATGTCTAAGACCCGTATAAGTCTTCCAACCCTTTTATTTTTTTTCCCCTTCTTATGTTATAAGCCAAGAGAGAGAGAGAGGGAGAGAAGAGAGAGTTGGGAGAAATCGATAAAAGAGGGAAAAATGGAAGATTGGGGCTGGAATCCATTGCTACCGGAAGAGAATCCGAGACTACAAACTCGAGGCAAATTTCTTACTTGCTAGATCATGATTTAATGTGATAAATTGCATGTATAGTTAGTTTTTGGAGATTTAACCCATAAATGGGTTTTTGATGAATTTGGTGTTTAAACCCTTAATCTTGTAGTTTAATTTGATTTGAGAAAAATAAATTAGTTAATGATTGTGTAGGAATCATTTGGTGAAATTAGTTGTTGTTGTTATTGAGAGAAATTGAAAGGTTTGGGTTTGGGGATTTTAGGGTTCATACAACCCGTAGCCCAAACAGGGAAAATCTGCAGGGCCGAATCGATTCGGCCTTAGGGAGAATCGATTCGGATAAGGGGAAGGTTACAGGTCTAGGTAAACCGAATCAATTCGGGATGGGGCCGAATCGATTCGGCTAAGACTAAAATTTGGTTTTACTCAATGAATCGATTCGCTTTTGGGCGCTTCGATTCACAATCAGGGGCGAATCGATTTGGCCCTAAGGCGAATTGATTCGGATGCCCTGTTTATGTGAGATTTTTCTAGTTTTGTTTTGGTTCCTTTTCTTTTAGGTTCAAGGTTTAGTAACCTTCCTTTGGGAAGTAATAAAGGGTATTATAGGTTTGTGTTAGGGAGTCTAATATCCTAGGCTAGCATGGAATTAATTGGGCATATCCTAGGCTAGTATGGGGTTATTTGGGATTATACTGAGGGTTAAATTATCGAGGTTAATATATCGATTGATGTAGGAAGATTAACCTAAAATAAATAGAAGTTGAACTGATAAAATGTTGAGACTTTTGGGAGACAATTAATGAGGGAGACTCACTTGTCGATTGATGGCATTGTTTTGGACTCTTGGAGACTAGTGTGAGGATATTAGCACTTCGGGTCTTAGGTCATTAATAAAACATGACTTTAAAAATAAGAAATGCATATTCTAAAATTGGTATTTAATAATTGAGAATAAATGATTTTTGAGAATGTAAAATATGAATGTTTTCAAATGGAAAAGAAAAGGATTTTCATAAATGATAATTTATATAAACACACCTCTCTAAATCACTATCATAAGGGAAGTTGTGTGAGTAAGGTGAAGTCCCCTAGCTAATGAATGCAGGGTGAATATAGTCCTAGGCCATATGATCGGTTATTATATGTTTTTCTGCGCTAGTGAGGTAATTCTGGGTGTGGTTATGACTCACTCGCAGGCATATGGACGCTTCCCGACGTTTTGCTAGGATCCCAGGTTGTCTTAGTGATAGGCCCTGGTTGATCATAGCCATTTAGGGGCGCGCACAGTGGGAAAACCCGGACGGGCGGTCTTAGAAACGTTATATGATATGAAATATAACTATTTTAATAATGTGGGACATTATTATTGTTAAAGCATTTTATGATAATAAAATGGCTTTAAATACATTTCCTGGATGGAAGAAGGGAAATGGGATGTTATGAAATGGAAAAGCATTTTTATGATAATAAAACTAGCTTTAAATATATTTCCTGGATAGAAGAAAGGAAATTAAAAGTTTTGAAATGAAATTGAATTGGTAATTTTGTAAAATGAATTACCATATATATATGTTTTCCTAATGAGAATAGGAACTGTGCCTTTAGATTGTGAATGGGTTTATTGATGTCTCCTTGAGTATATGTAGATGAGTTCTCCCATACTTATATGATCATTGAGCATTAGCATTGATATTGCGCTAGGATGTGCTTCTAGATTGAGAGGTGAGGAACTTTATGATTTATTTGCGAGAGATATTCACGCTCATAACTGTCATGCATTTTAGTCACATGGTAATCATATCAAACCGGGCCCTGACCCGTCTATATTTATTTGTTTTGCATGCAACTCCTTGTCCGTTCAGGTGCTCTACCGCAGGGACACCCGTATTGACCTCTCCATTCCTGTTGTCATGGAGCTATAGCATTTTGTGGATGTTGTAGGATAATTGTTATAGACGCTTCTTCCCATTGTACTCTAGTTATGTTCAGTTCACTTATTCGGGCGTGTTGCCCATGCTTTGTACTCATTAATATAATGTGATATTGAATTGTAATACTCGGTGTAACTATTTGTATTGGTTTGTTAACCGACAGCTTATTCGGTTATTGATTTACACATATTGTATTCTATTAGTCGTTGATTTTTGGTATCCACCGTTTTTCCAAATGGGATTATCTAAGTGTTTTTCTTTTACTTGAAAATTTTAAAATTGACAATCCATTTTCTAAAATAATGGGTGGTTATCTTGTACTATTTTTTTAATCGGCAGTGATGCTAAGAATGGACCATCTATGATTCCTGTGATTATTGGTGTATCGAGCTGTCCACCTCTTATTTTAGTAGGCGGGTTGTCACAGATGGTATCAGAGCATCAGGTTCTAGAGTCCTTAGGAATGTGTACAGATGTATTACGCTTTCTGCGTTACTTTTGATTTGACATAGAACCTTAGGATTAAGAACGTTGATTTCCTCTTGTGAGGATTCGCTCTCCTGCCGCAGGGTAGGAATTTAGAGATTCTTTTACACGCTCGTTGAAGATTCGTAGGTCGACGGATGAAGGGCGTCAGAGAAGGCCGTTGTGAAGGCGTCATGAGAAGGGATTACTAAGAACTGTAAGTTGTAGTCGGGGATGAGGACCGCTTTGGAGGTCGCTCCATTTGTAGCATTTTTCTTATAATGCTACCGCGACTACTAAGTACAGTAGATATAGTTTTCCCTGTACTGCTACAAGTAGAGAGTGGTACTAAGATTGGGATTCCTAGCGACGATAATTGGAAGCTGAAAAGTCCTTGTTAACGACTACATATTGAAGTTAAGTCAGATGGAGGAAGTGTAACCTCATTCAGGGGAAGTATAAGGCCCAACAGCTTTGGCCTAGAGAGGGGTATAGAAAGGCCCAGATGTGAAAGAATGGAAGAAAATCTTTCACCCGTTGGAGTAATATTGAAATGGCGGAAAAGGTAGTCGCCATATTTTGGGGGAGTTAGAGGTTTTACCCAGGGAGAAACCTGTTAAATATTTTCAACAGCTAGTTTCTTTGGGATAATGAGAATGACGAGAAAGTAGATTCTCAAATATACACATGAGGTTCGGTCAGAGGTCGACCGTGAATAAATGGTGGTACAGTTAAGGAAACTGTGCACCGAAATAAGGTAGGTATAAGGAAGAACGAGCCCTTCAGTTGAATGACAGGCTTACGAATAAGTATTGTTAACACTTCAGGAGAATTAATGTTTATGAAACCCCATTAGTGGATATCCACCTGGGGAAGGCTCATTGAAATAAGGCAGGGGAGGCCGGTAGCATGTTCTCTTTTATTAAAGAAACTAAGGGAACTACGCGGGTAATCGCCAGGTAGCTAAAGATGGAGAAACGGCTCTGACGTGGAATTAGAACCACGCATTTTGATTTTGTTGATTAGAGAACAAGGGAAAGAATAGGGTGC